>OX940976.1:73521659-73685439 GCA_954871275.1 Leptopterna dolabrata | reverse complement strand
AATTGTGAATCCAGGTGATAGGGCTTGTCCGCAGGAGAAAATTCTGAATCCGGGTGGTAGGTCTTGTCCACAGGAGAAAATTCTTCTGAATCCAGGTGATAGGGTTTGTCCACAGGAGAAAATTCTGAATCCGGGTGACGGCTTGTCCACAGGAGAAAATTCTGAATCTGGGTGACAGGGCTTATCCTCAGGAGAAAATTCTGAATCCGGGTGATAGGGTCTGTCCACAGGAGAAAATTCTGAATCCGGGTGATAGGGTCTGTCCACAGGAGAAAATTCTGAATCCGGGTGACGGCTTGTCCACAGGAGAAAATTCTGAATCTGGGTGACAGGGCTTGTCCACAGGAGAAAATTCTGAATCCGGGTGATAGGGTCTGTCCACAGGAGAAAATTCTGAATCCGGGTGATAGGTCTTGTCCACAGGAGAAAATTCTGAATCCTGGTGATAGGGTCTGTCCACAGGAGAAAATTCTGAATCCGGGTGATAGGTCTTGTCCACAGGAGAAAATTCTGAATCCTGGTGATAGGGTCTGTCCACAGGAGAAAATTCTGAATCCGGGTGATAGGGTCTGTCCACAGGAGAAAATTCTGAATCCGGGTGACGGCTTGTCCACAGGAGAAAATTCTGAATCTGGGTGACAGGGCTTATCCTCAGGAGAAAATTCTGAATCCGGGTGATAGGGTCTGTCCACAGGAGAAAATTCTGAATCCGGGTGATAGGTCTTGTCCACAGGAGAAAATTCTGAATCCTGGTGATAGGGTCTGTCCACAGGAGAAAATTCTGAATCCGGGTGATAGGGCTTGTCCACAGGAGAAAATTCTGAATCCGGTCAATAGGGTTTGTCCACAGGAGAAAATTCTGAATCCTGGTGATAGGGCTTGTCCACAGGAGAAAATTCTGAATCCGGGTGATAGGGCTTGTCCACAGGAGCAAATTCTGAACCCGGGTGATAGGGCTTGTCCACAGGAGAAAATTCTGAATCCGAAAGACAGGGCTTGTCCACAGGTGAAAATTCTTAACCCGGGTGATATATGGCTTGTGCACAGAGGATAAACTCCATTTTTGCAGCATGACCAAAGAAGCGAATTTTTTGAAATTTTTTGAACATAAAACTCTAATTTGACACTGCCAAAAAATCGCACACATCTCCGAACTCATCCTTTTGCTTGCCATTAACGTTTTCAGGAATTTCGTCACCATTTTATACCACTTGGGTACGGAGAAGACTTCATAATATTAACTTTTTTGGTCGACATTGTAGGTATTACTGCTTGTAGACTCCACTTCATGCCACTTGATTTAATAAATAATACAGGGTAAGCATCGGTTTTATACAGGATTTCAATTTTATATTCAACCAATTTAAATTAACAGCCTACCCACTGCAGCAAACATTTTGGTAAAATCTGGAATTGTTTATCATGTACCCAAGATTATATAAATATTATATCGTTTGGTGTGACACATCTGGTGCTCTGACATACAGGATGCTCTGAAACGGATTTTCCTATTAAAAAAATTTCAAGAATTCATGTTCTGAACATTTTGGACCCATTGCATTACTTTTCTTTGAAAATTCACTAAAAGAGATAACTTGTATGAGAACTCCTCCTTGTTCCATGAATGGGTTGTGAGTGGGTCGGTTCAATCATACAGTGCAACGATTGACCTCTCAACCGAGAAATTGGGCAATTACTGGTTGAAGTAACAACAATTATTAGTCACGCTCCGGGCTTAATAATACCTAAATTATCTATCTGATAGCTCCATGGAAAAACACAGTGACGGCCAATATGACTATCAAAAAACGTTGTAGCAATTGAATAGGTCGGCTGTAGGTAGGTCATTTTAGGTGAATCAATCAACACCCAGACTCCTCCCACCCCTACTGAGGGGGCAAGAGTAATCATTACATATTTATTATGTTATTTGGTTTATTATTCTGTGAATAATACACCTATGTATTATGTTATTTGGTTTATTATTCTGTGAATAATACACCTATGTATTATGTTATTTAGTTTATTATTCTGTGAATAATACACCTATGTATTCGCTCAGCAAAAAAATTTTATAATACCCCCTCAACATTTTTTCTTTTACGTTTCAGAGTGCGTAGATTCAGAAAATGCAATGTCCGTCCGCCGTACGCCGTATCGCCCATGTCTACTTCATTTTTGGTCTAAAAAATTCGTTCTTTCGCACACAGGCTCCATTTGGGCCCTAGTTGTGTCTCGAATCTTTGAAGCCCGATCGGAATATACCCAGGGGTGTTATGAGTGAAAATAGATTTACAAACAGGTACTTCTTGTGCTTATGTAACATGTTCGTAACACCGGCTTTTGAGGTATGGTTTTCCATGTTTTTTGGACGAGAACACCGAATATGAAGTCGATTTGGACAAAATAGTGGAAAATCGAGGTTCTAACGAAGTTTCAGCCTTAAATTTACGTTACATTTTTGTCTAAAATCGTCGTTCTTCCGCACACAGTTTGGCTCCCCATTTGGGAACACATTTGGGTCCTAGTTGTGCTCCGAAACACGGCAGCCCGATCAGCATACACCCAGGGGTATTATGGGAGAAAAGTGGGTGTAAAAATAGGGGTTTTCGGGAGATTTTTGAGGTTTTAGTGAACATGAGCTTGTGAGGTATCGTTTTCCATGTTTTTTAATGCGAGAAGACCAAATATTAAGTTGATTTTGAGCGAAGATTGAAGAACTGAGCTTGTTTTATATAAGTATATTTTGTATAAGTCAAAAACATGGGAAGTGTCTGAAATCACCATACATTTGTAAAATAGCACTAGAAGTAGTATCTACAGATGAATCAAAACAATTAAATGGTACTGTAAATGATCGAAGATAATCTTTTTAAAAAACCCGAGCCTAATTCCTGATTTTGGGGGGCCAAAATTGATCCATATTGGAGTGTGATCCCCGTGGCAAGACACGGGTTACATTATATAAAGCAATGCTTCCAGGAGTTGACGGTTCGTTTTCGCCAACCGCCTGTATCCATTTTGCTACGTAAAAATCGAGAATGCCCTGGTCCATTATGGACGGGATTCTTATAATTATATACCGTCATAAACTTGTTGGCGGTTTTAAGTTCCGAAAAGACTTTGTTACCTTTGTGACAGAGTGTGACAGTGGGGGTGGACCCTCGAGAGTCCCCCTCCTAGACCAGTGAGATTATCACCGGTTAAGAAGGGATGTCGATTAGGCTTCCCCAAGCGACCCCGTCTCCACCTGAAGGAAAAGTAGCTCGACAACCGCCACACTGTTACACCTTATAATATAAGGTTATAATATAAAATTATGTACCAAATTTTACCGCATTTTATGATCATAAATATATTCCCCGAATAAAACAGCTATGTGCTACAGCTATTTCTTGCATTTTTTTCCTGGGCGCAACTGATAGCTTGTAGATGCATCTGTTGTATGCAGATAATGGTACATAACGGTTTTCTTCCTGGAGCGAGATAATCCTGGGCGCAGCTTACTGGAGTTGTAAAAAACGCTGCAAATCCCAGCACAATGGTTTATTATTTTGTACAGAAAATAACCCTTTAAATTATATAATAATGTACTATTCTATACATATTATGTAGATCGCAGACCCTCCGTTCGTTAGTACCTAACCCCGTACTCGCTACTAGGTACCTACCTAAATCACGAGTTAAATGTTGCTAAAATAATACAGCCGATGACAAGCAGTAACTAAAACGGCAAAAAGAAACGCAAATAATGAAGTTCTGAAGGAAAATTGTAGATCACTGTTTTCTGTGGTCAACACCTATGAAGAACCGTTGTGTAATAACTTGCCCATCAATAATACTTCAACGGTTGTTCAAGTTGCAAAAGTACCGATCAACAAAATCCAGCCCCTTCTTGGTAGATGAACCGTTGTGTAATAATTTGCCGTTGTGTAATAATTTACCATTGTGTAATAATTTACCCATCAATAATACTTCAATGTTTGTTCAACGTTTGTTCAAGTTTCACAAGTATAACCCGAATTTCATCAATTTTGATTCATTGTAACTAAGAAAAGTGGCCCGTACGGCGTACGGCGTACGGCGGACAGACAGAAATTTTTTATTGCAGTTTTGGATTCTACATACCTTGAAACGTAAACCATCAAATTTTGAGTTAGAATTTTTGTTTTTTCATTTTCAATTCCAATGGTTCATTATTGAAAATAATAACCTTCGGGGCGCAAACTCTGTTGCGTTAAACTCCACATCCCAGACCACGGTCACTGACAACTCTGTTAGGCCCTATCTCTCTCCCCCCCCCCCCCCCCCCCCACCCTCATGGCCTTGATAGTTGTCAATGGCCTCACCACGCTATATTATTATCATTCATCCCTGCACCACTGTCACACTCAGCGCTTTGATGTCCGTCAGGTGTCTTTCATCTCGATCTTCCCGACCGCTTTCGAGTCCGGCTGGTAACATCCTCGACCTGACGGCGGAAACTTCTCCTTCTTTTTCCTTCTTTTCTTTCCTCTCGTTTCATTTCCACTTCGGACACCGTGAAAAACTCGCTCGGTTCATTGAGCGGCGTCGCCGATGGTTGCCCGATCCGTCGCGCTTCCTGCTGGTCGCTCCCGACTTTACTCCCAACCTCCGGGAAATCACCAGGAGTGCTAACTCCTGCTAAGGCAGCTTCCTGGCCTTGCGCGGTGGATACTGAAGCGTTGTCTCGAAGGATAAACACGAGTTGGGTCCCAATATATTTAATGAGATGAATGAATGAAGGAATGAATGAATAGTTTATTTATAAATCTGTACATTTTCGGACCCATTGGTCCGCTCTTCCAAACATACAGAAATCGCAATATAAATTCGAACTGTCAGGCTTAGCCATAAATTTAGAAAAAAAAATTATAAAATACAATGAAAACTCCTTATATAACCAAAATTAAAAATAAAACAAAACCAAAAGTAAAGAAAAATAAATTATTTCAGTCATAATAATACATAATTCTTTTCATTTCAAATTTTAACTATTGTCTAATATTAACCTCCTTCATGACGAACATGCATAAATGAAAACATTTAATGAAAATGACTAGTTCCTGTTACGTAGAGCACGAGTTGGGTCCGCCGTCGTTGTTACGTACAACTTGAAATGGGTCCGCCGGAGATTCCACTTCGCCCAAAGCTGGTGGCGCAAAAACCAGCAAGTGCGGCTATCGCAGACATATAAGAAATCTGATTCCGGTGAAGGGTACTTCCTCAAGTGTGTTTTCGGTTTACCCTTTTTGGTTTAATATTCTGTGAATAATACACCTATGTATTCGCTCAGCAAAAAACGCTGCCAAGTCCTTGTCACATGGGTTTATTATTCTATTGAACGTACCTACAGGAATGCTGGCTGTTCATTTATTGTTTCTTTCATGTGAAATAATTGGAATAGCTATTTCTGATGGTTTCCACCATTTTAGGCCCCTGAACTACGAATTAGGTAAGTTTTAGCGAATTTTCGAAGAAAAGGAAGCTATTGTTCTCGGTCCAAAATTTTTAAAACTCGAATTTCCGAAAGACTTTTATACCAAAATCCGTTTCAGACCATCCTGAATTCCCTGCCGAAAGACACCAAAAATTATATGTATATATATATATATATATATATATATTTATATATTTATATATGTATGTGTCATTCCAGACGATAACTCTCGAAAGAATCGAGATAAAAAGTTCAAATTTGCACGAAAAATCTGTCTTGGCAATCGACAGGCTAAGTTCGAAGATGAGCAGAATCGGGTCACCCTAAGGGGGAGTTTTGGGAAGTTTTAGGGGGGGAAAATTACCCATAAATTCCCAAAATGAAAAGGTCTGACAAGTGACACCTCATTTTAAAGTTTTTTGTACGCTGAACACGATGGTGAAATCAGAATAGCGATATCTCATTCCATTCTCAAACTGGAGCACTTTGAAGATGAAGGAACGTGGTTATTTCTTGAGATGTTCTTCCTGGTTCGTCTGCTCTAATCTGATAAGGGAATGGGATATCGCAATTCTGACTTCACCATCGTGTTCAGCGTTGGAAAATCTACAAACCGAGGTGTTACTCGGCAAAAAATGGAACAAAAAATTTGTTATGTACCCAATACCTACTCTTCTGGTATTCAAAACATTTTTGATTTCCCCCTCCCCCTCCTTCCACCCCAAATTTTACTTTGCGTAAAACTACTCCTGTTTTAATTTTGTATGGTATCAAGTTGGGAAAACATTGGCCGAAAATTAATTTTCAGAAAATTTTAGGCGGAGGAGGAAGATGCCGAAAACTTCGAAAATTCGCTCTTATAGCCATGCTGCATGACTGTGGTTTTTTTTTTTTTTTTTTTCAAATTATCTTTGATCATTGGTAGTGCCATTTAATTGATTTGATCCACGTGTTGACACTTCTTCTAGTTTTATTATACAAATTGATGGCGATTTCAGACGATTTCCCAGGTTTTTCACTCATAAAAAATCAATTTTGGGAGCTGAACATTTGGTAGAACCCCGATTTTCCACTCTTTGGTCAAAATCACTTCATATTCGGTCTTCTCGACCCCAAAAACATGGAAAACGATAACTCAAAAGCTCATGCTACTAACATGTTACTAAAACACAAAAAGTATCTACCTATTTTTGTGCACATTTTCACTCATAACACCCCTGGATATATTCCGATCGGACTGGAAAGTTTCGGGACACAGCCAGGGCCCAAATGGAGCATGTGTGCGAAAGAACGATTTTTTCAGGCCGAAAATGAAGCCGGTACACGTGATACGGCGGACGGCGTACGGCGTTGCATTTTTGGAATCAATGCACCTTGAAACGTAAAAGAAAAACGCTGCAAATCCCTGCACAAAGGTTTATTATTTTGTACAGAATACCCTTCTGTTACAGATCACTGCTCTCTGTATAGATAATACCGTCTATATAATATAATATGTACTATTCTATACATATTATGTAAATCGTAGACCCTCCGTAGGTTAGTACCTAACCCCGTACTCGTTACTAGGTGCCTATCTAAAGCGCGAGTTAAATGTTGCTAAAATAATTCAGTCGATGAGAAGCAGTAACTAAAACGGCAAAAAGAAACGCAAATAATGAAGTTCTGAAGGAAAATTGTTGATGTGGAGTGAAATAGAGGCCCCTTCTGCGTAGATCACTGTTTTCTGTGGTCAATACCTACCTTCGTGGTCAAGTATAATGAACCGTTGTGTAATAATTTACTATCGTGAAATAATTTACCGTTGTGTAATAATTTACCGTTTTGTAATAATCTGACGTTATGTAATAATTTACCATTGTGTAATAATTTACCAATCAATAATACTTCAACGTTTGTTCAAAATTCAGAAGTACCAACCTACAAAATCCAATAGTCCATCACTTATCAACTGAATCACTTATCTTATGAATGATGATGATGATGTTTTAATATCGCAGAACAACCAACTCGACTTCATACAGCCATCCTTGATTATAATCAGGTGCTCCGTAGTGATGATATCCGGGCCGGATTTATACCGTTTGATTCACGATCGTGTTGACGAAGCTTTTTGGTGCACTTGAACGGCTGGACGTACAATGCTCCGGGTGGTCTCAAAAAATTGTTTAGCTCAAGACAAATTTAATAACGTTAAAAAAACCATACCCTTCTATCAAAAGTTGTCGAGCCACGGCGTTCTGAAAATGTCAACCCCTATTTTGAACCCCTTAGAGATGACTGACAGTAACGGCGAGCTTCGAGGACCAACTAGACCCCGAAAGGAACCTATAACCCGAATTTCATCAATTTGGTTTCATGGTAACTAAGAAAAGTGGCCAGTACGGCGTACGGCGGACAGACAGAAATATTTTTATTGCATTTTCGGATTCTACATAGCTTGAAACGTAAACCATCAAATTTTGAAAGGGGGGGTTAGAATTTTTTTTTTTTTTTTTTTCATGCTCGATTCCAATGGTTCATTATGGAAAATAATAAACCAAAATTCTGAGGGCGTGTAATAAAAATGTTTTGCTGAGCGATGACAGGTGTATTAATTATTCACAGAATAATAAACCAAAATGCAATATCCGCCCGACGTACCACGCATACCAGCTTCATTTCTATCTAAAAAATTCGTTCTTTTGCACACTTGCTCCGTTTGGGCCCTAGTTGTGTCCCGAAACTTTTCAGCCCGATCGGAATATACCCAGGGGTGTTATGAGTGAAAATGGGTACACAAATAGGTACTTCTTGCGTTTTAGTAACGTGTTAGTAACATGAGCTTTTGAGGTATCGTTTTCCATGTTTTGGGGGAAGAGGAGACCGAATATGAAGTCGACTTTGACCAAAGAGTGGAAAATTGAGGTTCTACCAAATATTCAGCTCCCAAAATTGATTTTTTTATCAGTCAAAAACCTGGGAAATCGTCTGAAATCACCATCAATTTGTATGATAAAACTAGAAAAAGTGTCAACACGACGTGGATCAAGACGATTAAATGGCACTACCAACGATCAAAGATAATTTGAAAAAAAAAAATCGTACCTAATTCGTGTTTTGGGGGCCAAAATTGGTGGAAACCATCAGAAATACCATGCTATTCGAATTACTTCGAATAATTTTAATAAATGAACAGCCAACATTTCTGTAGGTGTGTCCAATAATAAAGAATGAACCCATAGAATAATAAATCCATGTGACAAGGACTTTCCAGCGTTTTACTAGTGGACGAATCTCACAAGGGGGTTGTGGAGGACATTCTTGCGAGGGGGGGGGGGGGTTCAGAAAGCGTGTATGCTTTACTGATGGAAGGGGGTCGGTTGGTGTAGGGTGCGGTGCTTAGAACGTAAAATTGTGTTGGTGAACAAAAATCAATCGTCGAATGCTTCAGGAATGACCGACTGAATAGTACACTGCCGTAAAAAGGAAGACAGCCTCATCTCGAAATTTGTCGAAAATGGGATTTTCACACACTTAATTCTTGGATGCTCTTTCCAATGTGGAAGTCAAAAATTAAAAATTCAATTCGGAAAATGGCCAAATTTCAGCTCAAACATTTGAAAAATAGTGGCAATAAAAGGTAAACGCCTTTTTGGTTTATTATTTTCAATAATGAACCATTGGAATCAAGCAAGAAAAAAAATTGTAACCACCCTTCAAAATTTGATGGTTTACGTTTCAAGGTATGTAGAATCCGAAAATGCAATAAAAATATTTCTGTCTGTCCGTCGTACGCCGTACTGGCCATTTTTCATAGTTCCCATGAAACAAAAATGATGAAATTCGGGTTATAGTTTCCGTTTGGGGTCTAGTTGGTCCTCGAAGCTCGACGTTACTGTCAGTCATCTCTAAGGGGTTCAAAATAGGGGTTGACATATTCAGAACGCCTATACCTTTTTTTTACGTGAATCTTTTTACGGTTTCTAATAGTTCTTGAACTTAACGAGTTTTTTAAGACCACCCGGAGCATCGTACGTCCAGCCGTTCGTTCACAGTAAGGCCCCGAAGTTTGCACTGACAGGCATTTTCGACAGCAGGGTGAATGAAATTTGTATACATTTAGCCCAAATCTCGTCACCAGGGACACGCTAATAATCGGGAATTGGCCCGAGATAAAATAATTGCTAGGGGCCACCTGATCATATTGACGGAGTATGAAGTCAAGTTGGTTGTTCTGCGATATTATATCATTCGAAAAACGCTGCTAATCCCTGCACAACGGTTTATTATTTTGTACAGAATACCCTTCTGTTACAGATCACAGCTCTCTGTATAGATAACCCGTCTATATAATATAATATGTACTATTCTATACATATTATGTAGATCGCAGACCCTCCGTAGGTTAGTACCTAACCCCGTACTCGTTACTAGGTACCTACCTAAATCACGAGTTAAATGTTGCTAAAATAATTCTGCCTATGACAAACAGTACCTAAAATGGCAAAAAGAAACGCAAATAATAAACTTCTGAAGGGAAATTGTTGATGTGGAGTGAAAAAAGTTGCAAAAGTACCTACCAACAAACTCCAGCCCCTTCTACGTAGATGGTATAATGAACTGTTGTGTAATAATTTACCGTTGAGTAATGATTTACCATCTTATAGTAATAATTTACCCATCAATAATACTTCAACGTTTGTTCAAGTTTCACTACCTATCGACAAACTCGAAAAGAGCCATCATTTTTCAAATGAAATAATATCACAAAACAACCAACTCGACTTCATACTCCGCCAATATAATCAGGTGGCCCCTAGCAATGATTTCATCTCCGGCCAATTTCCGATTGTCGGCGCGTCCCTAGTAACGAGATTTGGTCTGAATGTATACAATTTCATTCACCCTGGAGTCGAAAATGCCTGTCGGTGCAAACTTCGGGGCCTTACTGTGAACGAACGGCTGGACGTACGATGCTCCGGGTGGTCTTAAAAAAAACCAGTCATGCAGCATGACTTAATGAGCGAATTTTCAAAGAAATATTCGAATTAATGGCTATGGTTTTGAATAAAGGAAAACTTCTTCCTCCTACTGTTAGTACCTAAATTGAATAATTTGAAATAGATTTTTTCTTTCGTCTTCCTTCTAGTAATACGTGGGCCGGTACTTGTCTATCTATGAAGGTATCATAACAATTATATGTCAAATGGGAAATTCAAGGAGTTGTACTAATCGTTTGCCTCCCCCTTTTTTGCTTCGAACTCTCGTCTTCAATTAATACTTCTCACATTTTTCAATCTGACCACTCTAAGGGGGTGGGGGGGGGGGGGGGTAAGAGTTTAAAGATTATCCTAGTTTTGGGTAATTTTTGCGCACTTTAAATGCTCTAATTTAAGAACGGATTTAGATATCTAAAATCCGATTTCACCATCGTGTTCAGCGTGCAAAAACCTTTAAAATGAGGGGTCACTTGTTAGAAAATAACATTTTGGGGATTTTTGGGTAATTTTTGCGCACTTTAAATGCTCTGATTTGAGAACGGATCAAGATATCTAAAATCCGATTCCACCATCGTGTTCAGCGTGCAAAAACCTTTAAAATGAGGGGTCACTTGTTGGAAAATAACATTTTGGGGATTTTTGGGTAATTTTTGCGCACTTTAAATGCGCCAAAACCCTCCTTAGAGTAGGCCAATTTCGCCCATCTTCGAACTTAGCCTTTCGATTGGCAAGATAGATTTTTTGTGCAAATTTGAGCTGTTTATCTCAATTCTATCGAGAGTTATCGTCTGGAGTGACACATATATAATATATATACATATAAAAAAGTGTTAAATTTCAGGAATCGTTTTAGAATGGTCTGAAACGGATTTCTATGAAGAAAATTTCCAAAAATTTATATTATTTAAATTTCGAAGCCATTGCAATAGCTTCATTTTCTTTGAAAATTCGCTAAAAACTCGTAAGTTCAAGAACTATTTAAAACCGTAAAAAGATTCACGTAAAAAAAAAGGTATAGGCGTTCTGAAAATGTCAACCCCACTTTTGAACCCCTTAGATATGACTGACAGTTACGTCGAGCTTCGAGGACCAACTAGACCCCGAACGGAACCTATAACCCGAATTTCATCAATTTTGATTCATGGTAACTAAGAAAAGTGGCCCGTACGGCGTACGGCGGACAGACGGAAATATTTTCATTGCAGTTTTGGATTCTACATACCTTGAAACGTAAACCATCAAATTTTGAGTGGGGGTAAGAATTTTTTTTTTTTCATGCTCGATTCCAATGGTTCATTATTGAAAATAATAAACCAAAATGATGTCTCTTTTGGAGTTTGTTGGTAGGTAGTGAAACTTGAACAAACGTTGAAGTATTACTGATGGGCAAATTATTACACAGTGGTAAATTATTACACAACGGTAAATTATTACACAGTGGTAAATTGTTACACAACGATTCATTATACCATTTACGTTGAAGGGGCTGGAGTTTGTTGGTAGGTACGTTTGCAACTTTTTTCACTCCACATCAACAATTTCCCTTCAGAACTTCATTATTTGCGTTTCTTTTTGCCATTTTAGGTACTGTTTGTCACCGACAGAATTATTTTACCAACATTAAATTCGTGATTTAGGTAGGCACCTAGTAACGAGTACGGGGTTAAGTACTAACCTACGGAGGGTCTGCGATTCACATCCTAATATGTATAGAGTAGTACATAAATTATATTATATGGACGGGTTATCTATACAGAGAGCTGTGATCTGTAACAAAAGCGTATTCTGTACAAAATAATAAACCGTTGTGCAGGGATTTGCAGCGTTTTGGTTTATTATTCTGTGAATAATACACCTATGTATTCGCTCAGCAAAAAATTTTTATAACACCCCCTCAAAATTTTTTCTTTTCCGTTTCAAGGTGCGTACATTCCAAAAATGCAATGTCCGTCCGCCGTACGCCGTAAGCCGTATCACGTGTACAGGCTTCATTTTAGGTCTAAAAAAGTCGTTCTTTCGCACACATGCTCCATTTGGGCCCTAGTTGTGTCCCGAAACTTTTCAGCCCGATCGGAATATACCCAGGGGTGTTATGAGTGAAAATGTGTGTAAAAATAGGTACTTTTTGCGTTTTAGCAACATGTTAGTAACATGAGCAATTGAGGTATCTTATTCCATGTTTTTGGGAACGAGAAGACAGAATATAAAGTCGATTTTGACCAAAGACGCGGAAATTGAGGTTTTACCAAAGGTTCAGCTCCCAAAATTGGTTTTTTATGAGTCAAAAACCTGGAAAACTGTCTGAAATCACCATCAATGTGTATAATAACATTAGGAAAAGTGTAAACAGGGGAATCAAGACCATTAAATGGCACTACCAATAATCAAAGATGATCTGAAGGAAAAAAAAACGAAAAAAAAAAACACGTACCTACCTATTTCATGTTTTGGGGGCCAAAATTGGTGGAAATCATCAGAAATAGCTAAGTATTTCAATCATTCCAAATAAAGGAAACAATAAATTTAACAGCCAACAAGATTCTCTAGAACTCCAATAGAATAATAAACCCATGTGACAAGGACTTTGCAGCGTTTTTCCTCTGCGATGCTGTCTGCAATTGAAACGGTTTCAAAACACCCGTTTTTTTCTTCTTTTTTGGTTGATTATTTTCAATAGATACCTAATGAACCTTTGGAATAGATCATTACAATATTATTGGTCTACTGGACTACTGGCAACCTTGGGACCCGAAATCGAATCAAGATCGTAACACCGTTTCGTCAGAGGCCGTTCTTTTGAAACAGTTGTTTCAGGTTTTGAGAAACTGTTTCATCGTTTCTTTCCAAGAAACAGTTTCTTCGAAACAGTTTCCCGTTTTTTTCCCATCCCTAGCAATTTTTCGTGCCATTTCATCATCACCACGTGCCAAGATTTGTTCAAAGGAAAAACACCTCAAGGCGTTCTACCTTTAATTTCTGAACAGAAATAAAACGACTTATGAGCATTTTCGGCCTATTAGAATAGATTATTTTGGCGATTATGTTATCTCGTTGTAAACGCCAAACGTCTCTTGGTGGACTGTTGGAGGAATTTTGAATTTATCATCAACTTGAGGGACGTTAGGTAGAGGAAACGGTGCAAAAACATTGAAGCGCTCTCCTGAGAAGTTGTGATTTTGAGAGTTGAGGCGTTTTACCTTTTCACGGCAGTACAACATTCTCTCACATTTTCCCTTTCTGAGTGCTGGATGCGTTAAACGCGAGCAAGAAACCATGCAAAGCAAAGCCCAGTAGCTCCTGTAGCTCCACGGCAATGATTCTGAACTTGCTCCATAGTGCTAAACCTTAGCTTCTTAGCTGCTCTTTTCTCAAAATAAACGAAAATTAATATGTTCACCCATCTGAGACCAAGCAAACAGATACGTACGTGTGAGATAAAAGTTGTAGGCAATCAGATTCAGCGTCAAATGAGACCAACTCGAGCTTTCCAGCTGTGTAGCAGTCACTTAATAGTGATTGTTCTAAGTTGGCTTTTTGTGTTTGACCGGAGGCTTCATTGGGATGCCCACGTTCGAGAGGTCTGCAGAAGGTCGGGACAGCTGATCCACTCTATCTCTCGCTCTTCCGGAGTGTACTGGGGACTGAGTGGAAAGGCGCTCAGCACCATCTATAACGGTGCAATTTTGCCTCTTCTGACCTACGGTGCTCCCGTGTGGTACAGAGGTCTGCTTCGCTCCAACAATCGCCATATTATGAGGTCCACTCAGCGCAAGATGTTACTGCGTATCATCAAAGGTTTCCGTACCATTTCGTTCGAGGCGGCGTGCTTGCTGGCATCAAGGTTCGTGAGATTGCGGAGGCGTATTTGGAGATGAATGACTCAGATCTATTTTTTGGAAGAGTGGACGTGAAAACCCCCGTGCGCCAACGCCTGCATCCGGTCCATCGTTCGGTTAATTTAATTGGTACTGGTGACGAGGTGACAGTGTACAAAATGTATACGGATGGCAGCAGAATTGAAGACTGTGTCGGATGCGCGTTCGTTGTCTATCTGTCTTTGTCAGAGGAGCCGATCCATGAGGCCCAGTTTCGACTTGACACCGACTGTTCGAACAATCAGGCTGAGCTGCTAGCGATTTTGATGGCAATGGAGTGGCTGCTCACATTAACTGTGAGCTTGTAGTTGCGATCTGTCACCATCCTGACTGACAGCCAGGCGGCAGTGGATATGTTGCGCGACGCGTCGGCACAAAGCTGGTTGCTGGATGGAATAAGGACGGCGGCTGTGTCATTGATTCAGGAGCTTTCCTGGAATGTATGCATCCGGTGGACCAAAGCTCATGTCAGTACCACAGGGAACGAGAGGGCCGACAGTGCTGCTAAGGAAGCCGCTCTTCGTCTTGATGCCCCGATCTCGTTTGGTCTGCTCCCGAAGTCATTTTTCAAGCGGCGAGCAAGGGGACGTGCTTTGTCGGCGTGGGAGGACCAGTACGCCACAACTGCTAACGCATCCCACGTCAAGATGTTTTTTTCCTACAGTTTTATCGCGGCTGGCATTGGACATGTGTATGTCTTTCAAAATGACTCAAGTTGTGACTGGTCACGGTCGGCACAAGGCTTGCCTACCTGAAGAGGTTTCATATTCTTCAAGAGGATAGTTGCACATGTGCGGCAGGAAGTGTGCAGAATTGGTCTCATCTCGTGCGGGAGTGCGAAATTCTTGAGTCCCAGCGGTCACGGCTTATCCGTAAAGTGGTTTTGTCGGGCTATATTTGGCCAGTTGAGTTCAGTGTTTTGGTGAAGATGTTTTGGGATGATTTTTGCATTTTCATAAACAGTATTGATTTTGACTTATTATTTGATCATTAACAACCATTATCGTATTATTTTTGCAAAGTTAAGTTCTGTTTATAACTGACCTGTAGTCAATATTGGAAGCAGGTCTGTAAGTTGTTACAATTAAAAAAAGTTGGCTTTCTGTGTGAAAGATTATTTAGGTACCATAACTTCTACTTTGCTGTAGCATTAAACTTTGCTTGACGATTGATGGTGGTGGGGGGAGTGGGGTCGTATAAAACACGTTGAATGGTTGTTCAGCGCGATTAGATTTTAGATTATTCACCAACGGTATTGATACGAATGCTGATTTTCTCTATTTGAGGAAGCAGATCCAATCGCACGTCCCAACACTTTGTCCTAACAAACCTCACCCACCACAGCCGAATCATTTATTTTCTGAATAGGTGCAGTGGCCACGTATTGTCCCTCAATTTACCCCTCACCTCACCTTGCCGTACGCTCTCGTTATTTATCATGTAAATGAAGTCATGATAGCTTATTACAGAGTGAAATGTGTGCTGGGTGGACAATCGATTGTACCCGGAGGACTCACGCACACATACGCACACAACTCTCGGTATCTACATAACTCGTTTGTTTGTAGAGGTTGAACAGTCTATTTTGAATATCCTCCCGGACGGGGAAGGGTCGTCCGGACTGTTTGAACCGATCTCTAATCGAGAGATTCACTACTAAACAAATAGTCGTCAATGGCGCTTGAGATGAACAAAAAAAAAAGAATGAAGGTTTATTACGCGGCCACCCACAGCGATCTTGGAGATGGTAGTAGCTGAATATTGACAATGGCTCTATTATGAGCCAACACTAACAATGAGCCCCTCTTCCGACCCTTTCCACAGCCCTATCTCATGAATTATTAGTTACTATGAGATTGTCTGGCACCGTGTCATAGGATTTGTATTGAAATCCACTGACGAAACCACCAAAACGTCTCACCTTGATTCTGTGAAGTTTTGAATGCAAGAATCTCACCGATATCCCTGCGTAATGCTCTCAATTATAATCAGGTCGGACGAATACAATATCTTGAATGAAATGTTAATAGTCGTAAATTTGTCGTTTCACAAACACACACACCATGCGCGTTTGACAATAAGAAGAAGAAGAAGTATTTATTGGCATTTAAGAAATGAAAAATATAAAACAAATTAAATAAACAACTCCAAATTAAACCAATGCCTGCCAGTTAATACGTGTATAAGAACTTGTATAAACTGGCAGAGCCACTTAATCTAGGCCGAGCGGAGGTGTCCGTATCACATCAACATCAAATCATCAAAAAGGAAAATTAAATTTACAGCTGAATATTTATGAAACAAAAAGAATTTGAGATAATAAAAAATACTTCTCTAAGTGACTCACACTTATAATGTCCTTAGGATTGATATTATTGGAATAAAGTAATTTAATAGCCTGCGCAATAGAACCTCGGTTGTAGAACTCAGTTCTGGTTAAAGGAATTATTAAATTGCTATTGTTACACATTCTGATACAAGGTAGGTTAGAAATACAAAAGCATTAAAGTTTTTGTAGAGAAGAACCGTGGGAGATATTACAGTTACATAAATATGCATTTTCCACTGCCCCAATCTCCAGTAACGCGCCATTTCTGTGGTGATAGATAGGTTAAGGCTTGGCCTGGATAGGTGAGATTGAGATGTGAATGTTGAGGTTTGGATAGCTAGCGTTTGGAAGGTTCCACCTATGGCGAAGTCATGGAGGTTACCAGCACTAGAAACGCTATAGGTTGTGCCCAGATGGTTCCACCACGTCAGTTATCACTGGACCGGTTCCACCACTCTGAGTTGTTTTAGGCGAGAAAGGTAAGGAGGTTTGAGGAGGAAGAGAGAAGTCATCGACTTGAGGTCTGAGCGTAGAATGGCGAGCTGGGTGAGAACAGCGGGTTTTATAGGAGCTCTTCCACCCTCCCCCGGATCTCCGCCGTTAGGAGCCCTTGGGTGTTCCATTTGTGTCACGGGTTTTATAGGAGCTCTTCCACCCTCCCCCGGATCTCCGACGGCCGTTAGGAGCCCTTGGGTGTTCCACTTGTGTCACTTAGGCCCTCCATTCACTTGGTTTATTTAGGACAATCTAAGTATATACATTTGAGTGGTATTCTAGAGGGGTACCATGACAATATCTGCCCTACAAACCTGCCACCGATAATTTTCGAAATTCTGATTTACTCCCAAATAATTATACCTAATTTAGATGATTAGTTAGGCCGTGAACACAGAACATCATAGATTCAAGAATTATATATAATAATTAATTATTTTTTGTTATTCATGAAGCATAACTTTTTCAAGTTGCGAAAGTATCTATTAAGAAAATCCAAATTACCATCATTCTTCAAATTAAATTATATCACGGAACAATAAACTCAATTTCATGCAGCCATGAGTGATTATAATAAGCTACTCCCCAACATTGATATCTGGGCTGGAGTAACGTATATCGGATATAATTGACATGATTTACGTTCACGTTCACGAAGCTTTTTGGTTCAAACTTGAGGGCGTTATCCCTTCTAATGATGAAAGTTTTCGAGCCCCGGCGTTTAGAAAACTCCACTCTATTTTTCAACTCTTAAGGATGACCGACGCAGCAACGCCAGCTTTGAGGACCGACTATAACCCTAATGACACTGACAAACCTAATTTCATTAATTTTGGTCGATCGTAACTCAGGGAAGTGCCGTATACTGCGTACAGCAGACGGACGGATATTGTTTTATTCCAGTTATGGATTCATCGAACCTTGAAACGCAATTCTTATGCAAAATATTCATGGGGGGTAGGGGGGGGGGGGGGTAAACAACTCTTGCTCGATTTCAAAGGTTCATGACTGAAAACCATCATAATGAGGAATGAACGCGTCTCGGATTTTGCTGCTTTTGACCAAACAATCGGATTCAGGACCCTCGAAAACCCCTGTATCCCAATCTTCAGCTCAGTAAATCTGAATAGTTCGGCGAGAATAAGCTAAAGAAAAAACACGTGACGTCATCTGGTATGCATCTCCCTCACACTCGGTTCCGTATGCGGGAGCGAAAGGGCAGTACATACCAGATGACGTCACACGCTTTTTCCTTCCCCTTTTTCACCCATTTCCGTTGATTTCCGACCCATCATACCGGAACTTTCTGGAAAGCTCTTCTTTAGAACTACAATTTGGAAGTTTAAAAAAACTGACGTCAATTCCTAATTAAGATTTCAACTCAAATTTTGCGCCTCAGACCACAGGGTAGGTAAGTGTTGAATGAAGAAGGCCGTGAGACGATTTGGGGATTGGTTACCCACATGTTTACATTATAGTTATAATACCTCATTCTACTGTATAACAAACTTCGATGCAAGATGCCCCTATGACCGAAATCAGTCGACATCGATGTTTGTTATATGATGTTCCAGAAAGTCACTTTCGAAGTTGTTTTTATCGTGAGTACTTTAACCCTCTACGATGTTGAGTATGATGAATGGTATATCACATTCCCGATATTGACGTGCCCCTCAAAAAAACTCAAGTTCTTTTTATCTCTGGGCCGAGTGAGCATATGGCGGCGTTAAAAGGCTCAAATTCTGATAGGCCCGCCCTGCAGTGCCTCGGGCGTCAGCGCCGTTTTACGCCGCTCTCGAGTCCGTTTTCAGTTCCATAATACTCCACCTAAGTAGAAAATTAAAAGCAAAGGGACGCGCCTGCAGTGTATTCGCCATCGAAATCGCAGTGTCGTCCGCCTGAAAGATTTCAGCAGCATAGACATGTGGGGTGTTGTCAATCATGTTTCATTGGTGGTGATGGGGGGGGGGGGGGGGGGGCTGAATCGATTGCAACTAGTCCCAGTCTGATTAGACGCACCCAGCGTACCAAATTTGCAAAAAAGTAGTCCGAAATCCAAAAACGCTGCAAATCCCTGCACAACGGTTTATTATTTTGTACAGAATACCCTTCTGTTACAGATCACAGCTCTCTGTATAGGTAACCCGTCTATATAATATAATATGTACTACTCTATACATATTATGTGAATCGCAGACCCTCCGTAGGTTAGTACCTAACCCCGTATTCGTTACTAGGTACCTACCTAAATCACGAGTTAAATGTTGCTAAAATAATGCAGCCGATGACAAACAGTAACTAAAACGGCAAACAGAAACGCAAATAATGAAGTTCTAAAGGAAAATTGTTGATGTGGAGTGAAAGATGCCCCTTCTGCGTGGATCACTGTTTTCTGTGGTCGATAACTATAATGAACCGTTGCGTAATAACTTGCCCATCAATAATACTTCAACGGTTGTTCAAGTTGCAAAAGTAGGTACCGATCAACAAAATCCAGCCACTTCTAGGTAGATGAACCGTTGTGTAATAATTTACCGTTGTGTAATAATTTGCCGCTGTGTAATAATTTACCATTGTGTAATAATTTACCCATCAATAATACTTCAACGTTTGTTCAAGTTTCAGAGGTACCTACCAACAAAATCCAATAGTCCATCACTTATCAAATGAAATAATATAGCAGAACAACCAACTCGACTACATACAGCCAACCTTGATTATAATCAGGTGCTCCCTAGTGATGATATCCCGGCTGGATTTATACCGTTTGATTCACGATCGTGTTGACGAAGCTTTTTGGTGCACACGAACGGCTGGACGTACAATGCTCCGGGTGGTCTCAAAAAATTGTTTAGCTCAAGACAGATTTAATAACGTAAAAAAAACCATACCCTTCTATCAAAAGTTTTCGAGCTACGGCGTTCTGAAAATGTCAACCCCTATTTTGAACCCCTTAGAGATGACTGACAGTAACGGCGAGCTTTGAGGACCAACTAGACCCCGAACGGAACCTATAACCCGAATTTCATCAATTTGGTTTCATGGTAACTAAGAAAAGTGGCCAGTACGGCGTACGGCGGACAGACAGAAATATTTTTATTGCATTTTCGGATTCTACATAATTACCTTGAAACGTAAACCATCAAATTTCATTTTGATGGGGGGTTAGAATTTTTTTTTCATGCTCGATTCCAATGGTTCATTATTGAAAATAATGAACCAAAAAGACATCCATGTACCGATGTATCTGCATGCAGTGTGGATACTCAATATCAGTTTACTGATGTTTTCAGGAGAGTTTAATTTGGTATGAAAATAATATAGTGGAAAACCAAAATAAAATCATTCCTTCAAACTATAGAGGGAATGTATTGGATTTTCGGATTCTACATACCTTGAAACGGAAACCGTCAAATTTTGAGGGGGGCTTAAATTTTTTTTTTTTTTTTCATGCTCGATTCCAAAGGTTTATTATTGAAAATAATAAACCAAAATCTATTCTGCATTTCTAAGAACACTACACTGTTTTCAGCTTCATATTTAATTATTCTCCTTTAGTGTCTGCTAATGGGCTGAATAGCTCTTGTATCTTCTGTTGAACTTGTATTCGAAACACCCAAAATTAAGATTTTGACATTATTTTTCTGCATGACGTGCCACTCTCGTCTCAACAAGTGCCCAGTCAGGCCGTAATGAGTGTTCTAGCAGATGACCATTAATTTAAATTCTCAATTTCCCGAGCTATTTCTTTGAAAATTTGCTCTTTGAGACTGCATGACTGGAATTTTTTTTATCTCATTTGCGCCTTATGCGTGCTACTGGTTAGACCTCGCGTGAGTCATCATTTTATGTTCCTTCGGCAAACTTTTAAAAAACTTCGAAATTGTAAGGGAAAATGAGGGCTCATAGCTTCCTTATATTAATAACATAATCGTATAGATCAGAAAAATATACAAACCTACCACCACGATAATGTAAGAGCGAAAAGGAGGGGAAATGCTATCGATAATTCGGACTAAGGTTTGCGCTACGGCCCATTAGAATGTTATAAAATTAATTATTTCTTCCTGAGAGAAAGACCCGAACTACCCACCAAATTTGAGTTTGGTTCGTGTGCTGGGAATTGGCACCACGGATATGGTTTCAGCATGAGCAGTGGCAATAGCAACCACAGTATAGGGGGACCATCTGGAACCTACACCCCAACTAACCACCAAATTTGAGCGGAATCGGGCCATTTAATTCGTGGGAAATTCTTTCACCTCGGATTTGGTGTTTGTGCATGCGCAGTGCGCTTTAACCATTATCCAATCGTGATAAAATTCATAGAGACCTAGGAACAAATCCGCATGATTTCAATAATTTCATCAAAATCGGACCATAGGTTCGTGAGAAATTGACCAAGTAAGATAATCATTGCTAGGGAGCACCTGATTATATTCACGGAGTATGAAGTCCCGTTGGTTGATCTGTGATGATGGCTCTTTTGGAGTTTGTTGATAGGCAGTGAAACTTGAACAAACGTTAAAGTACCTATTTATTGATGGGTAAATTATTACACAATGGTAAATTATTACACAACGGTAAATTATTACACTACGGTAAATTATTACTCAACGGTAAATTATTACACAATTTCATTATACCATCTATGTAGAAGGGGCTAGAGTTTGTTGAGAGATTTTTTTGCAACTTGAACAACCGCTGAAGTATTATTGATGGGCAACAACGGTAAATTATTACTCAAAGGCAAATTGTTACACAACGGTTCATTATAATATCTACGTAGAAAGGGCACCTTTACAGGTAAATTATTACACAACGGTTTATTATTTGCCTCATGCTTCGTGAATAACTACAAAATACTACAAAATAATTAATGATTGAATAAATTATTGAATCCCGCGCATTTGTAGGAAACTTTAATTCCGGAGCCGGCTCCACCACTCGATTTAGGGCTTTCCTGGGAGGAGCACGAGGGTAATGACCACAGAAAACAGTAATCTACGCAGAAGGGGCATCCATACAGGTAAATAATAAACCTTTTTGTAATAATTTGCAGCGTTTTTGTTGTGAGGTGCCCAGCGTTAACTACAGTTAACACCACACTTTTTAGTATTTTTAGAGCTTGCCACCAATGTTTCAAGTATCCATGATGTTTCTTTGCTCTCCTTGGACGACACTGAGCAAATGCAACCTCACTGTAAAGGGTTTTGGCGGGTTTCTACGACTTGAAACAAATTTTTGGAGGTGTGCGTCATCACTTCTGTTCATCAACAAGCATGGCTCCGATTCGGGTAAGTTTTTGTTTTATTTTCGATACTTTTTGTCATAATTATTCTGTTATTTCCTTTTGTAACTGATGAAAATACGTTTACTGATTCTATTGTGATATGAATTACAGGGAGATTTCGTTACTGAATGTCTTTTCTGTCTGTTTGAAGTTTTGTTGACTTTCGTATACAATGACCTGATTAAGAGTTCTTTTATACTTAGGATTTTATGTACCACAACAGTTGGAAAATTTCGTGGTTTCTCATAATTTCTGTTTATATTTTGTTCTAGAACCATTTTAGATCACGCTCAGGAACGTACATACAGTGCAAATTCGCCATCGCAACTGTGGCCAGACTAAAATGCCCAAAGGGTTATGTCATTGGGTTTTATAGTAGTTCAACTATAAGTTCTTGCAGTTTTTATAGACAGTGTTCTTGTCATTATGTGATTGCGTTTTATCGTTCAAATCTTGTGTCCAAACTAGTTAGTACCTACCTACCTATGTGACTGGGTATTATAGTTCATCGTTAACTTTGCTCGTATTGTCCAATCACCACCTGTATTGATAAGCACCTCAATAGTTTTAATACAAAGTTGTTATAACGTTTTTCTATTACAATTTTTAATATTTTTTGCACTTATTTTCTGTTTCTCATTGAGACTCGTTGTCACCTGGTTGCGTAGGAAAAGACTGCCTCCATCAGCCCAGTGTTAACTGTAGGTATAATATAGCAGAACGCGCAGCGAAGCACCTAACATGTTATTTTGGCGGGCAAAATTTATATCAATCGTTTTTGCGGCCAAGGAGGTTTTTTTTTTAGGGTAAACTTTTACAACAGGGTTTTTTTTGGGTAGAGAGGTAGAGAGGGTGCGACACAAAGGCAATGATATTTTCTTGAGGGTAAATCCACTCAGACCTCCCTACCAAGGATCCACACACATTGCAATACTTGGCCCAGTTCTCTGAAACAATTGGCCAAAAAGAGCGTCAGTCAGGTTTGAAGATCGAAGTCGTTCTTCCCTCGAAAAATTCGCGGTTCGTTTTTTAGTATTAGTCACCGAAGGAGCTGCATTGGTCCGCCCTTGACACCCCTCGAACTGGTTTCCTCTCCGCCTGATCTCAATAAGAGCTGTCGTCGCTTTGGCCTTCTTACAGCAAGTCAGGCGCAATCAGATGGAAAATAAACCAAAACGCTGCAAACCCCTGCACAACGGTTTATTATTTTGTACAGAATACCCTTCTGTTACCGATCACAGCTCTCCGTATAAATAACCCGTCTATATAATATAATATCTACTAGTCTATACATATTATGTGAATCGCAGACCCTCCGTAGGTTAGTACTTAACCCCGTACTCGTTACTTCGTACCTACCTAAATCACGAGTTAAATGTTGCTAAAATAATGCAGCCGATTACAAACAGTAACTAAAACGGCAAAAAGAAACGCAAATAATGGAGTTCTAAAGGAAAATTGTTGATGTGGAGTAAATAGATAGCCCTTCTGCGTAGATTACTGTTTTCGGTGGTTAATACCTATGGTGAACCGTTGTGTAACAACTTGCCCATCAATAATACTTCAACGGTTGTTCAAGTTGCAAAAGTAACGATCAACAAAATCCGGCCCCTTTTTGGTAGATGAACCGTTGTGTAACAATTTGCCGTTGTGTAATAATTTACTGTTATGTAATAATTTACCGGTGTGTAATAATTTGCCGTTGTGTAATAATTTGCCCATCAATAATACTTCAACGTTTGTTCAAGTTTCACAAGTACCTACCAACAAAATCCAATAGTCCATCACTTATCAATTGAAATAATATCGCAGAACAACCAACTCGACTTCATACAGCCATCCTTGATTATAATCAGGTGCTCCCTAGTGATGATATCCCGGCTGGATTTATACCGTTTGATTCACGATCGTGTTGACGAAGCTTTTTGGTGCTCACGAACGGCTGGACGTACGATGCTCCGGGTGGTCTCAAAAAATTGTTTAGCTCAAGACAAATTTATTAACGTAAAAAAAACCATACCCTTCAATCGGAAGTTTTCGAGATACGGCGTTCTGAAAATTCCAACCCCTATTTTGAACCCCTTAGAGATGACTGACAGTAACGCCGAGCTTCGAGGACCGACTAGACCCCGAACGGAACCTATAACCTGAATTTCATCAATTTTGTTTCATGGTAACTAAGAAAAGTGGCCAGTGCGGTGTGCGACGGACAGACAGAAATATTTTATTGCATTTTGGATTCTACATACCTTGAAACGTAGGTAAACCATCAAATTTTGAGGGGGGGTAAGAATTTTTTTTTCTTGCTCGATTCCAATGGTTCATTATTGAAAAATAATAAACCAAAAATTTGAGGATGAAATCGTGTGAAGACTGAAAATGACAGTGCTACAGATAGCAGCAAATTTGTTTGCTAAAAAAATTGTTTTTAATGCGAATTATTGAAGAAAATTAAACTATTTCCTTTGCTCTTTTTTGCTCAGAGCTCCGAAATGGAAAAAAAGAATGATGTATAATGAAATTTGTTTTAGGCCAAGTTATATGATTCAGAATATACGTTTCTCGGTTTTTCCGTATACCTATTCATATCGGTGCTCTACAGTTTGCAATTTTAAATTAAACATTGAAAAATCGCACAAGTTTTCAGTGGACTAACTTAGTTTCAATACCAGGTTCAGGTTTTTTTTTCAAAAAACCCTAAAAACACGTTTTTGGTTTATTATTTTCAATAATGAACCATTGGAATCGAGCATGAAAAAAAAAATTCTTACCCCCCCTCAAAATTTGATGGTTTACGTTTCAAGGTATGTAGAATCCAAAACTGCAATAAAAATATTTCTGTCTGTCCGCCGTACGCCGTACGCCGTACGGGCCACTTTTCTTAGTTACCATGAAAAAAAATTGATGAAATTCGGGTTATAGGTTCCGTTCGGCGTCTAGTTGGTCCTCGAAGCTCGACGTTACTGTGAGTCATCTCTAAGGGGTTCAAAATAGGGGTTGAAATTTTCAAAACGCCTATACCATTTTTTTACGTAAATATTTTTACGGTTTTAAATAGTTCTTGAACTTGCGAGTTTTTTAAGACCATCCGGAGCATCGTACGTCCAGCCGTTCGTTCACAGTAAGGCCCCGAAGTTTGCACCGACAGGCATTTTCGACTCCAGTGTGAATGAAATTGTATACAATTCAAACCAAATCTCGTAACCAGAGACGCGCCCACAATAGGAATTTGTGAATACGGCCAATCATTGGTAGGGATCACCTGATTATATTGGCGGAGTATTTATCGTAAGTTTTCGTTTAAAAAAACCCCCGAGACAGGGTTCAAACGTAATTTTTTCGTATAAAAAAAACCTTGGTTGAGAGTGCCATCATACGAAAAATTCGTGATACATAGGAAAAAGTTGTGATTACACTGTAATCACAGGAAAAAGTTGTGATTACAAGTGTAATCGCAATCACAGTTTTGATTTAACTGTAATCGTACTCGTAAACACATTCAAGCACCTGCGATTATCGTAGTCATGATTATGATTGCACCCAACGCTGGTGAAGGGGCTGCTGCTGTTGCTATGGCCACCCCTTTCTAAAAGGTAATATTTCCAAGGTTTACCACCAGATATTAGGCTCAAAACCAACCCCAAGGGAGCCGACTTATGCCACGATGGCCGCCAGTAAGATTTTTTGAGTTTTCAGTAGGTATCAGCTCTGGATCCCGACGAAAAACCTCTCAGCCGCATAAAGGATTGATACCCATTTTTGCCCTGCTCCTCCCCCGTCTGTTGGATGTGTGTATAGAAACTTGTTCCTTCCCCCTGAATGTTGAAATTTCTCTTTCAGTGCTGTTTGGCGGGCGGCTTCGCTTTGGCGGTAAAAAGGCGTTAAGTAAATTATGGTTCTCATGATATTAATTTAACTTCAAATAATAGTTTCAAGTGCAACACAAGGGCCATCCACCTGGTAGTGAACAATATACCGTAGAATCGTAGAACCGTAAGAACTAGAACTAGAATACACTCCTCTATATTATAGAGAATGTTTTGATTAGTGTTAGGTTTGGCTTAATGAATTATTTAAGAATGAATAAGTTCATGAATTCAACGAATTTAGTAATAAACCTTTTGTAGTAAGCCATCTCCCGATGTCGGATAATCAAACAAAAAATAAACCTTCAGTTTACCACTAATTTATATTTAAAGACAAAGGTTTATGACGAAGCTTTTCGCTCAAATTCTGAGCATCCTCCCCTAGGAGGAGCATCCTCCAAGAATATAACAGAATTTGAGAGAAGAGCCTCGTCCTAAACCTTTTTTCTTAAATTGGTGGTAAACTGAAGGTTTATTTTGCTTCCTCAGTACCGAAGATAAGGAAGCCTTGGATTCGTGATTGAGCAAAAAAAATTATGTCTTCCAAAATGAAAATTTCCACTTCCATTTTGCGTTTCAGACATCGAGGAACATTTTTGGTTCGGTGTCTGTCTGTCTGTGTTAATTCCTTGTAACGCCCATAACTACCCGACATAATGGTCGAAATGGGCTGGAACTTGGAGGGTAGATTCGGGTTGGGTCACAGGCGGTCTCATACCAAAATCATTGAAAACGTACAGTAACTTTCGGCTGCGCATGCGCAAACGTAAAATACTTGAAAATCCCATAACTACCCTAAATATCGTTGAAATGAGTTCAAACTCGGAGGGTCGATCAGGAATAATACTTTGATATTTCCAAATGAATTTCATTGGAATCGTACGGTAACTTTCGTCCGCGCATGCGCGAACATGAAATGTTGACCATTTCCTTTTAACGTTTCTAACTACAAGAAAAACAGTCGTACAGAGCTGAACTTTTGAGGGTACACGCCGGTTGGATCGCAAATGGTCCCGTTCCAAAATCATGGAAATCGTCGTCTGCGCATGCGCAAACGTGCAATACTTGAAACGACCATAATCACTTTAAATATCGTTGAAATGAGCCCAGATTTGGAGGGTCCATCAAGAATAATTCTTTGATAGTTCCATAATAATTTCATTCGTCTGCGCATGCGCGAACATGAAATGTTGCCCGTTTCACTGTAACGTTTCTAACTAAAATAGTCGCTGAGAGCTGAAATTTTGGGGTACACGTGGGTTGGATCGCAGATGGTCCCGTATCAAAATGAACCTACCCAACTATTCTATACGTTCATGTGATTCAAGTGAGGAGCCTACTCGAATTGGCAGACGTTTTTTGTTTGATTATTCCACATCGTATGAATAATTACTAGGTATTATAATTATAGGTACTAGGTATAATAATTACTAGGCGTTCTACACGTTATTGGTAGCACCGAATATTGCTTATCTACCTTCTGGGGTTCATCGGAAGACATTCTCGGTACCACTGATGATATAATCGATAATCGAGCGATAATCCTGTGGAACCTATCAGTCGCTGATAATTCAACTCATAATATTAATCAAAAGAAACCGTTTTTGTCATTCTAGCGTTAGTTATTGAGGCCAGCAAACCAACAGCAGATTCCCATCACGAGGCCCATGACTAATCAAGACAACAAAGCCAGTTCTGCAACTCTCTTGCGCAAATTCGAGCCTTGGGGTCTGAGGATCGTCCGACGTGTGGGAGACGAGAAGTGAGATTTCTACTTACCTAAAGCTCAGCAACACAACAAACCTTCTTTTTCGTGGAATTACCTAAAAATAGGGGGAACTGACGGAGGACACGTGGGATTTTCCAGTATAATTCACTTATTTAGCCAAAAGAACAATTTTAATAGCGCTACTGTCTTACATAGACAATCGGTGGAAGCTGTTTGGAATTTTCATTGCATTTTCAAAATATTATAAAAGATCGTTAATTTTAAAAAAAATTGTTGTAGGAGTTCGATGAGTGGGAAGTTAATATTAACCCAAAACAAGCACATCTGGTACTGAATATATACTAACATACCAACGCCCTTGGTGGTCCCGCTTGGAATTGTTGCCCTTCAATTTTCTGATCATTTAGAGGCTTTTTGGTTTATTATTTTCAATAATGAACCATTGGAATCGAGCATGAAAAAAAAAATTCTTACCCCCCCTCAGAATTTGATGGTTTACGTTTCAAGGTATGTAGAATCCAAAACTGCAATGAAAACGCTGCAAATCCCTGCACAACGGTTTATTATTTTGTATAGAATACCCTTGTGTTACAGATCACAGCTCTATGTATAGATAACCCGTCTATATAATATGATATGTACTATTCTATACATATTATGTAGATCGCAGACCCTCCGTAGGTTAGTACCTAACCCCGTACTCGTTACTAGGTACCTACCTAAATACGAGTTAAATGTTGCTAAAATAGTTCTGCCGATGACAAACAGTACCTAACAAAAAGAAACACACATAATGAAGTTCTGAAAAGAAATTGTTGATGAGGAGTGAAAAAAGTTGCAAAAGTACCTACCAACAAACTCCAGCCCCTTCTACGTAGATGGTATAATGAACCGTTGTGTAATAATTTACCGTTGAGTAATGATTTACCGTAGTAATAATTTACCCATCAATAATACTTCAACGTTTGTTCAAGTTTCACTACCTACCAACAAACTCCAAAAGAGCCATCATTTGTCAAATTAAATAATATCACAGAACAACCAACTCGACTTCATACTCCGCCAATATAATCAGGTGATCCCTACCAATGATTTTATCTCCGCCAAATTTCCTATTGTGGGCGCGTCTCTGGTTACGAGATTTGGTTTGAATTGTAGGTATACAATTTCATTCACACTGGAGTCGAAAATGCCTGTCGGTGCAAACTTCGGGGCCTTACCGTGAACGAACGGCTGGACGTACGATGCTCCGGATGGTCTTAAAAAACTCGCAAGTTCCAGAACTATTTAAAACCGTAAAAATATTTACGTAAAAAAATTGTATAGGCGTTTTGAAAATTTCAACCCCTATTTTGAACCCCTTAGAGATGACTCACAGTAACGTCGAGCTTCGAGGACCAACTAGACGCCGAACGGAACCTATAACCCGAATTTCATCAATTTTTTTTCATGGTAACTAAGAAAAGTGGCCCGTACGGCGTACGGCGTACGGCGGACAGACAGAAATATTTTTATTGCAGTTTTGGATTCTACATACCTTGAAACGTAAACCATCAAATTTTGAGGGGGGGTAAGAATTTTTTTTTTCATGCTCGATTCCAATGGTTCATTATTGAAAATAATAAACCAAAATATTTCTGTCTGTCCGCCGTACGCCGTACGCCGTACGGGCCACTTTTCTTAGTTACCATGAAAAAAAATTGATGAAATTCGGGTTATAGGTTCCGTTCGGCGTCTAGTTGGTCCTCGAAGCTCGACGTTACTGTGAGTCATCTCTAAGGGGTTCAAAATAGGGGTTGGAATTTTCAAAACGCCTATACCATTTTTTTACGTGAATATTTTTACGGTTTTAAATAGTTCTTGAACTTGCGAGTTTTTTAAGACCATCCGGAGCATCGTACGTCCAGCCGTTCGTTCACAGTAAGGCCCCGAAGTTTGCACCGACAGGCATTTTCGACTCCAGTGTGAATGAAATTGTATACAATTCAAACTAAATCTCGTAACCAGAGACGCGCCCACAATAGGAAATTTGGCGGAGATAGAATCATTGCTAGGGATCACCTGATTATATTGGCGGAGTATGAAGTCGAGTTGGTTGTTCTGTGATATTATTTCATTTGAAAAATGATGGCTCTTTTGGAGTTTGTTGGTAGGTAGTGAAACTTGAACAAACGTTGAAGTATTATTGATGGGTAAATTATTACTACGGTAAATCATTACTCAACGGTAAATTATTACACAACGGTTCATTATACCATCTACGTAGAAGGGGCTGGAGTTTTTTGGTAGGTACTTTTGCAACTTTTTTCACTCCTCATCAACAATTTCTTTTCAGAACTTCATTATGTTAGGCTTCTTTTTGTTAGGTACTGTTTGTCATCGGCAGAATTATTTTAGCAACATTTAACCCGAGATAACGAGGGGGGTAACGAGTACGGGGTTAGGTACCAACCTACGGAGGGTCTGCGATCTACATAATATGTATAGAATAGTACATATCATATTATATAGACGGGTTATCTATACATAGAGCTGTGATCTGTAACAGAAGGGTATTCTGTACAAAATAATAAACCGTTGTGCAGGGATTTGCAGCGTTTTTTATGAAGAAATGCGATGATTGCAATTTTAAATTGAATTCACCAGCTTTTAGAGGAATATCACCTGTAGGTGACTAAAAGCAATATGACCACGCAGGCAGCCAACTATACTCGAGTTTATGTTGTTTTTACTTATGGAACCCAAGCTAGTGAAGCCATTTTGGTTTATTATTCTGTGAATAATACACCTACGTAATCGCTCAGCAACATTTTTTCTTTTACGTTTCAAGGTGCGTAGATTCCAAAAATGCCCACAAATGTCCGATTCCAAATGCCAAAAATGTCCGTCCGCCGTATCACGTGTACCGGCTTTATTTTCGGTCTAAAAAATTCGTTCTTTCGCACACATGCTCCACTTGGGCCCTAGTTGTGTCCCGAATTTTTGCAGCCAGATCGGAATATACCCAGGGTTGTTATGAGTGAAAATGGGTATAAAAATAGGTACTTTTTTTGTTTTAGTAGGTAACACATGTTAGTAAAATGAGCTTTTGAGGTATCGTTTTCCATGTTTTTGGGGACGAGAAGACCGAATATGAAGTCGATTTTGACCCAGGTGTGGAAAATTGTGGTTGTACCAGATGTTCAGCTCCCGAAATTGATTTTTTATGAGTCAAAAACCTGCGAAATCGTTCCGAAATCACCATCAATTTGTAGAATAACACTGGAACACGTGGATCAAGACGATTAAATGGCACTAGCAATGATCAAAGATAACTCGAAAAAAAAGAAGGAGCGTACCTAATTCAAGTTTTGGGGGCCGAAATTGGTGGAAACCATCAGAAATAGCTATTTCAATTATTTCAAATGACAGCAACAATAAATGAACAGCCAACATTCCTGTAGGTATGTCCAGTAGAATAATAAACCCATGTGACAAGGACTTTGCAGCGTTTTTGGAATCTACGCACCTTGAAACGAAAAAGAAAACATTTTGAGGTGGTGTTATAAACATTTTTTGCTGAGCGAATACATAGGTGTGTTATTCACAGAATAATAAACAAATGGGGGGGGGGGGGGGGTTGTGTTTTTGTGGGCCAATATTGGTGAAAACCATGAATAATAACTATTTCAATTACTGCGCATGAAAGAAACAATAAATGAACAGCAGTATTTCTGTAGGGTGTCCAATGTTCAGGGCTTGCCCTATGGTTAAGGGTATATTCCGTATTTTAATAACATAAAGTACTGAAGTGCTTTGCTGTATGTTTTTTTCGGAATAAAATCTCTTTCATTCATTTTATTCACTAGAATAATAAACCCATGTGACAAGGATGTCGTGAGTCCCTCCCGGGAACACTCCACTAACAACCTTAAAGCTCTCACCAATATTCCTATGTAAAAATTACCTTCCGCTAATAAACATCTGAGTGGGGAGACAGGCGACAGAATCCGGGGGACACAACCTGGTGCCCCACTACCAGCTCCCAACAGGGAGCTGGAGGGAGAGGACTCCAAGTCCTATATAACCCCGGATCCTGGAGCTTTAGCTTCATTCGACACTTCCTCTAACCAGCTCTCTCTTCTCTCTCTACCTTCCTCCTCCCAGATGCCTGGTGGTATCCGCCGCTCTGGGAATTCACCTCCTACCTTCTCCCCTTGTCTACATCGGTGGATATCCGCCGCCTAGACAAGCACCTTCCTTCACCTACATCGGTGGATTACCGCCGCCTAGGTGAATTTCCTTCCTCTCGCCTACATCGGTGGATTACCGCCGCCTAGACGAGATTCCTTCCACTCACCTACATCGGTGGATTACCGCCGCCTAGGTGAACTTCCTTCCTCTCACCTACATCGGTGGATTACCGCCGCCTAGGTGAAATTCCCTCGCTCTCCTCTACTTACTCCTTCACGCCACCGTGATGATCAATTTAAATTCATCACAGTGGTGAACCCGACGTTCATCCAACCTTCTACCCTTCCTCCCTTCTTACCAACTCATGTGTCGCCCCAGTCTTGTTCGGTGTCCCGCATTTTAAATTCACATTTAAAATAGTCAGTATAAATTCGCAATTTTTGGCCCACCCGCAACCACACACAGCTCTCAACTCTCCGCCGCATACAAACCCGACGCCGCTCATTGCGAATTTTCAAATTCAACCGCTCAAATTGAATTTTGTTCACAGCCACCTCCACCATGGACCCGAACTCGCCGTCACCGCCGCTCCTCCGGCCGTCCCTGCTGCAGCCGCCGACCACTGCGGCTTCTGACGCAACCGACAACCCCTTCACCAGCCTCTCACCACCCGGCTCCACCGCATCCGCCGCCGCCGCTGCCGCCGCCGCTGCGGCTGCCGCACACGCCGCCGCCGACGTCACGACGGCCTCAGCGTCATTCCCGCTGTCGCTGCCCCCCTTCTACACGCACGACCCCGCACTCTGGTTCTTCCAGGTCGACGCTGCGTTTTCTGCCGCCAACATCCGCAGCCAGCGTACCCGCTACTCCCGCATCATCTCTCTACTACCATATGAGATCCTTCTGCAGACGTCGGACATCTCCCCCGACGCCACGGCCGCCTACGACGACCTCCGCGCCCGCCTCATCAGCTTATACCAACCCTCCAAGATCGCACGTGTCGCAGCGCTCTCCCAGCCCCAACATCTCGGCGATTTAAAACCCTCCCACCTGTACCGTCGCCTACGTCATCAGCTACACGACGTCGTGACGGCCGACATCGCTCGAACGTTCTGGCTGCGAGCGCTCCCACACCCCATCCAGATGGCGCTCGCCAGCCACCTCGACGGACCGGACGAGCCGCTCCTCCGTCTAGCCGACACGGTTTACGACCTCGCCGCGGCCGCCAGCGTCGCGGAAGTCGCCGCACCCCGCACCCCCACCCCGCGCAGGGACCGGTCACCGTCTCAAGAGCGCCGCCGGCCCCCCTACCTCCACCGGCGCCGCTCCCTCTCCGTCGATCGCCGGCCGACCCCCTCCTCCGACCACCGACGCCAGCGCTCGGCCGACCGCCGCACCGTCTCCCCCACCCAGCAACGAAGAGGGAGGTCCCCAAACACGACAGCCCCCTCCAACTCCGCGCGCCCCACCAGGACCTACCTCCCAGCGGACCCCCCCCACCGATGTTTCTACCATGTGAACTTCGGTGGGGAGGCCCGCAAATGCCAGCCCCCCTGCTCCTACTCCTCCAAGCAGGGAAACGCGGACGCCCGCCGGTAAATCCGGCGGGCCCCCCTCCTCGCCAACACGGGGGGGACCACCACCAACCCCTCCCCGCCCGCATTCACACCACCACCACCAAGCCTCGCTACCCCTCCTACGCCGCCGCCACGGCTGCCAACCTCCCGGCCGCATCTGACGTCGCCGCAAAACACGCCACCTCTCCATCAACTGACACCCCACCCCGAGTCAGCCCCTCCAAGCCCGCCTCCAGGGCAGCCAACCTTCCGGCCGCCACTAGCGCCGCCGCTACCGTTCCCCCACCCCGGAACGGCCCCTCCAAACCCGCCTCCAGGGCAGCCAACCTTCCGGCCGCCACTAGCGCCGCCGCTGCCGTTCCCCCACCCCGGAACGGCCCCTCCAAGCCCGCCTCCAGGGCAGCCAACCTTCCGGCCGCCACTAGCGCCGCCGCTACCGTTCCCCCACCCCGGAACGGCCCCTCCAAGCCCGCCTCCAGGGCAGCCACCCTCCCGGCCGCCACTAACGCCGCCGCTACCGTTCCCCCACCACGGAACGGCCCCTCCAACCCCGCCCCCAACGCAACCGCCCCCCCGGCCGCCACTCGCGCCGCCGCTACCGTTCCCCCTCCCCGGAACGGCAAAAAAACGCCCCGCGTCTCCTTCGCGGAGGACCAACCACCGCCATCACAGCCGCCCATCACCTCGGACGATCCAAGCCCCCCCCCTCCGACGGACCCCAACACCTCAGCAATTTTACCACACTCCGCCCCAGCTCACCAACGCCTGTTCCTAAAATGCTCAAAAACGCACGTCCCGTTCCTCGTCGACACAGGGGCGGCGCTCTCCATATTCCCGAATAATATTCTCCGGCGACAGGCGCGTTGTTACCGGCAACTCCTCTACGCCGCCAACGGTACCACCATCCCCTCGTACGGGACGTACCGCTCATCAATCCATATGAGCGGGCTCGCGTACGAGTGGGAATTTACCGTGGCGGACGTGGAGAAAGCTATCCTGGGGGCCGACTTCCTCGCATATTTCGGCCTCCAGGTAGACGTCCGTAACGCGCGCCTGCTCGACCCCTCCACCCAGAAACCCATCCCCGGGTTCATTCATGCGGTGGATCGCCCCCCATCCCAGTTTGAACAACTCCTCCTACACTACAAACCCCAGCGCCGCCCCTCAGCTCACATCTCACAGACCCAGCACTACATTGAAACCTCTGGCCCCCCAATATCCGCAAAAGCACGACGCCTCCACCCCCTCCAACTCTCACAGGCCCGCAAACACTTTGAAAATCTCATCAAGGAAGGCATTATCCGTCCCTCCAAATCCCCGTGGGCTTCTCCACTACATATTGTGCAGAAGCCTAACGGGGATATCCGCCCCTGCGGTGACTACCGCCGCCTCAATGCCCGAACAACCCCAGATCTCTACAACGTCCCGCATCTCCGGGACTTCTCTTCCCACCTCCACAACACAACCATCTTTTCTACACTCGACATCTCTCGTGCCTTCCATCACATTCACATCTACCCCCCTGACGTTCCTAAAACAGCTATCATCACCCCTTTCGGCCTGTTCGAGTATATCAAAATGGGTTTCGGCCTCCGTAACGCTGCCCAAACATGGCAGCGTTACATGGACAACATTCTACGAGGCCTACCCTTCGTATTCTGTTTTTTGGACGACGTACTGATCGCTTCCCGGGACCCAAAGGAACACCTCGCACACCTGAAACAGGTTCTTGACATCTTCGCCGCCGAAGGCCTCACCATAAACGCTCCGAAATGTGTTCTCGCCCAACCCTCCGTCCGCTGCCTCGGCCACCAGGTTTCGTCCGAAGGAATAAAACCCCTACCGGACAAAGTGCACACCCTCACCGATTTCCCACAACCCCACACTGTCTCAGAACTCCGCCGTTTCCTGGGTATGTTGAACTTTTATCGTAGACACATCAAACACGCAGCACAACATCAACAACCACTCATACACGCTATCCCACAACCAGCCAAGAAAAACGATAAACGCCCCATTTCCTGGACCCCCACCCTCACAACCGCCTTTCAACAATGCAAACAGGACCTAGTAGACGCCGCTCTATTGGCCCATCCCGATCCCCATGCCCCCCTCTCCATCACCACGGATGCGTCCGACTGGGCCATCGGGGCAGTCCTCCACCAACACACCGGCGCCACCCCCCAACCTCTCGGCTTTTTCTCTAAAACTCTGTCCCCCACACAAAAAAATTACTCCACCTTTGACAGAGAACTCCTCGCCATCCACGAAGCCATCAAACACTTCCGTGACTTCGTGGAGGGCAGGCAGTTCTCTGTCATAACCGACCATAAGCCCCTCACCCACGCCCTCCTCCAAAACCGAAAATCAGCCTCCCCCCGTCGCCTCCGGCAACTCGAATTTATCGGACAGTTCACGTCCGATATTCGTTATTTGCCGGGGGCCGACAACTGCGTCGCCGACGCCCTCTCCCGCCCCACCCCTGCGCCGGTGGCGGAGTTACTGCCCTTCCCTTCCCCGCAAACCCTCAAACACCACCAAACTCCTACTTCCGATCCCGCACTTTCAAACCTCATCTCCGCCTCAAAATTGGAACAGCTGCCTCCCCTCGATCTCTGGTGCGACGTATCGGCCGATACACCGCGCCCGTACGTCCCACAGGAGCTGAGGAGGCAGTTGTTCCTACATTACCACTCCCTCCATCATCCCGGCATTCGGGCGAGCCGGGACCTCATCAAGACGCGGTACTTCTGGCCCCATATGAACACGGATATCCGTACCTGGGTTCTGGGGTGCCAGAGGTGCCAGCAATTCAAGGTCTCGGCTCACCCCCATGTACCTCCTCAACCTATCCCCGATTCTCTCCCGTGGGAACACGTCCACTTGGATCTGGTCGGCCCTCTTCCCCCCTCCGAGGGGAAGAGGTACTGCCTCACCATGATCGACCGTGCGACAAATTGGGTAGAGTGTATCCCACTCGCCCACATTACCGCGGACGCCGTCGCCGCGGCCTTCCTCAATCAATGGATCAGCCGCTACGGCTGTCCGCGGACACTCACGGTCGATCAGGGGAGGCAATTTGAATCAGCCCACTTTGCCGACCTGCTCCGTTCCCTCGGGATTCAGAAAATCCGCACCACTCCTTATCACCCTCAATCCAACGGGAAAATAGAGCGGTGGCACTCGGTCCTCAAGCAAGCCATCTCCACATCAGCCACTTCCCCTTCATGGACCAAAACCCTCCCCTACGTTCTACTTAGCCTCCGCACTTCCGCCCGTCCTTCAGACAACACAAGTCCCGCACAACACGCTTTCAGAGACCCCATTCGTTTACCGGCCGACATTTTCCCTCCACACAACACCCCGTCCATTAACAGGGAACCGTTACACACCTCAACACCGACAAACGACACCACTTACCCAAAACGCTTTTACACTTCCACACATATGTACTTGAAAGAGCCCGGCATGCATAAAACCTTTCAGCCCCTTTATGCCGGGCCCTTTCAAGTCATCCGCACAACACCAACCACCGCGACCCTGCTAATGGACGGGAAACCCCACACCGTCCCTTTCGCCCGCTGCAAGCCCGCCCCTGTTCTCCCTCAACCAACGTCCACTATCAGTCTCCCGCCGTCTGTTTGCCATGCAACACCTCTCTCCACCACAACTGTCTCCCCCGTCGCCGTTTCCGGATTTCGATTCGGATCCGGAAATGGCGGCGATACTCCGGGACGTGTACGTCCCGGACCCGCTCTCCCCCCTACCCCCTTCGCCCGGACCTACAACATCGCTTCCATTTTTCCCGCAACGGATTTCCGGACTACCCCCCGGCCCCGGCGGTGGAAGTACCCCCAGTGGCGCATACTGCGCGAATTTCGCGCAGCGCAAGCCACCGGGGTACACCCCCCTTACATCCCGATAGATCCCCTTATGGACCCGCTCCTCCACCAATTTCGCCTCACCCTGCTTATGCCACCCCCACCACCCCTTCCAAACATCACTCCCCCCGTCTTCAACGGACCCCCGCCCCCCAAATTTCAACCCCCTCTTGCTCCTCCCCCTTTTTCAATTTTCGACCCCCCAATTTTAAATTCTACCCCACCAACACCCCATCCCACCAAGCCCACAACACCCCCTCTTCCCCCATCCCCGCCGGGGATATCCACAATAGTTCCCGCCGGGACGAAAAGGTCCGGGCGGCGCAACAGACGACGGGAGCGTCCCTCGCCCCGCGTCCCGGCGGCCAAGTCCCCCGCCCCGCTCTGAGCAATCACGGCGGGGCCTTGAGATTTCGGGACAGTGCTTGTGTTTCATTATCCCACACGCACTGTACCGAACCTCACAGCCCCGCCGTGGCCACCTCGTCGCAGCGGGCATCATCCACATCCAACCACACACTACAATCTACCTTTTCACTACACCCACACACTCAATACACTTCACCACACACAACCCACACCCAGGGAACGGCGGATCTCGCAACCCCGCTCAACTCTGTCTCCCCTGAACCCATACCTACAAATTGTACATACCTGTAAATACCTGTAAATACTACCTGTAAATACCTTGCAAATATCTAACTATCTAACTACTATCTAACTATCTAACTATCAAACTACTACCTCATCACCATTGTAAATATTGTCACTTCATCAAATTTTTCATCACACCCTCCTTGTACATATGTTTCCCATCGTCAAATTTCGTCTACTTATAACTACTTATGTCTACTTATGTCTACTTATGTCTACTTTTGTCTACTTAGCCCTACTTATGTCTACTTATGTCTACTTATGTCTACTTATCCTACTACCTGTATATCACCCTAGATTTAAGACACCTCCGGTCACGCTTCTGCCTTCAGCACTACAATTGTTTGTTTCAGCCTTCAGCTCCTGTATCCTTGCGCCTTCAGCTCCCCTTTTGTTTCCGCAGCCCTCAGCCACTGTCAACTTGAGCCTTCAGCTACCTCAAACATTGGTTCGAACTGGGGGGACCTCTGTCGTGAGTCCCTCCCGGGAACACTCCACTAACAACCTTAAAGCTCTCACCAATATTCCTATGTAAAAATTACCTTCCGCTAATAAACATCTGAGTGGGGAGACAGGCGACAGAATCCGGGGGACACAACCTGGTGCCCCACTACCAGCTCCCAACAGGGAGCTGGAGGGAGAGGACTCCAAGTCCTATATAACCCCGGATCCTGGAGCTTTAGCTTCATTCGACACTTCCTCTAACCAGCTCTCTCTTCTCTCTCTACCTTCCTCCTCCCAGATGCCTGGTGGTATCCGCCGCTCTGGGAATTCACCTCCTACCTTCTCCCCTTGTCTACATCGGTGGATATCCGCCGCCTAGACAAGCACCTTCCTTCACCTACATCGGTGGATTACCGCCGCCTAGGTGAATTTCCTTCCTCTCGCCTACATCGGTGGATTACCGCCGCCTAGACGAGATTCCTTCCACTCACCTACATCGGTGGATTACCGCCGCCTAGGTGAACTTCCTTCCTCTCACCTACATCGGTGGATTACCGCCGCCTAGGTGAAATTCCCTCGCTCTCCTCTACTTACTCCTTCACGCCACCGTGATGATCAATTTAAATTCATCACAAAGGACTTTGCAGCGTTTTTGGATTATTATTCTGTGAATAATACAGCTATGTATTCGCTCATCAAACACTTTCTATACACCCCTCAAAAATTTTTCATCTCCGTTTCAAGGTGCGTAGATTCCAAAAATGCAATGTCCCTCCGCCGACCGCCGTACGCCGTCCGCCGTATCACGTGTACCTACCGGCTTCATTTTCGGTCTAAAAAGTTCGTTCTTTCGCACACATGCTCCATTTGGGCCCTAGTCTTTCCCTTAATCGGCAGACCGATCGGAAAATATCGAGGGGTGTTATGGGTGGAGAATGGGTGCAAAATTAGGTATTTTTCATGTTTTAGTAAAATGTTGGTAAAATGAGCTTTTGAGGTATCGTTTTCCATGTTTTTTGGGGACGAGAAGACCGAATATGAAGTCGATTTGGACCCAGGTGTGGAAAATTGGGGTTGTACCAGATGTTCAGCTCCCAAAATTGATTTTTTATGAGTCAAAAACCTTGGAAATCGTCTGAAATCATCATCAATTTGTATAATGATACTAGAAAAAGTGTCAACACGTGGATCAAGACGATTAAATGGTACTAACAATGATCAAAGATAATATGAAGAAGAAAAAAAGGAGCGTACCTAATTCAAGTTTTGGGGGCCAAAATTGGTGGAAACCACCAGAAATAGCTATTTCAATTATTTTACATGAAATAAAAAATAAATGAACAGCCAACATGTCTGTAGGTGCGTCCAATAGAATAATAAACCAGGTGACAAGGACTTTGCAGCGTTTTTTTAGTATTGAAATCTGTTTTTTCAGGGGCCCCTTAAATAATAAAGAGATCGTTTTTCCTCTATGTAACCCTAAATTCGTGCCTCGGTGTGTTTATACCGCGGTCTGCTTCAATAATTAATATTAACGCAGACCACCGTAATTGCTCATTGTATGTGTTACCATCTGTGGACCAATCCGCAGCTCGGTCTCTCCCACCATTCATTGGCAATATTATGGTCAGAACATTTGAGGAACAGAACGGTTATCATCTGCACAGAAAATACCGATCCGTTACGGAAGAATTCGCAGCGTATTGCACTACATTGGCAGTGTAATTGAAGTAGGTGCCATTACCGGGCAGAGGTTGCCATCCAATGCACCGTCGGAGTTGGCTGGCAGGCTCCCCTGACTGACCCACTTGCGCTCGACTTATGTAAGCCAACCAGCGAAATTCCCGACGCTCGTTATGAAGTTCAATGACGCGCTATTTATATCCTCACGCCCAAACTACTTTCCCGATCCGCGTCTCAAAATGGCTCTTTGCAAAGGGCGTTCGTTAGGGGCTGCTCGATGGAAACAAAATTCCAGCCCTGCGGCATGGCGTAATGAGCGAACTTTCAGAGAAATAGTTTGGGGAAATTGAGAATTTAAAAGAATGGCCATCTGCAGGAGCCACTCATAATCGCCTGACTGGGCGCTTGCTGAAACCAGAGTGGCATGGCGTGCAGAAATATTATGCCAAATAATTTTTGGGTGTTTTGAACCAAAAACACGCTGCAAATCCCTGCACAACGGTTTATTATTTTGTACAGAATACCCTTCTGTTACAGATCACAGCTCTTTGTATATATAACCCGTCTATATAATATAATAATATGTACTACTCTATACATATTATGTAGATCGCAGACCCTCCTTAGGTTAGTAACTAACCCCGTTCTCGTTACTAGGTACCTATCTAGATCACGAGTTAAATGTTGCTAAAATAATTCAGTCGATGACAAGCAGTAACTAAAACGGCAAAAAGAAACGCAAATAATGAAGTTCTGAAGGAAAATTGTTGATGTGGAGTGAAATAGATGCCCCTTCTGCGTAGATCACTGTTTTCTGTGGTCAATACCTACCCTCGTGGTCAAGTATAATGAACCGTTGTGTAATAACTTGCCCATCAATAATACTTCAACGGCTGTTCAAGTTGCAAAAGTACCGATCAACAAAATCCAGCCCCTTCTTGGTTGATGAACCGTTGTGTAATAATTTACCGTTGTGTAATAATTTACCGTTGTGAAATAATTTACCGTTATGTAATAATGTACCGTTGTGTAAATAATTTGAAGTTGTGTAATAATTTGCCGTTGTGTAATAATTTACCATTGTGTAATTACTTGCCCATCAATAATACTTCAACGTTTGTTCAAGTTTTAGAAGTACCTACCAACAAAATCCAATAGTCCATCACTTATCAAATGAAATAATATCGCAGAACAACCAACTCGACTCCATGCAGCCAGCCTTGATTATAATCAGATGCACCGTAGTTATGATATCCCGACCGGATTTATACCGTTTGATTCACGATCGTGTTGACGAAGCTTTTTGGTGCACATGAACCGGTGCGTACGCTGCGGGTGGTCTCAAAATATTGTTTAGCTCAAGACAAATTTAATAACGTAAAAAAAACGCTGCAAAGTCCTTGTCACATGGGTTTATTATTCTACTGGACATACCTACAGAGATGTTGGCTGTTTATTTATTGTTTCTTTCATATAAAATAATTGAAATAGCTATCTCTGGTGGTGTCCACCAATTTTGGCCTTCAAAACACGAATAAGGTACCTACGCTTTTTTTTTTTTTTAAATAAATTATCTCTGATCATTGATAGTACCATTTTATCGTCTTGATCCACCTGTTGACACTTTTTCCAGTGTTATTCTACAAATTGATGGTGATTTCAGACGATTTCCCAGGTTTTTGACTCATAAAAAATCAATTTCGGGAGCTGAATATCTGATAGAACCTCAATATTCTATTCTTTTGTCAAAATCGAGTTCATATTCGGTCTTCTCGTCCCCAAAAACATGAAAAACGATACCTTAAAAGCTCATGTTACCAACATGTTGCTAAGACGTAAAAAGTAGGTATACCTATTTTTACACACATTTTCACTCATAACACCCCTGGGTATATTCCGATCGGGCTGAAAAGTTTCGGGACACAACTAGGGCCCAAATGGAGCATGTGTGCGAGAGAACGATTTTTTTAGACCGAAAATGAAGCCTGTACACGTGATACGGCGGACGTGGAATCTACGCACCTTGAAACGGAAAAGAAAAAATTTTGAGGGGGTGTTATAAAAATTTTTTGCTGAGCGAGTACATAGGTGTATTATTCACAGAATAATAAACCAAAAAACCAAACCCTTCAATCGGAAGTTTTCGAGATACGGCGTTCTGCAAATTCCAACCCCTATTTTGAACCCCTTAGAGATGACTGACAGTAACGGCGAGCTTCGAGGACCAACTAGACCCCGATCGGAACCTATAACCCGAATTTCATCTTTTTTTTTTTCATGGTAACGAAGAAAAGAGGCCAGTACGGCTTACGGCGTACGGCGGACAGACAGAAATTTTTTTATTGCATTTTCGGATTCTACATACCTTGAAACGTAAACCATCAAATTTTGAGGGGGGGTAAGAATTATTTTTTTTTTCATGCTCGATTCCAATGGTTCATTATTGAAAATAATAAACCAAAATGTGATTTTGATCACTCGATCCAGCCTGAACTACTGAAACTACTGGCAACCGATTCAGCCAACAACAAAACATGGTAAACGACACCTTACAGGCCTACATAAAAAATACGCATTTTTTTGGATTTCGGATTACAATTTTGTAGCTCTGGTACGTACGCTGGGTGCGCCTAATCGAACCGGGACCACTTGCCATTCCCCAATTTGCCCCAAAAAACTTGATTGACATCTCCCGGCATATGTTGTTGAAATCCTCCTTTTTTGGATGTTTTGGACCAAACATTTGTAAATTTTGAACGCTGCGCACATTGCGATCGGGCTGAGTAATGAAATCATCATTACTCTTGCGGAGGCGGATTTTTCTGCGCAAGAACAAACATTTTTTACCATGAAAATTTGGGTACAACGTGCAAGCTGGGTTGGCACCAGTTCGCTCGCTCAACTTTCTTATATGTGACTCCGGCCAATATAGTCAGTCTCGTCATCTGTCTAGTGATATCCAGTAAATACCTATCGCGATAAACCTGCATATCGTGACAAACCTACATCGTGCCTATGTCCCTTCATCTCATAATGGCTACATATATTTGAGGTATTAAACATTTTCATCATACTCATGCGATCACTCGATTTCCTTCTCGTATGTAGTTTCCCCAAACCCAACCTTTCGGGTTTGTGCACCTTACGCTTGTTTGTTTATTTGTTTAGTTGCATAGGTATATGACAAGAAAAGAAATTTTAATGTAATATAAAAAATACTCCTTACGTCACTGGCTTATTCTTTTATGTAAAATAGAGAAAGAAAAAAGAAAATCCTTGTTGCAACTTATTGTTGGGCTAAAGGCCACAGGCCCGAAGCGACCAACAAAAATCGTCGTCGGTCCACAAACTAAAAAAAAAAAACCAGTCATGCAGCATGACTTAATGAGCGAATTTTCAAAGAAATATTCGAATTAATGGCTATGGTTTTGTTTTGCTTCGAACTCTCGTCTTCAATTAATACTTCTCACATTTTTCAATCTGACCACTCTAAGGGGGTGGGGGGGGGGGGGGTAAGAGTTTAAAGATTATCCTAGTTTTGGGTAATTTTTGCGCACTTTAAATGCTCTAATTTAAGAACGGATTTAGATATCTAAAATCCGATTTCACCATCGTGTTCAGCGTGCAAAAACCTTTAAAATGAGGGGTCACTTGTTAGAAAATAACATTTTGGGGATTTTTGGGTAATTTTTGCGCACTTTAAATGCTCTAATTTGAGAACGGATCAAGATATCTAAAATCCGATTCCACCATCGTGTTCAGCGTGCAAAAACCTTTAAAATGAGGGGTCACTTGTTGGAAAATAACATTTTGGGGATTTTTGGGTAATTTTTGCGCACTTTAAATGCGCCAAAACCCTCCTTAGAGTAGGCCAATTTCGCCCATCTTCGAACTTAGCCTTTCGATTGCCAAGATAGATTTTTTGTGCAAATTTGAGCTGTTTATCTCAATTCTATCGAGAGTTATCGTCTGGAGTGACACATATATATATAAATATATATATACATATAAAAAAGTGTTAAATTTCAGGAATCGTTTTAGAATGGTCTGAAACGGATTTCTATGAAGAAAATTTCCAAAAATTTATATTATTTAAATTTCGAAGCCATTGCAATAGCTTCATTTTCTTTGAAAATTCGCTAAAAGAACATTAGGTACATACCTTTCTAGAAAGCAGGAGTTATTTAATTATTTTTTTTATTAATTTCTTTCTTTTAACTTATATAGGTACTCATATTACACATAGTTACTCGTGATTATGTCCTCACACATTACTGGGCTTAACGAAACCAACCGGGCAAAAATCTTTCTTATAAGTTGTCCTTGAAAACACGTTGGGAGTTTTTAGCTCTACACTCACGTTTCGTAGCAATATACATAAGATATATAGAGGATATATAGAAGATATACAGAATAGGATATATTTATAGAAGATAATGTAGGACTTCTCGTGGTGAGAGTAAGAGAAGGCTTTGGAATCACGTAAGTGCCCTATAACCGGAATCGCGTTTGGTAATTATGAACCAAAACGTCATTGACCATTGTTGGATTGCTATGGAAAGGGGTACTGGGTTGCTTGCAACCAAACCCTTTGAGTTTTGACCTTTTTTCTGGTACCCAAACCCACTGCCGATTTGTACCCAAACCGATTGCGTTTTCACCTACATTTCCCGAAACTCAAATCGTCCGTGAAGCTTAGGCTTGACCTAACTGCAGATGTCAGCAAAAATTAGCCACACTTCCGAACGAAATCAGGGCTTTTGCTATTGAAACAATCGCAACCCGCGCTCTTCGCCACCTTGGGACCAACATCTATACTGATGGCTAAGCAAACTCTGTAAAACAAACCGCTGGCGCAGGGGTATTTTCCAGCATTGACACAAGGGTTGAGGAATGGGGAGAGTGGCCACACAATACAATAAGGAGACCACTAGTAGTTTCAGCCTTGCTATGGAACTACTGCTTGAGACCAGATAAAATGTCCGTATCTTCAATAATTCCCAAGCAGCAATTATGGTGTTCAACGGAAAACCACACGATTTGCTTCCAGATATCTCCAGAAGCCGTTTGATGATTAAAGAAGCAGAGGCTCAGGGCAAAGAGAGTAGGTACGCTTCAGTAGATCACCAGCCGTTGTGGTCTGTTTGGAAATAACAGGTCAACTGCGCTTGCACGTGAAGGGAGCTCTAAGGAGCCGCCATCGCTTGACCTGACGTTTAACACACGCATTTCCAGGATGTCCTGACATGAACCCCTGCACAACAGGCTAAACAGAAGCAATGCGAGTCACTGAGGGACGTAAGGTTACCACCGAACTTGCCAGGGAGCGTTTCTGTAGAATGCTTCCGAGCTGCAATAGGGCACGACTTCCTGAACAAGCACCTCAATGGATAAGACTGTCGACTTCCCCTGCATGCCCTTTCTGCTCCGATGATGACATAAATGTGAGCCATCAGGAGATCTGCTCGCAGCTCAAGCGGAAAAGAAAACTGCTAGATAAGCAGCAGCTGCAAAGCACTACAGACTTTCAGCAATATAATCGGTTACGTGAGGAAAAATTGCTGCAAGGCCGCAATGTGACGTAAAAAAATTTCTGGGATTTTTTATCGTTGAAAAGTGGAACTGTTCACTCTGCACAAATTAATACTTTCACAATATTGATCAAAGTTTAAATTGCATTCGAGTCAAGCTGGTGGAAATTACAAGCTAAAAACACCCTATCATCTACACTTTGGTGTGAAGCAATCTAAAATTTGAACTCACCACGCTTCGCGATATCCAGTCTAGTGTGAAGAAAATCGTCAGTATCCTCCTCACCACTCACACAACTGCAACTGGGGCAATTCGTAATCACACCATCCCCTCCCTTCTCCTGCTTCTACACAGTGGCCCAGAAGGTACTATCTCTGTTAGATTGCAAACCATATAAAATGGTTTCTGAGAAACACGGAGGCTATTAATATGATTTCTGATGTCGCAAAGGGGAGAGACCTCTTAGTTCAAAGATCTATCGAAAAGTGACCTCCATCTAGGGCGTCCATTTTTTTTTTTTCCTAAACGGAATTTTTCGATCAGTTTGTTTCGCTGATCGTCGATTACGCTCTTTTTATTAGAATACAAAACGCCGAGTAAGAGATCTAGTATCGATTCGAAGACAGCTATAAGGACGGACGCGGTTGAAAAGGAATTTTCTATAGCATCATGCATTAAAGCGATCGTTGTTTACGTATACTCTGTATCACTTTTTAGAAGTTAGAAAATATCTTTCCAGAATTGAAGTTTAATTATTGAAAACGCTGCGAATTATCTATCAACGGTTTATGATTAGGTAGCCTAGTAGTCTCAAGTTATCTACCACATGTCCTGGCATTCTGGGACGCTCGTGTTAATATTATTAGTGGTTTTTGGTCCTGCCCTGATTTTTCACCCAATGAAAGTTCGAGAGGCCTTGGTTATTCTGCGTTGGCATAATCATGTACTCATTTGAAGGTGGTTTCGAAAGAGGAGTGGTTTTGTGCACCGAAAAATGGCGCAAGAACTTCCAGAACGGTTTATTATTTTCTGTACGTATAGGTAAACTGGACAAACTTTCTGTCTAGCTAACTGTTCTAAGTGCAATAAGTGATCTCGAATGCTTTCAACTTTGGGGAAGAAAGATATTACTGAGACAGGGCTTAGTAGATGATTGGTACTTGGTACTGATCGCCCATCACCAGAACTCCGCAAATATCATTTGTATGAATTCGGGCTTGTCGTCGTTAGGTAACAGTCACTCAGTCCATCAATTTGTTTGCTCGTATCTAATATTTTAATATAATATTTATCTTAACAACAATCTCGGGCAGTACACAGCTCTAAAAAGTATCGTTCAAAGTTAGATTCAGAAAGCGTGGGAACGAAATCGCCGTAGTAAGCTCGTTAATCGGTTTCACGATTTTCCTGCTCAGTTGGCTCCAACGAAATTACCCTCAGCCGAATACTTTTTGTTTTAAACAAAACGAACGGAAACGCGAAGCTCGTCGAAATAATAAACACGAAGACGTTGTAGGGCGAATCGGCCAGAGTTTGTTGTTGGTGGGGATCAAGGAACCGCGAAGGCTGTTGATGGTGGCGGTAGGAGAAGTAGAAGAAGAAGAGGAGTTGACTAGACCCAGGAGGGAGTGAGGGGGTTAGGTACTATTTATAGAGCCGCATTAGTTTATAAGTGCGATTGCGCGAAAAATCACTTTCCGTCGTAATCGGTGGAGAGCTCGAATCTATTTAGGTTGGTTCCCGGGGAGGAGATCGTAACAACTCTGTTAATAATTCTCGATTTCGATCCCTGGCAGGGTCCCTGGAGACTTGTCGATGCTCACAGCTCGTCTGCCAGTGGTATCAGTTCGATTATTCTATCGATTATAGTATCAGTTCGATTAACTCGTTTATTCCATCTCGGTGAGCCGTGCGAGTCGAAACTCGTACTACAGTCCGATTGTACAAACTTCAACAATTACGACTGAGTGACCGACGTCGAAGATTTTGGGTTGTCAGTTCTTCCACGTACTCGAATAGTCTGTCCCCAAAATTGTCACCAACTGCTGACCAAAATGGAGTACCAAATCTTCAGTCTTGTCGGAAACAATCCCAGAAATGTTTGCGAATCGTAAATTAGGTTTAGACATTCGAAGTGTTTCCACCCATACGATCCTGGGATCATGAAATGATATATTTATACTCACATTCGAAAGGCACCCGAATCAAGACTGAACTGTTGATGTAGTATATTATGTGGTATCTCGCGAATGATATTCCTGTGGGCTTGGAGAAAGCCATAATATATGATCACTTTTGGGAGAAAAATAATGTATCCTCCATAATCCAAGTTTCCGGTTGTTAATCACTTCTAGCGAATTTTCAAAGAAAATGAAGCTGTTGCACCAAATTATCAGAACATGCATTTTTGGAATTTTTCTATAGGGATACCCTTTTCAGAGCATCCTGAATCCATCCTAGATTTTAACAAAACAAATACATTTACATATACATACGTTTATACATAAATACGCATAAACAAATATGTACCTACATGATAAAAATTTCAAATCTTGCCAAAATGTTCGTAAAATAAAAGGATGATTCGAAGATGAGCATTTTCTAAAATTCTGGGGGTCAAATTTGAGCTTCTATGGGTCAAAAATCGTTAAAAACTGTTAGAATTGCGAAAAATTTATATAAACTCACTGAAAGTGAAGGAGGGTGAGTAAAGATGAGTGAAGACAGAAAAACACAATTTCCGTTGTTTTTAATACCTACAGAATAGGGGTCAAGTTCGGAGTCAAAAATTTGTATTAAGGGCTAAAATCAATATTAATTCACCTGAAGTTGAGTGGGATGGTGGTTGCCGACGGACGGACTATTTCGATGGTAAAAATATTTTCCTCAAAAAAGAGTGGGTCAAATTTTACTTTATAAGGTTGAAAAATCGGTAAAAATTGCTAAGATCACGAAACAATGATATAATTTTAAGAAAAGTGGTATGGTTTCTCGCTACATCATCATTTTACAAAATAGTAGGAATGTTTGTTTGAAAATTCGCTCTTATAGCCATGCTGCATGACTGGCTCTTTATTTACCAACTTTTATTTAGACCTTTACCAACTTTTTAGCAAAGTTGGTTCCTTGTCCGTTTGTCTGTCTGGCGGTCAACAAATCCTTACTACAGTTCAACAATAAGCAATAAAAGTCGTAATGAGTTGAAATTTGGATGGTATGTGTGGGCTGGGCCTATACACGATGTGGTAGTTTTCCAATTGAACTGCATCATAATCGAAATGTAACTTCCAACTCCGCGTAAGAAAACAGGAAATTCTTACAATGTCCATAATTATTATACGAAAAACGCAGCAAAGTTCTTGTCACTTGGGTTTATTATTCTACTGGACATACCTACAGAAATGTTGACTGTTCATTTATTGTTCCTTACATGCGAAATAATTGAAATAGTTATTTTTGGTGGTTTCCACCAATTTTGGCCCTCAAAAACACGGAATACGGTCCATTTTTTGACAAATTATTTTTGATCACTGATAGTGCCATTTAATTGTTTTGATTCACCTGTTGGTACTAATTCTTGTGTGTGTTATACAAGTTTGTGATGATTTGAGACAACGACAAGTTGTTTTTTGTTTTTACAGATCATCTGTGATTATTGGTAGTGCCATTTAATTGTCCTGATCCACCTGGTAAAACTAGAATCTAGTGTTATTACACAAATTTATGGTGATTTCAGACAATTGCCCATGTTTTTGACTAGTAAAAAATGAATTTTGGGAGCTTGACCTTCGTTACAACCTCAATTCTTCAATCTTTAATCAAAATCAACGTCAGATTCCGTCTTATCGTCCTAAAAAAATATGGAAAACGACGCATCAGAAGCTCATGTTCACTAAAACCTCATAAATCCCTCGAAAACCCCTATTTTTACTCCCATTTTTCTCCAATAAGAAATCGGTGTTTTCCGATCGGGCTGGCGAGCTTTGCGGCACAACTAGGACCCGGATTTGTTCCCAAATTGAGGCCCAAGCTGTGTGCGGAAGAACGACGATTTTAGACCAAAATTTAACGAAATTTAAGGTTGAAACCTCGTTAGAATTTTCCACTCATTGGTCAAAATCGACTTCATATTCGGTCTTCTCGTCCTAAAAAAAATGGAAAACGATACCTCCGATACCTCAAAAGCTCATTTTAGTAAAACACAAAAAATAACTATTTTTATACCCATTTTTCACTCATAACACACACACATATTCCGATCGGGCTGCAAATTTTTTCGGAACAACTAGGGCCCAAATGGAGCACGTTTGCGAGAGAACGAATTTTTTAGACAGAAAATGAAGCCGGAATGCGTGATACGCCGGACGGCGGACGGTGTACGGCGGACGGCGGACGGACATTGCATTTTGGTTTATTATTCCGTGAATAATACACCTATGTATTCGCTCAGCAAAAAATTTTTATAACACCCCCTCAAACTTTTTTCTTTTACGTTTCAAGGTGCATAGATTCCAAAAATGCAATGTCCGTTCGCCGTACGCCGTCCGCCGTATCACCTGTACAGGCTTCATTTTCGGTCTAAAAAAGTCGTTCTTTCGCACACATGCTCCATTTGGGCCCTAGTTGTGTCCCGAAACTTTTCAGCCCGATCGGAATATACCCAGGGGTGTTATGAGTGAAAATGTGTGTAAAAATAGGTACTTTTTACGTTTTAGCAACATATTGGTAACATGAGCTTCTGAGATATCGTTTTCTATGTTTTTGGGGACGAGAAGACCGAATATGAAGTCGATTTTGACCAAAGAGTGGAAAATTGAGTTCTACCAAATGTTCAGCTCCCAGAATTGATTTTTTATGAGCGAAAAACCTGGGAAATCGTCTGAAATCAACATCAGTTTGTATAACAACACTGGAAAAAGTGTCAAGACGTGGTTCAGGACGATTAAATGGCACTACCAATGATCAAAGATAGTTAAAAAAAAAAAAAAAAAAAAAAAAGAGCGTACCTAATTTGTGTTTTGGGGGCCAAAATTAATGGAAACCATCAGAAGTAGCTATTTCGATTATTACGCATGAAAGAAACAATTAATGAACAGCCAACGTTTCTGTAGGTATGTCCAATAGAATAATAAACCCATGTGACAAGGACTTTGCAGCGTTTTTGGAATCTACGCACCTTGAAACGGAAAAGAACGAATTTTGAGGGGGTGTTATAAAAATTCATTGCTGGGCGAATACATAGGTGTGTTATTCACAGAACAATATACAAAAAACGGTCGTAACGAGCTGGAATTTGGAGGAGGCTTTTGGGGGTTGATCGGAAGTCTAATGTAGTGCCATAATTATGCATAAATCATGTCCTTGATCTATCCAAAAATGTTGTGTGGCACTAACGGTTGGGAAATGGTGTCGGCTGGTGCAGCAAACAAAGAAATATGTTCGCCAGGAAACAAGTTCCTGCCAGGATAATTTATATTGCGGAAACACCTTGACAGCAGCCCACGGTAAATAGGTACTGTAATAATTGGTTCTTAGCCAGATTCTTCGAAAGAAAAGAAGTAAGTCATATAAGTATGCAGTACCTTTATGTACTACTTATGATCTATTCCCCAAATTTCATTCTAACTGGACGAATCGTGTAGGTAAATCATATCACTTTCTCAACAACACCTTCGTCCTGATCCGTTTTTCCTGTTTCTCATATTCTCAAACAACAAGCAAGACTTTTTTAAATGCGCCAAATTCCACCCAACGCTAGTTACGCTCAAAGAAAACAGACAAAGATAAATCCCTTAATAAACTGATCGTGAGCGGATTTCAGCTTAGTGAGTAATGTAAAGCTTGATCATTTCCAGCAGTTCTGCATTTGCAAGCATTGAGGGTTGCTGAGTAGTAAAAACTTGCATATTTTTGAGAACAGACGAATTAGGAGATCAGGTATTTCACTGCAACGCAAAAAAAAAATATTATTTTTGTTTATCTCACAAGACTTGGGTGGCACCCAAGTTGGATATTGCGCCAAAACCAATCCACTTTATTTCGCCAATTCGGTCCGAGACGCAAATTCCGTCATTCGTATCCGTCGAAATCACCAGACCGCTGGAGAACCAAAGAATTAAAGTTTCAACGTGGAATTCCGTGGGAAGTTTGAACGAAGGTTTCTTTTCGAGGACAGAGACGGGCGGCGCCAAAAGCTGTGCCACACCTCGGCCGTATCACGGGAAACTGTCTTATCTTCTGTTGACCGAAAACCTTCTCGATGCGGAAACGTCACCTGTCATCAAGATATTGGTAACAGCTAACAGTCGTTATCAGTATTCCCAGTGACCCGGGTCGACTTGTTGACACTCAGCCCCTAATGGATACTCGTAAGTTGAAGCCTGTGACCGGCCATTTAGCCCCCCAACTTTTTTCCTTCATCCACCGTTCGTTCCTGGTAGGGCAGCTTTGTAGGTATTGTTGAGAAGTTCCCGGTTATGAATATTAAAATTACCAGTTGCTATTAGTGGGGTCAGAAGGATGGGTTTGGCGCACAACGGTTTATAATTTTACCTCCTGCTTCATGAATAACAACAAATAATATTATTGAACCCTCGCATTTTTATGCAACTGCACTTCCCGGGCCAGTTCCACCACTCGATATGGAGCTTTCCTGTGGGGGATCACGAGGGTAGGTACTGACCACAGAATACAGTGATCTACGCAGAAAGGGCATCTATATAGGTATATAATAAACCGTTGTGTAATAATTTGCAGCGGTTTTTATTCCATTTTCGGATTCTACGTACCTTGAAACGGAAACCATCCAATTTTGAGGGGCGGGGGGGGGGGCGGCGGGGGTTAACATTTTGGTTTATTATTTTCAATAATGAACCTTTGGAATCGATCATGAAAAAAAATTCTTGGTTTGTAGGTCCCTTTTGGGGTCTAGTTGGTCCTCGAAGCTCGACGTTTCTGTCAAGTCATCTTCAAGGGGTGACAAATAGGGGGTTGAAATTTTCAGAACACCGTAGCTCGAAAACTTTCAATAGAAGGGTATGGTTTTTTTTAACATTTTGGTTTATTATTTTCAATAATGAACCATTGGAATCGAGCATGAAAAAAAAAATTCTTACCCCCCCTCAAAATTTGATGGTTTACGTTTCAAGGTATGTAGAATCCAAAACTGCAATAAAAATATTTCTGTCTGTCCGCCGTACGCCGTACGGGCCACTTTTCTTAGTTACCATGAAAAAAAATTGATGAAATTCGGGTTATAGGTTCCGTTCGGCGTCTAGTTGGTCCTCGAAGCTCGACGTTACTGTGAGTCATCTCTAAGGGGTTCAAAATAGGGGTTGAAATTTTCAAAACGCCTATACCATTTTTTTACGTAAATATTTTTACGGTTTTAAATAGTTCTTGAACTTGCGAGTTTTTTAAGACCATCCGGAGCATCGTACGTCCAGCCGTTCGTTCACAGTAAGGCCCCGAAGTTTGCACCGACAGGCATTTTCGACTCCAGTGTGAATGAAATTGTATACAATTCAAACCAAATCTCGTAACCAGAGACGCGCCCACAATAGCAATTTGTGAATACGGCCAATCATTGGTAGGGATCACCTGATTATATTGGCGGAGTATGAAGTCGAGTTGGTTGTTCTGTGATATTATTTAATTTGAAAAATGATGGCTCTATTGGAGTTTGTTGGTAGGTAGTGAAACTTGAACAAACGTTGAAGTATTATTGATGGGTAAATTATTACTACGGTAAATCATTACTCAACGGTAAATTATTACACAACGGTTCATTATACCATCTATGTAGAAGGGGCTGGAGTTTGATGGTAGGTACTTTTGCAACTTTTTTCACTCCTCATCAACAATTTCTTTTCAGAACTTCATTATGTGTGTTTCTTTTTGTTAGGTACTGTTTGTCATCGGCAGAATTATTTTAGCAACATTTAACTCGTGATTTAGGTAGGTACCTAGTAACGAGTACGGGGTTAGGTACTAACCTACGGAGGGTCTGCGATCTACATAATATGTGTAGAATAGTACATATCATATTATATAGACGGGTTATCTATACATAGAGCTGTGATCTGTAACAGAAGGGTATTCTATACAAAATAATAAACCGTTGTGCAGGGATTTGCAGCGTTTTTAAACTGATCTTAAATTAAAGACTTTTGAGCACTGTACGTCCAACCGTTCGCTTTGGACGTGGGCCTTCCTGGGAGGAGCTCGAGGGTAGGTATTCACCACAGAAAACAGTGATCTACGCAGAAGGGCCATGTACACAGGTAAATAATAAACCGTTGTGTGATAATTTGCAGTTTTTTTAAATTTATTTTATTTTTTACTAGTTCTGTGCAGCGTCTATTGGTTTATTATTTTCAATAATGAACCACTGGAATCGAGCAAGAAAAATAGAAACTCGGCGCTCCGCGCCTCGCCAGGGGGCAAGCCCCCTGGACCCCCGGCTGCTTACTGCTTAGAGCCTACGGCTAAAATTCAAGAAACATGGAACATGCTTTAGCCGCGCTTATACACATCGAAACAACCAAGTGACAACCAAACAAGCGTCATTGTTTACTATCGATTTATAACATGCATTTATATAGTTATATTATGAAACTAGGAAATAAATACCAAGAACAAATACGAAATAAATGCGTGATAAATCAAGAGCTTTCCAACGAATGGAAATCGATTTTTGTCCGATGAAAATGAAAGAAGTTTCATTTCCCTAGCAACTACTCGGTTGTACGTGAAAATCATAAGAAAATTTCGTCACCCATTCCGCGTCACCCATTCCGCGTAACGATTTTTGGCTAGTTAGTCCAAGGCTAAAGCATGTTCCATGCTAAAAATTCTTACCCCCCCTCAAAATTTGATGGCTTACATTTTAAGGTATGTAGAATCCAAAATTGCAATAAAAATATTTCTGTCTGTCCGCCGTACGCGGTACTGGCCACTTTTCTTAGTTACCATGAAAGAAAATTGATGAAATTCGGGTTATAGGTTCCGTTCGGGGTCTAGTTGGTCCTCGCAGCTCGACGTTACTGTCAGTCATCTCTAAGGGGTTCAAAGTAGGGGTTGAAATTTTCAGAACGCCGTATCTCGAAAACTTTTGATTGAAGGGTATTGTTTTTTTAAGTTATTAAATTTGTCTTGAGCTGAACAATTTTTTGAGACCACCCGGAGCATTGTACGTCCAGCCGTTCGTGAGCACCAAAAAGCTTCGTCAACACGATCGTCAATCAAACGGTATAACTCCGGCCCGGATATCATCACTACGGAGCATCTGATTATAATCAAGGATGGCTGTATGAAGTCGAGTTGGTTGTTCTGCGATATATTATTATTTCATTTGATAAGTGATGGACTATTGGATTTTGTTGGTAGGTACTTGTGAAACTTGAACAAACGTTGAAGTATTATTGATGGGTAAATTATTACACAATGGTAAATTATTACACAACGGCAAATTATTGCACAACGGCAAATTATTACACAACGGCAAATTATTACACAACGGCAAATTATTACACAACGGCAAATTATTACACAACGGTAAATTATTTCACAACGGTAAATTATTACACAAAGGTTCATCTACCAAAAAGGGGCTGGATTTTGTTGATCGTTAGGTACTTTTGCAACTTGAACAACCGTTGAAATATTATTGGTGGGCAAGTTATTACACAACGGTTCACTATAGGTATTGACCGCAGAAAACAGTGATCTACGCAGAAGGGGTATCTATTTCACTCCCCATCAACAATTTTCCTTTAGAACTTCATTATTTGCGTTTCTGTTTGCCGTTTTAGTTACTGTTTGTCATCGGCTGTATTATTTTAGCAACATTTAACTCGTGATTTAGGTAGGTACCTAGTAACGAGTACGGGGTTAGGCACTAACCTACGGAGGATCGGCGATCCACATAATATGTACAGAGTAGTACATATTATATTATATAGACGGGTTATCTATACAGAGAGCTGTGATCGGTAACAGAAGGGAATTCTATACATAATAATAAACCGTTGTGCAGGGATTTGCAGCGTTTTTTTCTCGCGATCGATCGAACATTCGCCCCGTGCCTTCGAGGTAATGATGGCTGAATTCGAGGACCGCCGCCGTAGAGCCCCGAACGTGATGATTTATGACTTCGTTGAGCCCGACTTTTCATTACCCAATTTTCCGGCGGTCGAGGAGGATATGAGAAATTTTACGGTGAAACTCAATGAGTTCGCCCCTGAATTGGTTGATTTGGTTCAGCGATGTTCTCGCGTAGGAGACCGTAAGGAGGGCAAATGCCGCCCCTTGAAGGTGACTTCCGACAGTCCACCGTCCGCTACAAAATTCTTGGTAAATAACCGCTCCAAGGTTCCCCCTCTTTTTTCGGCCTCGTCCGATAGAACACCTAAGCAGCGAGAATATCTCGGGATGCTGAGGGAGGAGCTGAAGCGTAGAACGGGCGCTGGTGAACCAAACCTTAACGATTAAATATGTCAATTATGAACCTCAAATTATCACCAAGGCTACCCGCGCCTCCATTGAGAAACCGCTAAACTAATCAAGCCCAATACATTCTCTGCATTTTACCAAAACTTTAGGGGTCTAAATACAAAATTGTCAACGGTTCGTCATCAAGCACCACACCTCTCATACGACATCTTGTTCATTACTGAAACGTGGCTCACCTCAAATGTTGAAACCAAGGAGCTCCGGCTCACCCAGTATAATGTTTTTCGCACTGATCGTTCGCCAACCTACAATCGGCTCAACAAATCATCAGGCGGTGGCGTCCTGATAGGGGTATCAAGTAAATATCGGGCATTTCGCTGGACTCTCCTGACACCGTGGAACACATCTTCATGGTTCTACCGGACAGCAAGCTGATATTGGGCTGCATCTATTTGCCGGGTGACCAACCTGCCGATCCTCTTGACTTGCACTTTAACGAGCTTGATTCCATTTCTTCAGCCTATCCAGGTTTTCGATTGGTCTTAGCAGGTGATTTTAACCTCCCGGGCATACAGTGGTCCGATCAATCTCGGGAGAGTTTCTCTGCGAATCTGGGCGTTAAGGCAGGCTGGTATATTTGAAGCCATGAATTTGCATGATCAGAAGCTGGCTGCACATGCTCGCTGGAAGATGACTGGTTGTGATGATGATTACGATCTGTTCTCGAGCCTCCGACGTAGATGCAAGGCTAGATCAGAGGAACTTTACGACACCTATCTCCAAAATGTTCAAAATGCTATCCCTGAGGATTTCAAGTCCTTTTGGAATTTTCCCCTAGTTGTATGTCGCTCGGTGATGTGCATGAATCCGAACCCGAAAAATAGCCGAACTTTTTGCCGCGTATTTCTCCTCAGTCTTCGAACCCCTAGTCACTAATGTCCCGAATTACCCAACGCAGGATGTTGTTTCCTTGGGCTCCAAGCGAGTGTCCGAGGAGGAGGTTGCCCGTGGACTCACAGGCCTGGATGTGAAGAGGGGAAAGGGCCCCGACGGTGTCCCACCTATTCTGCTGAAACACTGTTCGTCAGCCCTATCGTCTCCGCTCACCGAGCTCTTCAACAAATCTCTAGCGTCGGGCCGCTTCCCCTCAAAGTGGAAAACCTCCTACGTCACACCAATACATAAAGCTGGAGACAAGCGCATAAACAGCCATTATCGCCCTGTGTGCTCCTTGTCTACCACACCTAAGCTCTTGGAAAAACTAGTTGTTGAACGGCTCTCGCGTAAGTTCTCTTCGTTTATGGCACATGAACAGCACGGGTTTCTTCGGGGCCGCTCAACGACCACAAACTTGTTGGAATTCCAGGACTTTGTCTAGGATGGCTTCCAGCGGGGTCTCCAGACCGATGTTATTTCCAATGATTTCGCCAAGACCTTCGACAAATTGTCTCATCTTCATCTTCTCTCACTTTTGAATTCCTTGGGCGTTCATGGATCTTTTCTGGAATGGATGCAAAGCTACCTGTGTGGCCGCCAACTCGTCGTTCGTGTGAAGGGCGCTCTGTCTTCACCTTTTACTGCTTCATAGGGTATTCCACAGGGTAGCCATTTGGGTCCCCTTTGTTTCCTCCTTATGATCAACAGTGTCATTGAGATACTTGGTCCTCACATCAGATGTCTTCTCTTTGCCGACGACCTGAAGATTTTCTGTCAGATAAAATCTCCGTCTGCCTGTGAGACCCTTCAGCATGAAATCCTTCGGTTGGAGGAGTGGTGCTCGCTAAATCACCTTTACCTAAACCCGGCAAAGTGTTTGGTGGTTACCTTTCACCGCAAGGCCCAGCTGTTCAGTTTTAAATACATTCTTGGCGATGCTCCCCTGCGAAGGTCGAGCTAGATGGTTGATCTGGGCGTGCTTTTTGATGGGCAGATGTGTTTTCACGCCATATAGAGGGGCTTGCTAACAGAGCTATGCGCACTCTTGGTTTCCTGAAAAGGAACACAAGGGAATTCTCAAGTATACCTGCTATTGTGACGGTCTACAAGGCCTTGGTTCTTCCAATCTTGTAGTATGCATCTTCTGTCTGGTGCCCGTCATATGCTGTGCACAAGTACCGGCTTGAGCGAGTCCAGAACAAATTCTTACGATTTGTTGCTTTCAAGCTGAGTATCCCATCGGCCGTTGTTGAGTACGATCTTATTCGTCAGAGGTGCCGCCTGGAGTCCCTTGAGCAGCGTCGTGGCTCAGCCGATCTCACGTTGCTCTTCAAGCTATTAAACAATCAAATCGACTGCCCCACACTTCTGTCGAAGAACAGCCTTGTTGCACGGCGAACCTCTACCCGATTGCCAATGCTGTTTTACGTCCCTTTTTCTCCTACAATCTACCAGAGAAGCCAACCCCTACCCAGAATTTCTCGCAGTGCGAACCTCTTTCTGACTGTTAACACCGATTTCGATTTTTTTCACTCCTCCCTTGCTGCGTTAAAATCACAACTTTCCTCGTCTCCAATCATGTATAGGTACCTACCTAGGGACAGTTTGCCTTCCATACTCTTGTTTTTGAGATATTGTTTCTTTTACTTTGTAACTTTCATTGTACTTTACTATGAGACCCTATTCATTTTTTTGTTCACTTTATTTTATTATTTTTTTCTCCCTGTTTAGAATGACTTACTGATTGATTTTATAGAATGTTAAAGGCTTTTCCCGTGAAATAAATAAATAAGAAATAAATATATACCCATTAATTTTAATAATATTATTGTGCCTCTGCTAAAGTTGTAGCATACATAATTATTGTCGTGAGTCCCTCCCAGAACTACAACTCCCTAGCATTTAAGTCCTCGCCAAAAATAACATGTAAACTTAAGTTCCGGCGAATAAACAGTAAGAGTGGGGCAAGAGACGCAGGACCCGGTACACAACCTGGAGCCCCACCACCCTGGTGGTGGCTTCAGGGTCTATATAACCCCGGATCCTGCGCCATTTTCGCCATTCTACACTTCCTCTAGCTGCTGGCTACTATCTCTCTATCCTCACCTCCTCTCTATAAATTCAACTCTCAAATAACCACAAAATCTCACATCTTTCACATTCACACAGTAAATTCACACACACACACATATTTCATCAGGACATGGTGGAGGTTTCGCCCTTAACCAAAACTGATGAAATACACTAAACACCCGGTGGAGGTCCGCCCTTAACCGCTCACACACTCCTTACGAATTCACTATTAAATTCACACACACACATTTCATCAGAACATGATGGAGGTTTCGCCCTTAACCAAAACTGATGAAATACACTAAACGCTCGGTGGAGGTCCGCCCTTAACCGCTCACACACTCCTTACGAATTCACTATTAAATTCACACACACACATATTTCATCAGGACATGGTGGAGGTTTCGCCCATAACCAAAACTGATGAAATACACTAAACACCCGGTGGAGGTCCGCCCTTAACCGCTCACACACTCCTTACGAATTCACTATTAAATTCACACACACACATTTCATCAGGACATGGTGGAGGTTTCGCCCTTAACCAAAACTGATGAAATACACTAAACGCTCGGTGGAGGTCCGCCCATAACCGCACAAAAACTTTCACCCTAAATTCCCTCACACATAAATTTAGTCAGGACATGGTGAAGGTTTCGCCCTTAACCAGACTGGCGAAATTTACTACACGCTCGGTGGAGGTCCGCCCTTAACCGCAAACACAAACACACCAAATTCTCCAAATTTATCATCACTACACGCTCGGTGGAGGTCCGCCCTTAACCGCAACAACATCAAAACACACACGCCAAATTTACTCCAACATTTCACAACATTTAAATTCAACCTTATTCCAACATCCATCATCCAAACTACCTCCACCTCTCATGGTGAATTTTAAACCAACATAAATTCACCATAATTATTATATATTTATCTCGAACTGTTCGTCCTGCATCAAACATTGGAACCGCGTTGTTACTGAAAGTCGTGGAAAATCGCGAGTTGTATGTGGCTGGTAAGCCTCCGTTGGTCCGGAACCATCAGTGGCCGTTAAGCCTCCAGCGATCGCCACTCACCAGGATTCAGATCTCGGGAGCCTCCAGAGGCAGATAAGCCTCCAGTGGCTTTTAAGTACCTGCCGGACCTGGAGCCCCTGGAGGCAAGTAAGTCTCCACCAGTTTACCAATAATTCCCTCCTGATTACGAATTCCTGGAGCAGTCAGAGGCCAGTAAGCCTCCATATACATAATTGTATGCTTGGTCCTTCGAAAATTAAACCAGTACCTACCAACGAATTATATACAGCCTATCAATTTAATCTTATTTAAAATATATAAAAAGGGGTGCTGACCTTGAAACATGGAAGTGAAGTCTATACACAGGCGATGAGCTGAAGACCTGTAACAACAGAAGTGTGTGTAATGAACGGTGTTTAAAGTGGGTTCCACTAATTTTGAACTCTATGATACGGAGTTCTGATAAGCGAATATTTCAAAGAGGGGAAAAAATAAAAAAATTCTGGTACGTGGTGAACTCGGTTTATTATAATTCACAATCCTGCTGTGCAATCATAATTATAATTATACATTATGTTCTATTAGTTGTTCCGTTTCCAACGAACACGCTGAATTTGAATTTTGGAAATTGTCCCATTTTGTATAGTGAATAAAGTCTTGAGCCTTCTTCGCATTTTTTTTTAATTTTTTTTTTTTTCATTAAATATAGTATTTATTGCATAAGATCATTACAAGTAATATTCCTTAATGTAGTTGTGGACAGACGTAATAGTTGTAAACTTAAATTATATTGCTTCAAATATTAGAGGGTCATAAAGAAGTTTTTGCAGCACCCTCACGCCGAAACGAAACGGAAAACGACACCGAAACGGAAATGGCGGATAGGGCGACGGAAGTCAGATGCTAACCTTTTTCGGTTCAGTTTTCGTTCAGCTTGGGCATCTAACGGTTGGTGAAGTCACGCTAACGTTATGTTAACGTCTCGTCCATTTTACTCCGTGGTGAATACAAATCTATGTCCACACATGGCGTCAAGTCTGCATAAACATAGAAAGACGCGAGGAAGCAGCTGTGAATTCGACGTTCGACATTTATTTTCCAAGGGAAACAGAAGAAGGTAGGTAGCATTATACGGATGTAAGGTTAGATTACGTTTCGTCATCTCAACATGACGAAAGCTGACACCGTGAGATCCCGGTATTTTTCGTTGTCACGGCCAGTCAGACTTTTCGGTGTCAAGTGCGCTTGCGCAGCACTGCTGTCGTTTTGGCGTGAGGGTGCTGCAAAAACTGTTGAAAATGCTTCAAAAATAAAAATTAACAACAGAATAAATATTAAATCACTCAAACATTGCTGGCAAAAATGAAGAAAGATGGCGCGGAAGTTTTAGTCGAGCGACTTCGTATGGTTCAATACGGTGGAGAACTAGTGGGTTTGCGATGCTCCCGGATGTGTTGATGAACGCTTCCACGATCTTTTGTCTGAACTCACTGGGGGTCTCCAGACCAAAATCGTGGTATACTGTAGCGTTCCTGACGAGAGGAGGGACACGCACAATGTTCCTTTGAAGAGTCTTATTATGTTGCTGCTCGAGACGGCGGAATTGTAAGGCAGAGCAAGTTCCCCATATCGACACAGTGTATACCCATACAGGCCTGATCACTGTTTTGTATACCAACATCCGGTTGTCGACTGAAAAGTAAGGGCTGTGAAGTAGAGGTGTCAAGCTATGTTCATAAATATGGCGATGCAATTCCTGACGGCAACGCGTTTGCCATAATTTTTGCCGCAGAGGCGTTCACATGGCAACGGAATCATAACCGGAAATCTAACCTGCAAAATCAGCCAGGAATGGCGAATTCCAATATGGCTGAACAACCATACAGGAGAGGTGTGCGCAGTAACCTCTGCGCACATACGGCAACGGATCCGACAGTGGAAAATATCTGGAGACTTTGATATAGTATCCAGGACATTGCGTTGTAATAATCCATTTTGCGTTGGCCAATAGCATTGCGGAAGGACTTGCCGTACCGGATATCCGTCCGGAATTGCGTCTCCATGTGAACCTAGCTTCAGTATCTTCGTACGATTTCGCAATCGTTTGATCAAATCAGTTATGTGGTCACCGAATGTTAAACGTTGATCAAGTATAATTATATGACTCCCAAGTACTTGTAGGATGCAGTTTCGGGTATCGCTTCAGCAGAAAATCCAATAGGCGTATCGTCGGATTCACGTCTGAACGTGAACGTAACGTCATTAGACTCTGCGGTATTGATTTGAGGCTTTTATTCTACTATTTTACAGGCTATATAAGCCAGATGTTTGATTTTGAACAGTACTGATACATCTTCTTGTGGCTCGACATATATTATAGTAAAGAGGCATCAATGTATCCTTAAGGGCTCCCGTTGGTTGTTCAGCATTGAAAACTTGGCGATATTTAATTTCATGTTCATGTAAAATGGCATCAGAGAATAATCCCTGATCTGGATTAATTCCTGAAGGGAAACCGCGAAGAACAACGCGGTATGGCCTACTTTCTTTAGCGAGGTAGCTATGGATTTCCATGGCTGAATTATTATTTGAAAACCCATCAATGAATTTCTATAATGGACTTGACATGAAGGAGTGAAACGGTAGTCGTTTCTTGCCAACGTCGTATTAAGGGCGTCGATGTACGGATTTATTCAATGAATTTATCTATAGGAGACTGCCACTGTATGTACAGGAGAATGGAAGACCCAGTTTATTAGAAACTCGTGAGAGATCGCATGTATACATAGGTGATTTATCGTTAGATGTTGTTTTATCAGTAGTGTCCTCCTCAGAGAGACCTGCAATAAAAAAATTTCTGTCTGTACGCCGTACGCCATCCGCCGTACTTCGCACTTTTCTTAGTTACCATGAACCAAAATTGACGAAATTCCGTTTATAGGTCCCATTTGGGGTCTAGTTGGTCCTCGAAGCTCGGCATTACTGTCACTCATCCCTAAGGGGCGAAAAATAGGGGTTGAAATCTCCAGGACGCCGCTATCTAGAATTTTTTTACAGTTTTAAATATGTAGTTCTCCAACTTGGGAGTTTTTTTGTACGTCCAGCCGTTCGTCCACTGTAAGGCCCAAAAGTTTGCACCGGCAGGCTTTTTCAACAGGAGGGTGAATGAAATTGTATACATTCAGCCCAAATATCATCACTAGGGACCCGGTAACAAATTGGAATTGGCCCGAGATAATCATTGCTAGGGAGCACCTGATTATATTCACGGAGTATGCAGTCGAGTTGGTTGTTTTGTGATATTATTTGATTTGAAAAATGATGGATCTTTTGGATTTTGTTGATAGGTAGTGAAACTTGAACAAACGTTGAAGTATTATTGATGGGTAAATTATTACAAAGTGGTACATTATTACACAACGGTAAATTATTACACAACGGTTCGTTTTACCATCTACGGAGAAGGGGCTGGAGTTTGTTGGTAGCTGTACGTTTGCAAATTGAACAACCGTTCAAATATTATTGGTGGGCAAATTATTACACAACGGTAAATTATTACTCAAAGGTAAATTATTGCACAACGGTTCATTATACTATCTACGTAGAAGGGGCACCTATACAGGTAAATTATTACGTACACAACGGTTTATTATTTGCCTTATGCTTCATGAATAACTACAAATAATTACCTAATGATTGAATTATTGAATCCCGCGCACTTGTAGGAAACTTTAATTCCGCGGCCGGCTCCAGTACTCGATTTAGGGCTTTCCTGGGGGGAGCTCGAGAGTATTGACCACAGAACACAGTGATCTACGCAGAAGGGGCATCTATACAGGTAAATAATAAACCGCTGTGTAATAATTTGCAGCGTTTTGTTTTGTGGTCTGTCGGTTGAATATGGTTGAGTATTACGACTGGTGTGCCGTTTAGAGGGGGCTTTGAAGTCCTTATTGGTTTGTCCACCAGGAGGATCGACCTTATTCCGTCGGACCGTTGCTGCACAGCGAGAATCCAAGGAAAGTCGGTAGAGGTTTAGATTCGACTCAACTATCGGTGTTTTGATGGAAAAACAGATCACTGGTAAGCGAGCGAGAGAAGTTGACAGTTCGGTGTCCCGAGCGCGACTCATCGCATTTATTGAAATACAATACTTACTGTGAACAAACGGCTGGACGTACGTTCTGCGTTTCTATTGAAAGTTTTCGAGCTATGATGTTCTGAAAATTCCAACCCCTATTTTTCACCCCTTAGAGATGACTGACAGTAACGCCGTACCTTTACAATCAACTACAGCCTAAATGGGACCTACAGAACAAAGTAAGTACAAATTTTGGTTGATGGTAAGTAACTATGGAAAGTGCCAAATACGGGCCGGCGGACGCACGGAAATTGTTTTCTTCCATTTTCAGATTGTACCCTGAAACGAAAATCATCAGATTTTGAGAGTGGTGGAGGAGGGTTTAAAAATTGTTTTTTCGATTTCAGAGGTGCATAAGGTATTGAAAATAATAAACCAAAATGTTAACCCCCTCAAAATTTTATGGTTTGCGTTTCAAGGTACACATTTTACGAGAATAAACTGGCGGGAGGTCCTCGCCCATCGCTATTTTATCACCTTATTTCCGACAATTATACCTACATAACACATGTGAGTAAAATTCACCAAAAACTGTACGTCTCATCCCGTAACAGTGAATATTGCTCTTTGTAATTAATTAATCTGCTATAATCGTTGTGACCGTGATGTTCAATCTTGAAGGAAGACCGTGGCCGCTCGAGATGCCACACGAACCAGTGTTCTTGATCCTGCTATAATTACTTACTGTGACTCAAGAATAAGATAGAGTCAACAGGAAATGAAGTGAATTGTGTACGACAGAGTGGCAGACGAGATGATGATGCACTTGTCATGGAGACAATAATGGAAACAGACACCAACATAACAGTTGCAACAAGAGCGTCAACCTCGGCGACCTCAATTATTCAATTTAGAGTCAGCTTTGGTCGAGCTGACAGAACGGCTGGACCCTGGGGAATTTGCAGTTACCTACTTACCTAGTAGCAACAAAACGTCAAAAATCAACTTACAATAATAATGGGACGAAATGAAATGAAAAATGTTACACAACGGTTTATTATTTAACTGTGCAGATGCCCCTTCTGCGAGATCACTGTTTTCTGAGGTCAATACCTACCCTCGAGCCCCCTCCAGGAGAGCCCTAAATGGAGTACTGGAGCCGACTTTAAATCAAGGCAGGAGTGGGAAATCGAAGTTTAATACAAATGCGCGGGATTCAATAATTCAATCATTAATTATTTGCAGTTATTCAGGAAGCATGATGTAGGTATTTTTATCGTTAAAGGCTTAGGATATCAATCAATCACTTCCGTAACCTAATGAAACACTAATGAAATTAAAATCGATCCATTGCGTGTCCAACTGAGTTCATTGTTCTGTCAAATTTGAACTGTCTGAATCTCGTAAGAGTTAGTAGGAGTGGCCAGGTCATGGCGCGAATAACGAGATCCGAGTTGAGCCAACTTTATACAGTAAACCCAACATTATCTCAGAGAGTAAAGAGAAAAAGTAGAGAGAAAAAACTCGCCACAAAAACAATCACAAAAATGGACGAGCACGATGCAAGTGTTTCCAGACGAACTTGATGAGTGACCGGCTGTTGACGTAGCCTTGGACGTGCGGTGAGACGGTAACCGCAGGATCCCCCTTCCCGAGTTCTCTCCCTCACGATCAGATGAGATTTTTCGTTCGTTCAACTAATGTGGGAAGTGAATGGGGGGGGGGGGGGGGGGGGTCAGTCGTTCGAAATGATTGCAAATGAGGGCGTCGCGACGCCAGAAGAGATTGTTGCGCCGCACTTCGTGAAAATCGAATGATACATCCCAGGCCTTTCCGGTCGCCTGACAAGGACTTAAACCAACACTGAGCTGAATTTCGCCATCCGTACAGAAATCCGCTCACAGAACAAGAATGAAGTTCTGTTTATTCGAATGAGTCGGGCGTGGTGTGGTGGCAATAAAAAAACCACAGTCATGCAGCATGGCTATAAGAGCGAATTTTCGAAGTTAACGGCATCTTCCTCCTCCGCCTAAAATTTTCTGAAAATTAATTTTCGGCCAATGTTTTCCCAACTTGATACCATACAAAATTAAAACAGGAGTAGTTTTACGCAAAGTAATATTTGGGGTGGAAGGAGGGGGAGGGGGAAATCAAAAATGTTTTGAATACCAGAAGAGTAGGTATTGGGTACGTAACAAATTTTTTGTTCCATTTTTTGCCGAGTAACACCTCGGTTTGTAGATTTTCCAACGCTGAACACGATGGTGAAGTCAGAATTGCGATATCCCATTCCGTTATCAGATTAGAGCAGACGAACCAGGAAGAACATCTCAAGAAATAACCACGTTCCTTCATCTTCAAAGTGCTCCAGTTTGAGAATGGAATGAGATATCGCAATTCAGATTTCACCATCGTGTTCAGCGTACAAAAACCTTTAAAATGAGGTGTCACTTGTCAGACTTTTTCATTTTGGGAATTTATGGGTAATTTTCCCCCCCTAAAACTCCCCAAAACTCCCCCTTAGGGTGACCCGATTCTGCCCATCTTCGAACTTAGCCTGTCGATTGCCAAGACAGATTTTTCGTGCAAATTTGAACTTTTTATCTCAATTCTTTCGAGAGTTATCGTCTGGAATGACACATACATATTATATAAATATATAAATATATAAATATATAAATATATAAATATATAAATATATAAATATATATATATATACATATAATTTTTGGTGTCTTTCGGCAGGGAATTCAGGATGGTCTGAAACGGATTTTGGTATAAAAATCTTTCGGAAATTCGAGTTTTAAAAATTTTGGACCGAGAACAATAGCTTCCTTTTCTTCGAAAATTCGGTAAAATTATAGCCTGGTCAAGAGCCTTACCATTGTCCTCCTACCCATTGTATCTACAACTATGGGAAATCTGGGTGAATTCTACGAAAGTAGTAAGTTTTTTTTTTAAGTTCTTGATTTCCAAAAACGTTTTACAATAAAACATACTGAAAAGCCTTAAGGCTTGACTGCAGAGAGTAGGCACGATAGATGAAATTGTAACCAAACTTGACTCTCACCAAGAAAAGAGTATTCCTACTTGAAAGAACTAAACAAAAATATCTAAACAGCTACGAGATAAGAGAAAGACCACAAATTATCCCGTAGTCAGAAATCCGAGACACAAAGGTGGATATCAAATAATAACAGGCTTAGAACAAAGTAGAATGAAGAAACGCTGCGAAGTCCTTGTTGCATGGGTTTATTATTCTACTAGCTGTGTACCCGCGCTTCGCAACGGTAGAACCGACGCGTGTTGCTGCGATTTAAATAAATGGAGCCAACGGTCATGTATTTTAATATGCCTGTATCCCCCCCTCCTCAACTGATCAGAAACCTTCCCCAATGCCAACCCTAACTGCCTTTAACCCCCCCCCCCCCCGTATCCTATGAACCCTCCCTACCTGGTTAGAAACATTCCTCAATGTTCACACAACAAATTCCCAAAGTTGCACTCCAATTGGTCAAGTAGTTTTGAAATTTCTGTAGACCCCCCCCCCCTCTCATAACCTGTACCCCACTTCCACTAACATCCTGATTGAAGTACCACTTGAATGTACTCGTCGAGCTGAATCCAGAATCTAATTACAATCGGATTTACGTCCAACCGTTCAAAGTTATTATAAGCATAAACGTCCTCATAGAAGTGATTATAACACGTTTTTTAGTAGTATTTCATTCATAGCGTTTCAACGGATGGACAGATTCAAATGCGGATTTTTCATAAACCTTCCCAGATAAATTCTGCGTCAAATGGTACCAGCCGCAACTTTCTACGTTCAGCCGTTCTCAATTGATGCCGAGTAGTTTTGAAATTTCTGTAGACCCCCCCCCCCCTCTCGTAACCTGTACCCCCCTTCCACTAACATCCTGATTGAAGTACCACTTGAATGTACTCGTCGAGCTGAATCCAGAATCTAATTACAATCGGATTTACGTCCAACCGTTCAAAGTTACTATAAGCATAAACGTCCTCATAGAAGTGATTATAACACGTTTTTTAGTAGTATTTCATTCATAGCGTTTCAACGGATGGACCGATTCAAATGCGGATTTTTCATAAATCTTCCCAGATAAATTCTGCGTCAAATGGTACCAGCCGCAACTTTCTACGTTCAGCCGTTCTCAATTGATGCCGAGACAAACAGACAGACAAACAAACAGACACTGTTTTATTATATGTATAGATTGGACATACCTACAGAAATGTTGGCTGTTCATTTATTGTTTCTTTCGTGGGCAATGATTGAAGTAGTTACTTTTGATGGTTTCCAAATATTTGGACCCCCAAAAACGAATTATGGTCCATTTTTTTAAACAGATAATTTTTGATCATTGATAGGGCCATTTAACTGTCATGATTCACCTGCTGATACTACTCCTAGTGTTATTATACAAATTTAAGGTGATTTCAGACAATTTCCCAGGTTTTTGACTCATAAAAAATGAATTTCGAGAGCTGAACCTTTGTTACAATCAATCTATGGTCAAACTCAACTTCATATTCGATCTTCTCGCCCTAAAAAACATGGAAAACGATACCTCACAAGCTCATGTTCACTAAAACCTCAAAAACCCCTATTTTTGCACCCATTTTACACCCATAACACCCCTGGGTGTACTCCGATCGGGCTGCCAAGCTTCGGAGCACAACTAGGACCCAAATGTGTTCCCAAATGGGAACCCAACCTGTGTGAGGAATAACGACGATTTTAGACAAAAACTTAACGTAAATTTAAGGCTGAAACTTCGTTAGAACCTCAACTGTCCACTCTTTGGTCAAAATCGACTTCACATTCGGTCATCTCGCACTAAAAAACATGGAAAACGATACCTCACAAGCTCATGTTATACTAATACACCAAAAAACCTATTTTTACACCCATTTTCACTCATAACACCCTTGGGTATATTACGATCGGGCTGCAAAGTTTCGGGACGCAACTAGGGCCCAAATGGAGCATGTGTGCGAAAGAACGAATTTTTTGGACGGAAAATAAAGTAGATATGAATGATAAGGCGGACAGACATTAAATTTTTGGAATCTACGCACCTTGAAACGTAAAAGAAAAAATTTTGAGGGTGTGTTATAAAATTGTTTTGCTGAGCGAATACATAGGTGTATCATTCATAGAGTAGAATAGGTGTATTATTAATTTATTAATCATAGAATAATAAATTAATTATAATTCATAGAGTTATTATTATTCATGGTTCGTTGAAAAACCTTTCGTTCACCAACCAGCTAGGAATTTCGCTGTGCGTTGCATCGCCATTTGGTAATTTTGGGAACGGACAATTCGTTGTTTCCCCGACTCGAAATTTCCTCAGTAAACACCGTAAAGTGTGATTCGACGATAGGATCAGCCAATTTCAAACCTATGGGAACTCCTCGTTAGTAAGGAGTCGATAGTCTGCCGCTGTGATTCCAAGTGAGGAATGCATCCACTACTCGTATAATCACCCCAAGTGCATATTTATAGGCATTTATTCATGAACAATAAATCGTAGGTACGTGTTCTCTTCTGTGGAGTACTAAATTATATATGAGACGGGTTTCTTCACTGAAAACAATATTGAAACGGCTTTCAAGTGAGGAGGCGTCATTATAAAGAGAAAATAATACGACAGGCCCGTAGGTAGACATAAATGGGCGACAGTGGAACAGAGCTGGTCGGATAGGTGAGAACTTGATTCACGTCTTCTAAAGCAGCTTGTTGGGAGTTGTTGATGTGGACGGGAACTTTATATGTATTTATCTGAAATGTCGGGACTGCAACAGCGTTCCCGGAGGATACCGAGTGACCATCCTCAATGTTTTATCGGGCGACGGGGGCCCTCCGGATCGCCCGGGAGAACCCGAGTCACGTGCGGAGCTCGCGATGAAGAACTGGATCCGGTCGTTGTGAGTTGCGAGCTGTGTCTGGGGACCAGGAGGAACGTGAGAGGATTGAGGTATCACGTTCGTCGGCCGCGTGGTTTCCTGAAAATGCTTATAACGGCGCCCCAGGATACGATCCGTGAGGTCTACCCCTAATATTCTACCTATTTTAGAAGAATTGATACACCGATGACATGCAAGAGGAGAAACGACTTTCCTGACAACTTCATCACGATCAATTTTCTTTCAACCCAGATGGAACTAAATCTGATGTCTTGAGGATCATTCAAGAACATTACAGTGGCAACTAGCGGCATTCCAGAGTAAAACCACCAGAATCATACCAGTTTCATGCAACGTTGCGGATATATGTGATCTTTCCGTCAGAACGACAGTTTGAGCCATCTCAGTCAAGAAGGCGAATGATGTGCATTATTGGTGCAAGAAGCCAATTTTCGAGGTCTCCAAACAAGACATTACATACATTAAATTCCTTATATAAGAGATCAATTGATAATCTAAATGGTTTCTCAAGCAGTGCCTTAATGAGACCATTTTGAACAATTTTCAAAGGTTTTAAGCATGATTTAAATGATCCCCCCCCCCATACAACAATACCATACTTTAACAAAGAACGAGCCAAACCATAGTACAAGGTGCGAAGTATATTTTTTGGTAGAAATTTAAAAACTTTCTCCCTTTGGGGAAAAAGAAAGGATCATGGATATGTCTCTCCCTCACATAATGTCATGATCACTTTTAAAAACATCGTTAATATGGTGGAAATACCCAAGTAATTTAATCGCCTTCAGTTTTCGGGTTGCATTCAACTATTTGAATACTCTTTACGACCTCTTCTTCACAATACGTGGGGTACAGATCAGGTGAGTGGCTCCTAAAACTAATTTCCAAGGTTGGTACACTTAGGCTAATTTCTAAGGTAGGTAAAGGCTATGAAAACTAAGGTAGGTACACTTGCCTAGTAACGCAATGGTTGTACGTGACAATCTATAGGTTTATTAAATACATTCATGTAACATCTTCTTACGGTTAATAGGGCGGAAATTAGATGTGGGAGCCACTCAGCTGATCTGGACCCTGTGCATCGTCAGGATGACGTCCTAAGGAGGCTACATGCCGAATTTCAACTTCTTACGGTTAATAGGGCGGAAATTAGATCTGGGAGCCACTCAGCTGATCTGGACCCTGTGCATCGTCAAGATGACGTCCTAAGGAGGCTACATGCCGAATTTCCACTTCTTACGGTTAATAGGGCGGAAATTAGATGTGGGAGCCACTCAGCTGATCTGGACCCTGTGCATCGTCAGGATGACGTCCTAAGGAGGCTACATGCCGAATTTCACCTTCTTACGGTTAATAGGGCGGAAATTAGATGTGGGAGCCACTCAGCTGATCTGGACCCTGTGCATCGTCAGGATGACGTCCTAAGGAGGCTACATGCCGAATTTCAACTTCTTACGGTTAATAGGGCGGAAATTAGATCTGGGAGCCACTCAGCTGATCTGGACCCTGTGCATCGTCAAGATGACGTCCTAAGGAGGCTACATGCCGAATTTCCACTTCTTACGGTTAATAGGTCGGAAATTAGATGTGGGAGCCACTCAGCTGATCTGGACCCTGTGCATCGTCAGGATGACGTCCTAAGGAGGCTACATGCCGAATTTCACCTTCTTACGGTTAATACGGTGGAAATTAGATCTGGGAGCCACTCAGCTGATCTGGACCCTGTGCATTACGGTTAATAGGGTGGATCTACCTAGCCTTCACTTTTCGAGTTAATAATAATCTAAAGTGCTCCTACCATGTCGCGGAATTTCGTGTCACGAAAAATATGTCGTTTAAAAATTCCTTGACCCCCAGCCAAAAGACATATCCATGTCAAAATGATTATATTCAATTTTGAACCAACTAGTCAATAGAAATTATGGCAGATTGAGAAAAGGCAACAACAAAAATGTATTTTCTAAAATAATAGTGGAAATTTGCCCTATTGTTAGGTGAATATGGATCCACGGAAAGGGCGAAGTGACTTTGAAGAACAGTTGTTGTTCTAGTCACCGTTCTTTGGTGGAACTGGTACGGCGCTGCTGGTTGCTCAACAGGCCCTGGGCCCTTGCCACTCGTATAGTTCTGTCCTTATGAACTGATTTACTGTCACTGGATAAGAGCTGAATATCAGAGGATGATTCGAAATCACGATAAACTCCGCCTCGTAGGCAGGAAAATGGGAATGAACAAAATTATTTCCACAGATGGAATTGAGGGGGCAGTAGCGGTGCGTGGGCTCTGAAAATGGTGGGGCACCAAACGGGAACACAAAACCAACAGATTTGTCTACAAAATACCCCAAGGAACAACATCCTTCCCTTATTTACTGATTGATATTCAGCAAATTCTCTTTCAATCCAACACTCTATCGTCGTACGAAAACGTCCACAGTTTTTACTGGAAATTAGCCACCGAATTCATGTGTTATAAAAATATAGTAAACTAATGTATAACTAAACAATGACCCAACGGCCGGTACCTACTTGAATGGAGAAGCTATTGACTTGAAGGTAGGTAGTTATCTGTGTGGTAGGACGCCGATCAATCCACAAGACCACAAACAGCAAACGGGACAAAATCCACGTAGGTACCACGAATACAAATCTGTCATCGGAACCGGACCGATCGCAAAACGCGCACAATTTGACGCAAAAAATTAAAAACTGACATCTGACTCAACAGAGAAAGCGAATATAATTTACAACAGAAACAAGCAGAAAAAACGCAACCTCTAACCACCACTGTCGGCATGAAGTGTTTCGTCGCGGCACCCTCAAGAAAACCAACAACAACAGCAACAACAAATTGCATCGAAGGGATCGAATCGATTGTGAAAACAAACGATTTTGGATTAGATATCAGATTTTGGGGACTGGGCCGAAAGTGGGCGTGGCAAACAACATTTTTACTTTACTGGGCATGCGCGGATGGGCCACTTTTCTCAGTTGCCGAGGCGTCTCTAGGTCCCAGGACCCAGAACATACCTGCCAGTTTCAGGAGCCCAGGTTTCGATTTCGATTGCAGGACATCGCTTACTGTCGCTTTATTCCCATTACCTACATGCTCGGTCTATGGAGCACACCGTGGGTGCTCTACTATGATATTGAATATACATAGAATTTCTATTCCATAGCCAGAGAAATCTGGCAAGTTGCAGTTGAACTTTGTGAAAAATGCTCGGTACAGCGTACGGGAGGGAAATTCAAATGCCAACTGAACAATGGAGTTTTTTTTTTTTTTTGCTCCTAGTGTTTTTGGGTGCCGGGGCAGTGACCCAAGTGGCCTTATGGACGCAACGCCCCTTTTCAAGAACTCTCCATCCAGTAACTCGAGGACGTAACTGTTCCAATATCCCTTTGCTCATTACTAGATCCCGGAATTTTGAATAGATCAATCAATCAATTTATTCACAAATTTCCCTCAGAGATTGTTGTGGGGAATAATATTGTTTGTGTGTCTGTTGTGATGAGGAGTGTTGCAAGTGTTGGAGGTGGTGAAGGGAAGAGCCAAAGTCTACTTTACACATAGTAGTAAAGAAGTCAATGACAATTTCAAGTTATTTTAAGGTTAGTTTCTACGGGACTTTACCGGTACAGTTTACGAAAAGAAAATCGCTTCTATAGTCGCTTATAGACTGTAATGTTGGAATTATTTTCAATTGAAAAAACGCAGCAAATCCCTCCACAACGGTTTATTATTTTGTACAGAATACCCTCCTGTTACAGATCACAACTCTCTGTATAGATAACCCGTCCATATAATATAATGTGCACTATTCTATACATATTATGTAGATCGTGGACCCTCCGTAGGTTAGTACCTAACCCCGTACTCGTTACTAGGTACCTACCTAAATCACGAGTTAAATGTTGCTAAAATAATATTATTATGTCGATGACAAACAGTATCTAACTAAAACGGCAAAAACAAACGCAAATGATGAAGTTCTGAGGGGAAAATGTTGATGTGCCCCTTCTGCGTAGATCACTGTTTTCTGTTGTCAATACCTACCGTCATGGTCAAGTATAATGAACCGTTGTGTAATAACTTGCCCATCAATAATACTTCAACGGTTGTTCAAGTTTCACAAGTACCTACCAACAAAATCCAATAGTCCATCACTTATCAAATGAAATAATATCGCAGTACAAACAACTCGACTTCATACAGCCATCCTTGATTATAATCAGATGCTCCGTAGTTAAGATATCCGGGCCGGATTTATACCGTTTGATTCACGATCGTGTTGACGAAGCTTTTTGGTGCTCACGAACGGCTCGACGTACAATGCTCCTGGTGGTCTCAAAAAACTGTTTAGCTCAAGACAAATTTAATAACGTTAAAAAAACCATACCCTTCTATCCAAAGTTTTCGAGCTATGGCGTTCTGAAAATTTCAACCCCTACTTTGAACCCCTTAGAGATGACTGACAGTAACGTCGAGCTGCGAGGACCGACTAGACCCCAAACGGAACCTATAACCCGAATTTCTTCAATTTTGTTTCATGGTAACTAAGAAAAGTGGCCCGTACGGCGTACGGCAGACAGACAGAAATATTTTTATTGCAGTTTTGTATTCTACATACCTTGAAACGTAAACCATCAAATTTTGAGGGGGGTAAGCTTTTTTTTTTCTTGATCGATTCCAGTGGTTCATTATTGAAATAATAAACCAAAAGCGATAGGAAAACGCGTTATGCATCATTTCTGATGATTTTCGCTTACAACCGATTCGTTTCTACGGAACTTCATGTTTGCCGTTTTTCATCGTACAAAAATCGTTCACCAGTCGTTGGAATCGTGTGATTTTACTGAATATTTTCTTGTTAACCGTACCCCCGTACCTTGCGCGGTAGCTGAGTTGAGCATGATGAAAAAAAGGTGGGTAAACAAGGTAGTCAGCAACATAGGGAATGAAGAAAGTCATTGTTTACTAGTATCGAATGTGGTAACCTTGCACCACTGTGTAACCCAGATCGTGGTAACCTTGCAACCCATAAATGAATCCTTAAATTATCCCTAAATTGTTGTATTGGTTTATTATTTTCAATAATGAACCATTGGAATCGAGCATGAAAAAAAAAAAATTCTTGCCCCCCCTCAAAAATTTTATGGTTTACGTTTCAAGGTATGTAGAATCCAAAACTGCAATAAAAATATTTCTGTCTGTCCGCCGTCCGCCGTACGCGACACTTTTCTTAGTTACCATGAATCAAAATTGATGAAATTCGGGTTATAGGTTCCGTTTGGGGTTTAGTTGGTCCTTGAAGCTCGACGTTACTGTCAGTCATCTAAGGGGTTCAAAATAGGGGTTGAAATTTTCAAAACGCCTATAACTTTTTTTTTACGTGAATTTTTTTACGGTTTTAAATAGTTCTCTTAGTTACCTACCTACTGCCAAAATAAAGCTTGTGATACAACATGAAAATGTCTCACTGCGTTGCGGACTTGTACGCAAGCGCTTTGTGTACGATGTCTAACATTTAATCCTAATTATTCTTGATCGACCCTCCAAATCTTAACTCATTCCAACGATACCTATATAAGGTAGTTATGGGCGTTTCAAGTATTTCACGTTTGCACATGCGCAGACGAATGTTACAGTACTTTTTCTTGTGTAGGACCATCTGTGACCCAACCCGCGCCTATCCTCAAAATTTCAGTCCATTTCGACCATTATTTCGGGTAGTTATGGGCGTTACAAGGAATTACCACAGACCTTGTACAAGGAATTACCAAAAATGTTTCTTGATGTCTGAAACGCAAAATGGCAGTGAAAATTTAAATTTTGGAGGACATAATTTTTTTTACTCAATCACAAATCCAAGGTAGGTAAGCAAAAATATCGAAATGAAACGGGTACAAAATGAGAAATCTGTTGACAGAAAGAATCGCGCTTTGGATTTTGTTGCTACATCGGCCGAATCATTCTACCGTGAACGGTAAAAGCGAATAACTGGTAAATGTACGTATATTTAGTGTCAGTGTACCATTTCTTACTTATACTCGCGGTTTCGTTCCTTGAAACGGTGACCCACTCGATTTGATACGATGAAAACGTCGTTAATGAATCTCAGAATGACTCGATGGAAATCCGTCGGCCCGCCCACCATGTAGAAGGGGCCTGTTATTATGCTAGTAGTATAGATACAGGGGAACTTAACAATAATAATTATAATTAGGTACCTGACTTCAACACATACAGCGCTACCGGCTACACCGTTGCCCACCCCCACAGAATCCACACCGAGGGATAAACTTTTTTTATTTATTTTTTTCTATTTTTTTATTTTATTTTTTGTTAATTTTTCCCCTCCATTCAGATGACTACAGACCGTCTCGAGGGATAATGAAATAAAACGAAAAAAAATGTCCGGGGTTGAAAAAAAATTATAGGTAACCCCCCAGACACGGTTGGGGGTCGAACAACGAACCTTTCAACAAAAAAGACATCAGAAAGGTTGATGATTGAAAAGTGTGAGGGTGGGAGGGGGGGGGGGGGGTTGTTGAATAGTCGACAGAACGCCCACAGCTCCACGAGGCGAGAAAGGGCGCAAATACCCTGCATTCAACAGTTTACCCCTCGTTTGAGGCCGCAGTTCGTTTTCAAAGGTTCCCTTCCCTTTTGATTTTTATTATTATTTGTGAGTCTACAGGAACCCCCTCAGCTCGAGCGCTTAATGGCAGCCGCCTCATGCAAGTTGGACCACTCGACTCCAGCCTGAGCACCGTTTTTGATTAAACTGATCGGCAGCCGGATGATTCTGGTGGGTTTTTCGCTGATTAAGGGTCCTCAGAAAAATCGTGGACGATGCAGCCACTGGCATTGTGATGGTACCTAAATCGCCTGCTCACAGTAGCGGTGCGTGGGCTCTGAAAATGGTGGGCCACCAAACTGGAACACAAATCAACAGCTTTTTCTACAAAATACCTGTAAATGTTTTCCAACAGTGGAGTCTTCTTATGAGAAATGGGTGGATTTTAATCAACCGCAGCTCTTAGCAAGTCAGAATGAAAGCACTGTGTTCAAAATAGTTCTGACCAGTACCCGGGATTACCAGAAGCTACAAGTTCTATAGCTTCATACTGACTAATACTCGGCAAAGGCCTATCTCTTCCTAAACTTATAATCATCACTCTATCTATCCTCGTAGGAAAACGTCGAAAATTTCGACTGTAAGTTAGCCACCGAATTCATGTGGTACAAAAATACAGAAGCAAATAAACTATACAACAACTAAAAACAACGAACTAGACTAAAATACAACGAAGTAATGACCCGCCGGCCAGTAACTACTTGGATGGAGAATCAGACTAGAAGCTAGGTACTTATCAGTGTATGTTGACGTCGATCAATCCACAAGACCACAGACAGGTCACATTGCACTTAATTATCGCAAACCCAAATCTGTCACGGGAACTCGAATGGGAACATACAAAATTCGAAAAGTAAGCAGAAAATTGAAAACTCAACATAGGAACAGAATGGCGGGTGATAACAATTTTTAGGGGAGGACAGATCGAAGGACAAGCATCTCGTATCGAGATGACAAGATGAATTGAAAGAATCCAATCGATTGTGAACACAAACGATTTTTGGATGGAAATGTTGGCACGGGGCCAAAAAGAGGCGTGGCTAACCAAATTTTTACTCATCTGAGCTTGCGCGGACGGGCCACTTTTCTCGGTTACCATGGCGACAACAGGACCTGTCAGTTTCAGAAGCGTAGGTTTCGATTTCGATTGCAAGACATCAATTACTGTAGCTATATTCAGATAAAATGCTCCTTGGAGCTACAGGAAGCCACCATGAAGGAACCACATATTGAATATCCATAGCCAGAGAACTCTGTCGAGTCGCTGTTGAACTTTGTGAAAAATGCTAGGCACAGTATACGGAGGGAAATTCGAATGCTAACTGAACAAATGGTTGGAATTCTTTTTCGGAGTTTTTTGTGTTTCTGGGTGCAGGGGCAGTGGCCTTATGGACGCAACGCCCCTGCCTGCTCAGGCATCGTATCCACTCTTCCTTCAACTGCTGCTAGAAGAACCTGCGCTCATGGGTCCTAACAGGAATCTTCTGTTCTTTCCTTGCAGGAGTAACAGAATTCATCCACTGAACGAGGATATTATCCTGGTTGCAGGGAACCCCATCCGGGAAGCGTTTCTACAGAAGAATATCCCACTAGAAGCTACGGAAACCATGATGAAGTCCCTTTCAGATAAAACAATCTACCAGTACGGTGTTACTTATAGCATGTGGTTTAAATATTGTAATTTACATGGTGTGGCTCCCTACAGTGCATACGTAATAGAGTTGGTAACCTTCTTCCAAGATCTAATAGTTATCATCCTCCAACAATTCTTACAATTCATTTAATTCACACAGGCCAGCCCTGTCGCTTATTTTGGAGGACTCTATCGGTCGTCCCCTGAAAGGCAGGATACCTACCCTAAGCCCCATTTTTCCGAATTTTACAGTAGAGCCGAAAAACTATGCGTTTCACCTCTCAGAGATGACTGACAGGAACGCCGAGCTTCGCGAACAACTAGACCCCAAATGGGACCTACGAACCAAATTTCATTAATTTTTTTGGTTTATTATTTTCAATAATGAACCATTGGAATCGAGGCATGAAAAAAAAAATCTTACCCCCCCCCCCCCCCCCCCCTCAAAATTTGATGGTTTACGTTTCAAGGTATGTAGAATCCAAAACTGCAATAAAAATATTTCTGTCTGTCCGCCGTACGCCGTACGGGCCACTTTTCTTAGTTACCATGAAACAAAATTGATGAAATTCGGGTTATAGGTTCCGTTCGGGGTCTAGTTGGTCCTCGAAGCTCGACGTTACTGTCAATCATCTCTAAGGGGTTCAAAATAGGGGTTGAAATTTTCAGAACGCCGTATCTTCGAGCTTCGAGCTCGATTTAGAGTACCCAGTTCAGTTTCCTAGTTACATCGATCCGTAACAGAACCTCGCTTAACTCATCAGTTGCTCCACACAGCCCAGAACCATTCTGGTTTTGCTGTTGACATATCGTTCGAGACTTTCGTTATTTGCTTCGCCAGCTCAGTATTGTGACAGTGGGGGTGAACCCTCGAGAGTCCCCCTCCTATATAGAACAGCGAGATTATCACCGGTTAAGAAGGGATATCGATTAGGCTTCCGCCAAGCGACCCCGTATCCACTGGAACACCGGAAAAAAAAATAGCTCGAGAACAGCCTCTGTCACACTCCTCCCCACACGACATTCTTCCGGACAGCAGAAGTATGAGAGGGAAAAGGGGGAATGAAAAGCAGTATGAAGTTCTGTTGTGCGATCCTGGCTTCCCAGCGGCGGGCTCCCTGCGACAGTGGATTCGTGGAGAAAAAAATAAAACCAACAACGTCGAAGGGGTTGCATATATTGGTAGATACCAGTTTCGACAAAGAGTCTTCCTCAGTCTTATCTTACACACAGCTACAAAACAGTCATCTGCATTCTCCCCAGAGTGGCTGTATGCACGGACCTCTAGGGACGTCTTCATCAGCTCATGCTGATGCAGACTCCAGGGATACTACAGCAACTACTTATTTACAATAATAATTTCCACAACGGAAACACGTCGAGAATTACAATAAACTGGTAGAAACAAATTATTGCACTCATGCCTTTGTCTTTAAATTGCAACAAGACAGAGGAAGACTCTTTGTCGAAAACGGTATCTACCAATATAAGCAACCCCCTCGACGCTGTTGGTTTTATTTTTTTCTCCACGAATCCACTGTCGAAGGGAGCCCGCCGCTGGGAAGCCAGGATCGCACAACATAATATTATATACCAGCGTAACCTTCTTAGTATGAAGTTCTGGTTCAGGAAACGACATCTGAACAACTTCAAGGTGACTAACCTCCATTGTAATGGTACTAACTCATTAATATTTTACTGGTGGAGAACAAAGCTCCTACATACGATTATTGACGGATAATGTTGTCAGAGGTTGTTGTCCAGTGAATTGTGCTCACCTGGGCAACCTCTAGGTGATGAACCCCCATCGCTAGGATGGAACAACTGTTGGGACTTGTAAACTGGGACACGGCATCAATTGCCTTCAAATGAGCTCAGTATATTTTAATTATACTGACACTCTAAAGGGGTGAAAGGGGGTGAGGAAGCCAACAGATGTATGTATTATCAAAGGGACAGGTTGTTAGAAAAGGAATCCTTCTGGGAAACCTTTGGGCTTATCCTTCTGGTAAGCCCACAAAAAGTGGATGGAGTACGGTGAATTGCTCAGCGCATACTACCAAACCACGCTCTGGTAACATGTGACGGAGTGTGACAGTGGGGGTGGACCCTCGAGACTCCCCCTCCTAGACCAACGAGATTATCATCGGTTGAGAATCGATTAGGCTTCCGCCAAGCGAACCCGTCTCCACCGGAAGAAAAAACAGCTCGAGAACAGCCATTGTCACAGTATCATTCTCCGCACAGTCCACCACAAAAGTGTCTTCAGCGTACTGGTACACTTGATTGTTGTCATTCATAATGCACTGAAGCCAGACAGTGAAGAGCCTGAAGACACCGAAAAGCCTTACACCTACACGAATTGGGCGGGCTTGAAGAACGACCCAGCAAATTCGTCCACCTGAAGCTCCGAAAAAAGCTGACTGCCGAAACGTCCAGTTCGTAGAAAGCCAGACTGTCCACCAGAAGTTTAAAGTCTACACAGTCAAAAACGCACGAAAGATCATGAGCCACTCAATTCCCTTTATTCACCTCGCTGATACCCAACGCAATTAATGTTTTGCTCCTTTCAACTGACCAGTAAATCTAAAGATACATATATAATAATACTTATAAGATAAACCATTTTACAGAATGATTCTCCTCTTGGAAATCCTGCCAAATAGAGCACGTGGCATTTTCTTCTTTATGACGATTATACGGACGGTTATCTACAACCTCCGTGGACCCCAAGTCGTTTCCTAATGACAGAACCGTGCCGCCCATGTCATCATCGTCGGTCGTGACGTACCGCCCTCCAAGGAGCCGCCAGGACAACTAATGGAAAGATATTTCCTGCCGTTAGAAACGTGTGACAAACTGGATTACCTTTATGGTATTTTGAATGATTATTTCAGTTATAAGCGCTTGTAATCGTATAAGAGTGACAAATGTTTCTCGAACCCGCTCCTTCTCGAAGTTGTATGTTAACTACATCAATGTTTCTTGTTTGCACTTACCTACTCGGAGGCTGTCATTGCTCCATTTGAAACAAATTTCATTCGGAGCCCTTTTTGAGTCAGTTAACAGCCCTTGAAATTGTATCAAATCTGTGAGCTTACAGTTTTTACAGGATTTCACATTTGGGCATGCGTTGAGGCTACCTCCATCCTATAGAAGAAAGTAGATGGCAGCATCACTCTGAACTCAAGGTTTCATACGGAAATTCCCTAGACGTTATCAATGGGCGTCAAATTGTTGTAACTACCTCAGAAAATGACGCAGGTTTTGATTGAGGAGCCCCTATACAAGTATAACAGGATGATAAGATACGATACAAGTATACTATTAGTATAAGCGGAGCTCCCGCGAAAAGAAAACAGTAATTTTTCGCTGTGTCAGTAATAGTATTGTGCGACTAGTCAATGACCGCAATTGTAGACAAAACAAAGCTAGGTGAATGTTATGAAACACCGGAATTCTACAATGACGTTCCATATTCAGGGTGAGCATACTAACACAGTATTTGGTGAGCTATGTATATCAACACATGTCCCTATGCGATCATTTGATGCTATCCGATCTCAAAATTGACAATAGAAATGATTAACAATAGCAAGAAACCCCTTACTGTTAAACCAAAAACAGTATAGTATGAAAGAAGACAACTGATCCTCAAAAGGAACATTAGGAAAGGAAAAGCATCCTCCTTTCCGTAAATAAATCAATGATTCAACCAAATCGAGCACAACAAATGCTGGACCTCCCTCAGTCTCGTCAAAAACTATTTTAAAAAACCACAGCCATGCAGCATGGCTATAAGAGCGAATTTTCGAAGAAATAACTGATTTTATGTAAAACTGTTTTATCTCAAGAAATAACCACGTTCCTTCATCTTCAAAGTGCTCCAGTTTGAGAACGGAATGAGATATCGCATATCTGATTTCACCATCGTGTTCAGCGTACAAAAACCTTTAAAATGAGGTGTCACTTGTCAGACTGTTTCATTTTGGGAATTTATGGGTAATTCCCCCCCCCCCTAAAACTCCCCAAAACTCCCCCTTAGAGTGACCCGATTCTGCCCATCTACGAACTTAGCCTGTCGATTGCCAAGACAGATTTTTCGTGCAAATTTGAACTTTTTATCTCAATTCTGGCGAGAGTTATCGTCTGGAATGACACATACATATATAAATATATAAATATATATATAAATATATATATAGCATTCGCACTTTGAATTAGTCTTTTCGCGAATTGAATTAAACTTTCCACAAAATGAATTAAACCTTTCGCGAATTGATTTAAACTTTCCGCAAAATGAATTAAACTTTCCGCAAATTGAATTAGACTTTCCGCAAAATGAATTAAACTTTCCGCAAATTGAATTAGACCTTAGCCAAATCTGTAGTAAAAAAAAATTTCAGCTTCAACAAAATGTATAATTGTAAGCACAAGTGGTGTACAGAAAATACAAAACGGTACAGAAAATAGAAAATTAATACAAAAGTCAAACAAAAAATCAATACAAAGTCAATACAAAAAGGCAACAGTTAATGGAGAGGTCGTTCTAGAGCAGCAGTTGGGAGCAGTCGAAACATATCTATCACGTAGTTTGCACAATCTTGTGGCGTGATGGATTGAACACTTTCTGTGATAACTTCTGGAAGTTGGTGTTCTCTTTGGATGCCTAGAAGACCTCTTGCGTGATTTTTTATTTTGGAAAAAGCTTTTTCCACGGGGTTCAACATCGGAGAGTAGGGGGGCAAGAATTTTATATTCATTTCTGAAGAGGCAACGAGTTCACGAACTGCAAGTGATCTGTGTATCTGTGCGTTGTCCATGATTAGCAATGCATCTGGCACGGAATCTTGAAGTTTCGAGTTCAGCTCTCTCAAAAAATCACAAAACACAGCTGCAGTTGTTGTCCCCGTGGAAACGATTTTGAAATGAACGATTCCTAGATTGTTCAGGGCAACAATTAAGGAAGTGTTGCGTCCTCTTACCGTCGGAACAGTGACTACTGCCCTTGTTCCAGCTTTTGAACGCGCTTGAGATCGCCTCATATGGAGATTAAACCCTGACTCATCTATAAAAATTAGTTTTTCCCAGTTTTCAGGAATAGACTGGTTGAAGCCTACAGCGTAGCGTTTTCTTTGTTGTAACGTTGACACACAGTTCATCCGATCAAGTTCCATTGATGTTTTTTTAAGTGTAATTTTCAAATGACGTAATGCAGTTCTTGTAGATGTTTCACTTAGGTGTATGTTATGCTCCTGAAGGTTCTCCTTCATTTTCTTGAGAGTAATAGTTGGGTCAGATTCAACTATGTGCTCAAGTCTCTGTAGCACATCAGGCAACAACTTTTTCGGGCGGTGTCCACGCTGTTGGGTTCCTAGAACCGCACACTGATCCCGCTTGTACTTAGTAATAATGCTTTTACCTGTACTCAATTTCACACCAGCTCTTGATGCTGCATCCTTCAAGGAAAACCCTTCTTCGAAAAGGTTTACGAAAATCTTGCGCTTTTCAACAGAGATTGACTCATATTTCCCTCGGCGTCTTCTTACCCTGTTCCGAGTACCTGAAGTAATACTTGAATCACTGTCGCTAAGTATTATAAGTCGTCTACCGTGCCTACGATTATTTCTTCTGTTACGGAAATAATCCGAAGAACTTGACTCATTGTCACTCATTTTAATTTTTTTAAAAACGTTCTACCAATGAACAAAAATCGGACACTTGACCAACAACGGAGACGGAGGCACTGAGATAATGAACTAGGCATGAGAGAAGGAATACGTTTTCCTCCGTTCCAACCGGTCCAATTAGGTCCGGGAAAAACAACACAGAGAAGGAATGCTGAACCATGCAACGAGGAGGATTGTGGATCAATCAACAGGAAGGTATCAGGCTCTGGGTCGGCAGAGTTTGGACTATCAATCGGGACCGTGGTGGTTAGGTACTTTTCGGGTATCTAAGTCTAATTCAATTTGCGGAAAGTTTAATTCATTTTGCGGAAAGTCTAATTCAATTTGCGGAAAGTTTAATTCATTTTGCGGAAAGTTTAAATCAATTCGCGAAAGGTTTAATTCATTTTGTGGAAAGTTTAATTCAATTCGCGAAAAGACTAATTCAAAGTGCGAATGCTATATATATATACATATAATTTTTGGTGTCTTTCGGCAGTGAATTCAGGATGGTCTGAAACGGATTTTGGTATAAAAATCTTTCGGAAATTCGAGTTTTAAAAATTTTGGACCGAGAACAATAGCTTCCTTTTCTTCGAAAATTCGCTAAAACGCTGGCAAGTCCTTGTCACTTAGTTTATTATTCTATTGGACTTACCTACAGAAATGTTGGCTGTTCATTTATTGCTTCTTTCGCGTGCAATAATTCAAATAGCTATTTCTGACTGTTTCCAGTAATTTTGGCCCCCACAAACACGAATTACGCTCTTTTTTTTCAAATTATCTTTGATCATTGATAGCGCCATTTTTGATTGTCCCGATTCACCTGTTGACACTTTTTCTAGTGTTATTATACAAATTGACGGTGATTTCGAACAATTTCCCAGGTTTTTGACCCATAAAAAATTAATTTTGGGTGCTGAACCACAACACCTACCCCTCCGATGTGGCGGATCACACTGAAGACCTAAAAGCCCGCCCACACTATGCGGAATGAGGGTGGGCACCCTCGTCGGATCCGAAAAGGTGACCAAGTGTGGACGCGTGCGGAACGTGCGGAAGGCGACCCGACTGAGGGCGATCCGCTTGGAATCAAAGATCACAATGTGGACGTGCCGATCGCCCCAGTCGGATTTTTTTTCGCGATTTGCGGCCCAATAATGCTCAACAAACTTCCAAAGTCAGAACATTTCATCCTGAAATAGTTCGCGAAGCCTACGTCGTTCCTATACTCGTAGTTGAGAGCATCTACCTCATCAAGTAGCAAATCTTTCATAAATGTGCTGGCGCTGTATTTTTTCCCACCATGCCGATCACTGGGGCGAACCCAAAATCTTTGAGGGCGGACGTGGCGAATTTCACCAGCAGCAACTCCAAGCATGATTGCAGCAGCAGCTGCTAAAATTGTCTCTTCCTCGTCACTCATTATTCACAAATCAACAATGAAATTCAATAAAGAAATTAAATTCGCTACAGTGAAATTCTACGGACCGAGGAAAACAGAACTCGAAGGAGACTGGAGGAGGACTGAGGGCGATCGCCCCGTCCACACTACTCCTGTATGTGGACGGCAAGCTGACCCGACCGTTCCTATTCACCTTTTCAGATCGACGAGGGTGCCCACCCTCATTCCGCATAGTGTAGACGCGCCTTAACGAGAAACCGTTCAGGGGACTCGGCCTTAGCGACAGAAACCAAGCCGGGTTGGTCAGAGCTCCGCTAGGGGCAAGCCAGCGCTAGGAGCTTCTCCTCGGCTTAGTTTATCTGTCCAATCTGTTATCTGAGATCTCCAAGGAGTTGTGAACAATTTCTGGGCGATAAAAACGAACGAAGTTGTCATACCTACAAATATTAGTAACTAATGGTTGTACCCCAATTATGGATAGTTAGAGCTAGGAGCTTCTCCTCGAGCCTATACCTGTCCCATCTGTTATCTGAGATCTCCAAGGAGTTGTGAACAATTTCTGGGCGATAAAAACGAACGAAGTTGTCATACCTACAAATATTAGTAACTAATGGTTGTACCCCAATTATGGATAGTTAGAGCTAGGAGCTTCTCCTCGAGCCTATACCTGTCCCATCTGTTATCTGAGATCTCTCCGTCGAATACTGAACAATTTCTTGTGATAAAAACCAACGAAGTTGTACGTACCTACAAATCTAGCAACTATGGTTGTATCTAAGTGAAAACCATTAGAAAACTGTTGCTGTAAAATTCATTACCCGAACAAAATTAGAGTATTTGTGCGCCAGATTATATGTAGGTACAGGACAGATCAGCGAGATGCATCTGAGAGAGATTTTCGAAAGATGTCAAATTAATATTGTCTGTATGTACCTATTAATGCTGCAATAATGAATTAATGAATGCTGCAATGTTGGTTTGAATTAAACTGAGCGGGCTCAGAGTGGAAAGGGCTGTTTTACCCCCCTGACGAATCCCGGGCCTGGTTTCTGTCCCTAAGGTCTACTGTTCAGGGGAGCAGTGGCCTGTGTAAAGTCAACAGCCAATCAGAGGTTAGCGTTGGTGTGGCGCGATGTTTTGACCTGAGTTCCAAAAAATAGCCTCTAAACCTCACCTTTTCACCCTTCAGCCTTCTATTGTTTGCTTCTGGATTCATTTCCCAAGAACTCTAAACCCCTCACATCCTGCCTTGCAAAACAGTTAGCCAACTTCCCACTGGTTTCCTCCTTCTTGCCTTTTGCTACTGAATAATATTCCCCTGTTCTGTAGACAATACTGACTATGGTACCTACGCCTAGTGTTCAGTCCTTTCCAAAAAAGCAGAAATGTGAATTTTATAAAATTTCTTGGTTTTGAGCAAACAGGGGTTACATTCAGTGCACCGGCTTTTCAACCATATTTTGTCTGTAGGTTCTACCACCAAAATATTAGATCGATGTTATTATGATCATCCCCAAGAATGGACCCCAGAAAACCCTAAAACCTATTTTTTGTTTTATTATTCTGTGAATAATACACCTATGTATTATTATTCTGTGAATAATACACCTATGTATTATTATTCTGTGAATAATACACCTATGTATTATTATTCTGAGAATAATACACCTATATTCGCTCAGAAAATTTTTTTATAACACCCTTTCTCCCACCCATAACATATTTTTATAACACCCATTTTGAGTCTAAAAAAATCATTCTTTCGCACACATGCTCCATTTGGGCCCTAGTTGTGTCCCGAAACTTTGGAGCCCGATCGAAATATACCCATGGGTGTTATGAATGAAAATGTGTATAAAAATAGGTACTTTTTGTGTTTCAGTAACATGTTAGTAACATGAGCTTTTGAGGTATCGTTTTCCATGGTTCTTGGGACGAGAAGACCGAATACGATGTCAATTTTGACCAAAGACGCGGAAATTGAGGTTTTACCAAAGGTTCAGCTCCCAAAATTGTTTTTTTTTTTTAGTCAAAAACCTGGAAAACTGTCTGAAATCACCATCAATATGTATAATAACATTAGAAAAAGTGTAAACAGGTGAATCGAGACCATTAAATGGCACTACCAATGATGAAAGATAATTTCGAATTTCGAACTCCAGAAAAAAAAAGAGCGTACCTAATTCGTGTTTTGGGGGCCAAAAATGGTAGAAACCATCAGAAATAGCTATTTCCGTTATTTCACATGAAAGAAAAAATAAATGTACAGCCAACATTTCTGTAGGTAGGTCCAGTAGAATAATAAACCCATGCGACAAGGAATTTGCAGCGTATTAGCAAGTTTTATACCACAAAAATGTTCAAGGTTTGATGGGTTATTCTTATAGGAAACATAGCTAGCGCTAATTCCGAATTTACCGTAATAAACTGTGTTCCCACATTATGATGGTGGTTTCTCTAGAAACCTCGAAAAACGCGTTTTTTTTTGTAGCAATATTGACCCTCAGCTTTTGAAATTTTACCACTACAAATGCTCCGAAAATCAGGGGCGCCATTTAAGGGGGGCAGGGGGGGCCTAGGCCCCCCCAAGGAATTGATAAATAATGAAAATGACTACTGGAGTTATCTAGAATATCATAGCCTTCTTTTAAAAAGTTATTCTTTTAAAAAGGAATATTTTGAATGAATATTATTGGAATGTAGCAATGCTAATTTAATGAATTGAAAAAGGGTACTTTGATTTTGTTTGTATTTATTCTTTTATTGAAACTTTAAATATGTAAAAGGAAGCATAAAATTAGCCTACATCTAAATGTAATATTAATTTAAACAAATTTGCGGGGGAAAAAACCCTGGACCCCCTTTCCTTAGTATAGATATATCATACCCCCCATACCCCCTGGTGTTTGCCCCCCCCACAACAGTTTGGTGAAATGGCGCCCCTGCCGAAAATTATGGCCAACTAAATCCGGTAAACTCTCACCCAGGCGCTTATTTTCTGGAAGACTGCCACCCGTTAACGTTTGTAAAGTACCGCACTCTCAGTAATGTCAAGTGCGACCTGCAAAGTGGCATGGTTGCCAAACTGCACAAAGTTGTTGTTTGGTTGCCACAGTGCACAAAGGGTTGTACATTTTGCTTTATTATTCTACGAACAATAACACCTATGCAGTCGCTCAGCAAAAGATTTTTATAACACCCCCTCAAAATTTTTTCTTTTCCGTTTCAAGGTGCGTAGATTCCAAAAATGCAATGTCCGTCCGCCGTCCGCCGTATCACGTATACCGGCTTCAGTTTTGGTCTAAAAAATTCGTTCTTTCGCACACATGCTCCATTTGGGCCCTAGTTGTGTCACGAAACTTTGCAGCCCGATCGGAATATACCCAAGGGTGGTATAGGTGCAAAATAAGTGTAAAAATGGTTGTTCGGTGTTTTATTAAAATGAGCTTTTGAGGTATACTTTTCCTTTTTTTTTGGGGGGGGGGGGGGGGGGGGCGAGAAGGCCGAATATGAAGTCGATTTTGACCAAAGATTGAAGAATTAACGAAGGTTCAGCTCCCAAAAATTCATTTTTTATGAGTCAAAAACCTGGGAAATGGTCTGAAATCACCATCAATTTGTATATTAACACTAGAAATCCTTGTCACATGGGTTTATTATTCTGCGCAATTTCTTTCATGCGCAATAATTGAAATAGCTATTTTTTATGGTTTCCACCATTTTTGGCCCCCAAAAACACGATCTCGGCTCCTTTTGGTTTATTATTCAGTGAATAATACACCTACGTATTCGCTCAGCAAAAAATTTTTATAACACCCCCTCAAAATTTTTTCTTTTCCGTTTCAAGGTGCGTAGATTCCAAAAATGCAATGTCCGTCCGCCGTCCGCCGTATCACGTGTACCGGCCTCATTTTCGGTCTAAAAAAATCGTTCTTTTGCACACGTGCTCCATTTGGGCCCTAGTTGTGTCCCGAAACTTTTCAGCCCGATCGGAATATATCCATGGGTGTTATGAGTGAAAATGTGTATAAAATAGGTACTTTTTGTGTTTTAGTAACATAGTAGTAAAATGAGCTTTTAGGGTATCGTTTTCCATGTTTTTGGGGACGAAAAGACCGAATATGAAGTCGATTTTGACCAAGGAGTGGAAAATTCAGGTTGTACCAGATGTTCAGCTCCCAAAATTGATTTTGGTTTATTATTCTGTGAATAATACACCTATGTATTCGCTCAGCAAAAAATTTTTATAACACCCCCTCAAAATTTTTTCTTTTCCGTTTCAAGGTGCGTAGATTCCAAAAATGCAATGTCCGTCCGCCGTCCGCCGTACGCCGTCCGCCGTACGCCGTCCGCCGTACGCCGTACGCCGTACGCCGTATCACGTGTACAGGCTTCATTTTCGGTCTAAAAAAGTCGTTCTTTCGCACACATGCTCCATTTGGGCCCTAGTTGTGTCCCGAAACTTTTCAGCCCGATCGGAATATACCCAGGGGTGTTATGAGTGAAAATGTGTATAAAAATAGGTACTTTTTGCGTTTTAACAACATGTTAGTAACATGAGCTTTTGAGGTATCTTTTTCCATGTTTTTGAGGACGAGAAGACCGAATATGAAGTCGATTTTGACCAAAGACGCGGAAATTGAGGTTTTACCAAAGGTTCAGCTCCCAAAATTGGTTTTTTATGAGTCAAAAACCTGGAAAACTGTCTGAAATCACCATCAATGTGTACAATAACATTGGAAAAAGTGTAAACAGGTGAATCAAGACCATTAAATGCCACTACCAATGATCAAAGATGATCTTAAAAAAAAAGAAAAAAAAAAGCGTACCTATTTCATGTTTTGGGGGCCAAAATTTGTGGAAATCATCAGGAATAGCTAATTCAATCATTCCACATGAAAGAAACAATACATTTAACAGCCAACAAAAATCTCTAGAACTCCAATAGAATAATAAACCCATGTGACAAGGACTTTGCAGCGTTTTTATTAGTCAAAAACCTGCGAAATCGTCTGAAATCACCATCAATTTGTAGAATAACACCAGGAAAAGTTCATCACGTGGATCAAGAAGATTAATTGGCACTTCCAATGATCAAACATAATTTGAAAAAAAAGGGGGGGAGCGCACCTAATTCAATTTTTGGGGGCCAAAATTGGTGGAAACCACCAGAAATAGCTATTTCAATTATTTTACATGAAAGCAGCAATAACTGAACAGCTCACTTACTTATTTTCATCACACACTGCACCATTTTTTCAGCACAAAATTTGTTCGAACACATTAGGTAAGTACCGCAGGTACCGTTACAATTATCAGATTGAACTAAATTATGTACGTAGAACTACTAGCACTACCTAATAGATAATAAAGAAAAAAAGAACGTTGAATGTTTCTTGAAATATTTCATAGATAAGGGAAGTTAAGTCTGGCACCACAGCATGCCGGGCATAATATGTCACTAAGGCCTAAGTAAACACTGGACTTATCTCCTGTCGAGATTGAGTCGCGCGAGTTCATTCTCTGCCGGGCTATTTTTGTTTGGGACTCGTCTTGTTTTAGTTCCACACGTGTAACCCCTATGGAAGTCACTGGGTTGATGAATATTTCGTTCACAGTACGTATAAATATGAGTAAATAATTTGGTTTTTGAAATGTGCCAATTTAGGTTTCTGAAGATGATAAAATTATGTCGGTGCGGCTGCGGCCTACCAGGCAGAAAGGTGGACCTTTAGTGAATGAACTGAATGAATTTGATGAGCATGTCATATCTGCACAGGTATATTTGCAAAATTTGCTCCCCCCCCCCCCCTTTTTTAAAGTTTCTTCTCTGATAATGGACTCTGAGAACCAATTATGATTTACTACTTTCTTAATAATGAACCTTTGGAATCAACCATGAAAAAAATTGTTATCCCCCCACCCTCAAAATTTCATGGTTTACGTTTCAAGGGACTTAGAATACGAATATCGAATAAAAATATTTCCGTCCGTCCGCCGTAAACGGCTTTTCCCTTAGTCCCAAGAACCAAAATTCACGAAATTTGGCATACGGGTCCCGTTTGGGCTCTAGTTGGTCCTTGACGCTCGGCGTTACTGTCACTCAGCTCTAAGGTGTGAAAATAGGGTTAGAAATATCCAAAGTATAACTATCTTGGAAAATTGTATTTTGGTGTGGCTTTTTCGCATTTTTAAATAGCTTGATTTTTTTCTGACTTTTTGGGACCATCCGGGGCATTCTACGATGTTGCCATTAAATTTGCTATACAATTTGCCATAAAGAGCAAGTTGTGTCCAGGCCTCTCTCTCGGCCAGCTCTCTCGGCTGTAGCGCAGTGGTCTAAATGGTACACTGTAACGCCAAAGTTCCAGAGACGAAAACCCTACCGGGACTGAATATTTTTCATTCCACATCAACAATTTCCCTTCAGAACTACATTATTTGCGTTTCTTTTTGCCATTTTAGCTACTATTTGTCATTCACAGAATTGTATTAGCAACATTTACCACGTGATTTAGGTAGGTACCTAGTAACGAGTGCGGGGTTAGGTATTAAGCTACGAAGGGTCTGTGACCTATATAGAAGGGTTATCTATACAGAGAGCTGTGATCTGTAACTGAAAGGTGTTCTACACAAAGTAATAAACTGTTGTGTATGGATTTTGTGAATGAGAAGTGCCTAGAAATAGCAATGTTTCTTACCTTGCCCACGAATAGCATGCACATATACATACATTTGTGCACTGGCCAAATTTCTGTTCTTGGCTAATTTGATAAATAGCAGGTTGCTAATTTTTTTCAGGATGGGACAACCTTGAAATCCGTTTTCTACAGACATTCTTCGAAGATCATGGTTATACCTACCTAAATAGCTCAGTAGGTACCTGAGATTGGTCTTGTTTGATTGAGTAGCACTTTCGGTTACGTAAAGCATTTCAATTAATATAGTTTTAAAAAAAAATCAGTACTTTCAAGGTTGTTTTAGAAAACCAAAACTAGTGCACGAAGTGCACTAGTGCTCCCATCATCTATTAAATGTGGGAGGTGGAAACCTTGCCCAGGAAAAGACCTCTGGGACCGCTGTGTAGCTCTTCGAAGCTTCAATTAGTTTTGTAGAGCCATTCGATTAGGTTTCAAGAGATATCGATTAGCCCTGTTAATGTTGAAATCCATCGATTTTAGCATCGCAATTTCAAGCTATTATCACAGCAACCAACATTGCCCGCTTATTGACGGATTCATCTGTGCGGTCATTAAATTCTGGTCACGTAATATATTTATGAGATCTATCTCATCATCTGGAAGTTGGCCCCGGGCCACTTCCCGGCCAGCGATGTGAGGATAAAGAAGAAGAACGAGAGTGAAAGGCACCGGCGAAGCTATTCTGAGTGGACAGGAGCAACAACGCTGTTCCACAGCTGGAATGAATTAGTGAGATTTATACAGATATTTCGATGTGACCTTATCCCTCTACGCAGTTTCTGGTTTATTATTTTCAATACCTAACGAAACTTTGGAATCCACCATGGAGAAAAGAAGAAAAAAACGCTGCAAAGTCGTTGTCACATGGGTTTATTATTCTTCTGGACATACCTAAAGAAATGCTGGCTGTTAATTTATTGTTTCTTTCATGTGAAATAATTGAAATAGCTATTTCTGATGGTTTCCACCATCTTTGGCCCCCAATTCACGAATGAGGTAAGGCCCTTTTTTTTCAAATTATCTTCGACCATCAGATAGGCCAGATAGTGCCATTAATCGTCTTGATCCACGTGGTGATACTACTTCCAGTGTTATTATACAAACTGATTGTGATTTCAGATGATATCCCAGGTTTTTGACTCACGAAAAATCAATTTTGGGAGCTGAACTGCTCTTTGGTCAAAATCGACTTCATGTTCGGTCTTCTCGTCCAAAAAAAAACCTAAAAAGCTCATGTTACTAACATGTTGCTAAAACGCAAAAAGTACCTATTTTTACACACAATTTCACTCATAACACCCCTGGGGATATTCCGATCGGGCTGCAAAGTTTCGGGACACAACTAGGGCCCAAATGTAGCATGTGTGCGAAAGAACGAATTTTTTAGACCGAAAATGAAGCCGGTACACGTGATACGGCGGACGGCGGACGGACATTGCATTTTTGGAATCTGCGCACCTTGAAACGGAAAAGAAAAAATTTTGAGGGGGTGTTATAAACATTTTCTGCTGACCGAATACATAGGTGTATTATTCACAGAATAATAAACCAAAAACGTCTATCCGTCCGCCGTACGTGGGGCTTTTTCGTTAGTTCCCACGAAAACAAATTCAAGAAATTTGGCATACGGTCCCGTTTGTAGTCCAGTTGGTCCGCGAAGCTCGGCGCTACTGGCGCTAAGGGTTGAAGTTTTCAGAACGCCGTAGCTCGATTTTTTTCAACGTTTTGGTTTATTATTCTGTGAATAATACACCTATGTATTCGCTCAGCAAAAAAATTTTGTAACACCCCCTCAAAATTTTTTCTTTTCCTTTTCAAGGTGCGTAGATTCCAAAAACGCTGCAAAGTCCTTGTCACATGGGTTTATTATTCTATTGGACATACCTACAGAAATGCTGGCTGTTTATTTATTGTTTCTTTCATGTAAAATAATTGAAATAGCTATTTCTGCTGGTTTCCACAAATTTTGGCCCCCAAAACTTGAATTAGGTAGGTACCTACTACGCTCCTTTTTTTTAATTTTTTTTTCAAATTACCTTTGATCATTGATTGTACCATTTAATCGTCTTGATCCACGTGTTGACACTTTTTCTAGTGTTATTATACAAATTGATGGTGATTTCAGACGATTTCGCAGGTTTTTGACTCATGAAAAATCAATTTTGGGAGCTGAACATCTGGTACAACCTCAATTTTCCACTCCTTGGTCAAAATCGACTTCATATTCGGTCTTCTCGTCCCCAAAAACATGGAAAACGATACCTCAAAAGCTCATTTTACTACTATGTTACTAAAACACAAAAAGTACCTATTTTTATACACATTTTCACTCATAACTCCCCTGGATATATTCCGATCGGGCTGAAAAGTTTCGGGACACAAATAGGGCCCAAATGGAGCATGTGTGCGAAAGAACGATTTTTTTAGACCGAAAATGAAGCTTGTACACGTGATACGGCGGACGGCGTACGGCGTGCGGCGGACGGACATTGCATTTTTGGAATCTACGCACCTTGAAAAGGAAAAGAAAAAATTTTGAGGGGGTGATATAAAATTTTTTTGCTGAGCGAATACATATGTGTATTATTCACAGAATAATAAACCAAAATGCAATGTCCGTCCGCCGTACGCCGTATCACGTGTACAGGCTTCATTTTAGATCTAAAAAAGTCGTTCTTTCGCACACATGCTCCATTTGGGCCCTAGTTGTGTCCCGAAACTTTTCAGCCCGATCGGAATATACCCAGGGGTGTTATGAGTGAAAATGTGTGTAAAAATAGGTACTTATTGCGTTTTAGCAACATGTTAGTAAAATGAGCTTTTGAGGTATCGTTTTCCATGTTTTTGGGGACGAGAATACCGAATATGAAGTCGATTTTGACCAAAGACGCGGAAATTGAGGTTTTACCATTGGTTCAGCTCCCAAAATTGGTTTTTTTTTTTAGTCAAAAACCTGGAAAACTGTCTGAAATCACCATCAATGTGTATACTAACATATATTAGAAAAAGTGTAAACAGCTGAATCAAGACCATTAAATCGCACTACCAATGATCAAAGATGATCTGGGGGAATAAAAAGTGTACCTATTTCATGTTTTGGGGGCCAAAATTGGTGGAAATCATCAGGAATAGCTAATTCAATCATTCCACGTGAAAGAAACAATAAATTTAACTGCCAACAAGAATCTCTAGAACTCCAATAGAATAATAAACCCATGTGACAAGGACTTTGCAGCGTTTTTAAGCTAATTTTGAACTAAAGAATTTTTTAAGACCACCCGGACGTTGTACGTCCAGCCGTTCGTTTGCACAGAAAAGCTTCGTCAACACGATCGTGAATCAAAAGATATAAATCCGGCCAAGATATCATCGCTAGGGAGCACCTGATTATAAACAAGGCTGGCTGTATGAAGTCGAGTTGGTTGTTCTGTGATATTATTCCATTTAAAGAATGATGGCTCATTTCGATTTTTTTGATAGGTAAGTACTTCTGCAACTTCAACAAACGTTATGCTTCATAAAAAAAAATAGGTAATTAGTGATCGAATTATTGAATCCTGCGCATTTTTATGAAACTTAATTCCCGGGCCGGCTCCAATACACGATTTAGGGCTTTCCTTTGGAAGCTCGAGAGTAGTTATTGACCAAGGAAACAGAGATCTCGCAGAAGGGGCATCTATACAGGTAAATAATTAACCGTTGTGTAATAATTTGCAGCTTTTTTTCCAATTGAAAAAGTTATCGGTTATTTTGCTTAAGCGAGGTTCAAATTACAATAAATCAGGAACGAGTGCATTTTCATGATGCCATGATACGAGTTATAATGAGGTTATTCTTGAGTGGGTGGTTTAGGCAGCGCTCATTATTTATTATGACAGAAACCAGTTTCATTTCAATGCTAAGTCGGCCATTGAACACTTACAGAACTTTTCACAATTCTCACCCAACCCGAAGGTTTACAGAATCGTTGTCACAAGTGTTTGTTATTCTACTGGACATACCTAAAGAAATGTTGCTGTTCATTTATTGTTTCTTTCATGCGCAATAATTGAAATACCTATTTTTGAGGGTTTCCACCATTTTTGGCCTCCAAAAACACGATCTCGGCTTCTTTTGGTTTATTATTTTCAATAATGAACCATTGGAATCGAGCATGAAAAAAAAAATTCTTACCCCCCCTCAAAATTTGATGGTTTACGTTTCAAGGTATGTAGAATCCAAAACTGCAATAAAAATATTTCTGTCTGTCCGCCGTACGCCGTACGCTGTACGGGCCACTTTTCTTAGTGAACCACGAAACAAAATTGATGAAATTCGGGTTATAGGCTCCGTTCGGGGTCTGGTTGGTCCTCGAAGCTCTACGTTACTGTCAGTCATCTCTAAGGGGTTCAAAATAGGGGTTGATATTTTCAGAACGCCGTAGCTCGAAAACTTCCGATAGAACGGTATGGTTTTTTTTACATTATTAAATTTGTCTTGAGCTAAACAATTTTTTGAGACCACCCGGAGCATCGTACGTCCAGCCGTTCGTGTGCACCAACAAGCTTCGTCAACACGATCGTGAATCAAACGGTATAAATCCGGCCCGGATATCATCACTACGAAGCATCTGATTATAATCATGGATGGCTGTATGAAGTCGAGTTGTTTGTTCTGCGATATTATTTCATTTGACAAGTGATGGCCTGTTGGATTTTGTTGGTAGGTACTTCTGAAACTTGAACAAACGTTGAAGTATTATTGATGGGTAAATTATTACACACCGGCAAATTATTACACAGCGGTAAATTATTACACAACGGTAAATTATTACAAAACGGCGTCCTGGAGATTTCAACCCCTAGTTTTCACCCCTTAGGGATGACGGACATTAACGCCGAGCTTCGAGGAACAACTAGACCCAAAACTGGACCTACAAATCAAATTTCATCAATTTTGGTTCATGGTAACTAAGAAGAGTGCGAAGTACGGCGTACGGCGGACGGACAGAAATTTTTTTATTGCATTTTCGGATTCTACATACCTTGAAAAGGAAAACATAAAATTTTGAGGGCGGGTTAAAAATGTTTTTCCCATACTCGATTCCGAAGGTCCATTATTGAAAATAATTAACCAAAATTTCTGTATACAAACACAACGAACTGTAGGGCTAACATTTAGACTTGAATTTCCGTAAGGTCATCGTATCTAATGACGTCGAAACTGAAGTCTTGATCGCTATTGGAAATTCTCCTTTACCCGTTTAAGGGTCGGGACAACCGCTAGAAACAGCCCTAGAAGGTACCGGAGGAATAAATGTGTATAATTTATTTCAAGCACAACATCATTGTACACGTGCGTGTCTCAGTGGAATTTTCGATCGGATTTGAGCTTGCGAATCGCATATACTCGAAGCGGGGATGACGAAGCCACCTGAGATACCCAAGTTCCAAGCTCTTTCACTATCCCATGCCCTGACGCCCATATTTGTCGCGGAGGGTTTCATAATTCAGATTTAATACCCCGTTTTCCTGCATATACGGCCGATGAGCGGCCGGTGAAACTGCAGCTTTCTCCGTCCCCGGTTACCCTACCGACTCCAGTAATAGTCGGCCTCCATGTGCCAGTACCCATAAACCCAGTCTCCGGAAGCCCCCTTGTATGATTCAGCAATGAAAGTGCGCAATCATTTCTGTCCCAATGTTTATTACCGGTCGGCAATTCCAGTGAATTGAGCGAAACAAAGATATTTTTTCATGTGAACGAGAATTTTCCGTTTTGAGGTTGAATGAATGAAAGTTGGTGAGAGGTTGATGAGTCAGTCACAACCAGGTATCAGTGCAGGGCATGCTAACTAAGTTATTAGCTACCTAAATTTTTAACTAATTAGCTTGTAGCAATTTTGCTTCCTCACTACCAAATGTAGGGAAGCCTTGGATTCGCGATTGAGTAAAAAAATGTATGCTATCCAAAATGAAAATTTCCACTACTTACCATTTTTTGTTTCAGACATCCAGGAACGTTTTTGGTTCCGTGTGTCTGTCTGTGGTAATTCCTTGTAACGCCCATAACTACCCGACATAATGGTCTAAATAGGCTGGAATTTGGAGGGTAGGTGCGAGTTGGGTCACAGATGGCCCCGTACAAAAATCATTGAAAAAGCACTGTAACTTTCGCCTGCGCTTGCGCAATCGTGAAATACTTGAAACGCCCATAACAACCCTATATATATCATTGAAATGAGTTCAAACATGGAGGGTCGATCAGGAATAATACTTTGATAGTTCCAAATGAATTTCTTTGGAATCGTAATGTAACTTTTATCTGCGCATGCGCGAACATGAAATTTTGACCGTTTCCTTGTAACGCTTCCAACTACGCGAAAAGTGGTCGTAGAGTATTGAAATTTTGAGGGTATACGCGGGTTTGATCGCAGATCGTTCCATTTCAAAATCAAGGAAATCTCTGCGCATGCGCAAACGTGAAATACTTGAAACGCCCGTAACTACCTTAAATATCGTTGAAATGAGTTCAGATTTGGAGCGGCGATCAGGAATAACACTTTGATAATTGCACATGACTTTCATTCGTCTGCGCATGCGCGAACATGAAATGTTGACCGTTTCCTTTTAACGCTTCTAACTACGCGAAAAATAGTCGTAGAGAACAGGAATTTTGAGGGTACACGCGGGTTGGATCGCAGATGGTCCCGTATCAGAATGAACCTACCCAACTATTTTTATAAGTTCATGTGATTGAGGTGAGGAAGCTGTACTGCCTACTCGAATTGGCAGACGTTTTTTAGCTGTGATTAAATTAGCTATTAGCTGTTGAGGGACAGCTAAATTAGCTGTTAGTTAAAATGTACAGCTAATAACTTTAGCTATAAAAAATTAGCTTTTGGTAGATTTTGTAGCTGTCAGCTAATAGCTAACAGCTAACTTTTTCTTAAAAATCGTATTCAACCCCCGAAACAGCCAGTAGCTAACAGTCGAAGTTTTAACTAATAAGTAAACTAGCTTTAAAACATTTTTTGAACGAATTTAAGGGTTTTGACAATTTTACCATTTTGAACTATTTCTGACTTTTTTGGCCAAGTAAACTACATTTTCTCGGGTAAAGAAGTGAATTTGACGTATATAAATATGCACTACCGTTGGCCACCCCTGGAATTCCTGGGTTCCTGGGGCTCCCCTGGAATTCTCGTCTCTGGAACCTCTGTCGATAGGTTTTCGGATTACCATGTTTTTCATATGAGAAAATATTCGACAAACAAAAATTTTGATTTGTTGTTATAATTTACTGGAAAATTTTCTGCCTCAGATGTTATGCATTACTGTTAAGTTCCTAAAATGGAATTAGAACACTGCAAATTATTATACAAATGTTTATTATTTACCAGTATAGATAATTCTGCGTAGATAGTTATAATAAACAGCTGCGCAATAATTTACCGTTGTGTAATAATTTACCCAATAATACTTCAACGGTGTTCAATTTGCAAAAGCACCTATCAACAAAATCCAAAAGATCCATCATTTTGCAAATGAAATAATAATATCACAGAACAAGCAACTCGACTTCATACAGCCATCCGTGATTATAATAAGGTGATCCGTGCGCAATCATATCTCGGCCGACAGAAATTTATGGTTTATGGTTTTCAATAATGAACCTTTGGGATCGAGCATGAAAAAATAAAAATAAACTGAACCCCCCCCCCCCCCCCCCCTCAAAATTTGATGGTTTCCGTTGCAAGGTATGTAGAATCCGAAATGCAATAAAAATAAACCAAAATTTCTGTCCGTCAGCCGTACGCCGTACTTCGTACTCTCCTTAGTTACTATGAACCAAAATTGATGAAATTTGGTTCGTAGGTCCAGTTTGGGCTCTAGTTGGTCCGCGAAGCTCGGCGTATTTCAGTCATCTCTAAGGGGTGAAAAATAGGGGTTGAAATCTCCCGGACGCCGTTAGCTCGAATTTTTTTTACGGTTTTAAATAGTTCTCGAAGTTTTTTAAGACCACCCGGAGCATTGTACGTCCAGCCGTTCGTTCACAGTAAGGCCCAGAAGTTTGCACCGACAGGCTTTTTCAACAGGAGGGTCAAAGAAATGGTATACATTCAGCCCAAATATCATCACTAGGGACGCGGCAACAATCGGGAATTGGCCCGAGATAATCACTGCTAGGGAGCACCTGATTATATTCACGGAGTATGAAGTCGAGTTGGTTGTTTTGTGATATTATTTCATTTGAAAAATGATGGCTCTTTTGGAGTTTGTTGATAGGTAGTGAAACTTGAACAAACGTTGAAGTATTATTGATGGGTAAATTATCACACAACGGTAAATTATACTACACAACAGTAAATTACTACACAACAGTAAATTATTACACAACGGTTCATTATACTATCTTCGCAGAAGGGGCATTTATACATGTAAATTATTACACAACGGTTTATTATTTACCTTCAGCTTCATGAATAACTACAAATAATTAATGGTTTAATTATTGAATCCCGCGCATTTGTATGAAACTTCAATTCCCGGGTCGGCTCCAGTACTCCATTTAGGGCTTTCCAGGAGGGAGCTCGAGGGTAATTACTATAGAAAACAGTGATCCACGCAGAAGGGGCACCTGTACGGGTAAATAATAAACCGTTGTGTAATAATTCACAGCGTTTTTTATTGCCTTTTCGGATTCTGCATGCCTTGAAACGTAAAGCATAAAATTTTGAGGGGGAGGTTAAAAATTTTTTGTTTCATGTTCGATGCCAAAGGTTCATTATTGAAAATAATAAACCAAAAATTTCTGTCCTGAAAATTTTACTTCTATGATGAGAACAGATGAAAAATTGATTACAGAACGATGGTTGAAAAAGGAAACTTCGTCAGACGATATTCTTTAAGCTATGGTGACTTATGAGCTTATGACTGCTTTCACAAACAATCGTGTTCTTTGACATAGCCTGAACCTTCACAACTGCCACCTTCTTCTGCACTGCAAGCTATTACACAACGACCCCAACCACCGATGAATACCAACAACCTACCAGTGCCAAGACTCAAATATCCTTCGACAACCTGAACCAAAGACAATCTGCTCACCATCTCTTCTTATTTTGATCAAACAATTTTTTCCTCCTCTCTTTTCTATTCAGTTTCGTTTACACAACCTAACTCAAAACTCCATAGTTATGCTACATTTATATTCCAACATTCAAGTATCTATGAATATACGCGTATGTTGTTCCTCATAAACAGGCTTCCCAAAGAGCGATTCCACCTCGCAATGTGATACTTATATCCTCTCATCACACAGCAGCCTCAGCCTTGAGGACTTACCTACTTGAACAATCCTAGTTAGGAATAACGAATTCTGTAGGTAGGTAGGCATACAAAAATGAGCGGCGAAAGGCGAAAAGACGTTGAAATTTTACTTTAAAAAAAACTTATTTCGTAGAGGAGCTGCGACAAGACCAAGTAGCCATTGATATTCAGGCTTCACCGCCAGAACAAGAGTTAGAATGAGTCAAGCTCTAATTTTTATTCAAAGGCTGCCTCCTGCAATTGGGTATTCAAAACTTCCTCACAATAGCTCCCCTCCGGCTTGCTCAACTTGCCCCACATCTGAGTAGTTCATGGAAGTAAAATGATCATTTCCAAGAGGTACAGAAATCGTTCTACATGTTTGTATACTTTCAGCATGTTTGTGTTTTGTAACTGGTTGCATGTAGGTACGTTACAAAACATATCTCTGATGCTGGAAATGTTTGGTAGGTAGTTGTTTACGATAAGGAAGCATCGAAATACACCAAGTCAGATGGAATATGTATACTGAATGAGTGGGAAGTGGGTTAAGGGTTCTCACATAATTAATCTAATTGATACGAATCTCTGATCCCTCAATTTATCCTTGGTCGCACCAAACCCCAACGAAACTTACCAATCTCAGTTGAGGTGCCTATCAGCAAAGCGTAAAATGTTTAAATAAGAGATCAAGTTCGCGTTCTGTCAAAACATCTAACTGAACGCCTTGAAAATGTCATATCGAAATTGGTCTAAGGTTACCAGGGATGAATGAGTAACATGAATTTTTGGTTTATTATTCAATAATAAACCTGTGGAATCGACCATGAAAAAAAAAGTTCAACCCCCCTGTCGTGAGTCCCTCCCGGGAACACTCCACCAGTAACTTTAAGCTCTCACCAATATCCTCATGTAAAACTTACTTTCCGTCAATAAACAACTGAGTGGGGAGACAGGCCACAGAACCCAGGGAACACAACCTGGAGCCCCACTACCAACTCCCCACAGGGAGTTGGAGGGAGAGGCCTCCAGTTCCTATATAACCCTGGATCCTGGGGCTTTAGCTTCATTCGACACTTCCTCTAACTAGCTCTCTCTTCTCTCCTCTACCTTGCTCTCCCTCTCAGATGATCGGTGGATTACCGCCGCCTGAGAATACCTTCTCCCTCTTGTCTAGATGATCGGTGGACTACCGCCGCCTAGACAAGCACCTTCTCACCTAGATGATCGGTGGACTACCGCCGCCTGCGTCTTTTTCCTTCACGCCACCGTGATGAACCAAATTCTAAATTCATCACACCCCCCCCCCCCCCCTCAAAATTTGATGGTTTATGTATCAAGGGACGTAGAATACGAATATCGAATTTTTAAAAAAGTCCCTCCGCCCGCCGTACGCCCTCCGCCGTCCGCGGCTTTTTCCTTAGTTCCCATGACCCAAAATTCGCGAAATTTGGTATATGGGTCCCGTTTGGGCTCTAACTGGTCCTCAAAGCTCGACGGTGCTGTCACTCAACTCTAAGGGGTGAAAAACAGAGGGCTGAAATATCCGGAGTATCCCTATCTCGGAAAACTGTATTTTGAGGTGTGGGTTTTCTCGCATTTTTAAATAGCGCATAGCATATTTGATTTTCTTCTGAATTTTTGAGACCATCCGGAGCAATCTAAGATGTTGCCGTAAAATTTGCTATACAATTTGCCGTAAAGAGCAGGGTGTATGCTGGCATCAAGCTGTGATGAGAGCGCACATCACTGGTCTCCTGCTGACTGAATATTTTTTCACTCCACATCAACAATTTCCCTTCAGAACTTCATTATTTGTGTTTCTTTATTAGCCATTTTAGCTACTGTTTGTCATCGACAGAATTATTTTAGTAAAATTTAACACTTGATTTAGGTAGGTACCTAGTAACGAGCACGGGGTACCTATTAAGCTACGGAGGGTCTGCGATCTACATAATATGTATAGACGGGTTATGTTAAACAGAAGGGTTACATAGTAGGGTTATCTATACACAGGGCTGTGGTCTGTAATAGAAGGGTGTTCTGTACAAAATAATAATCCGTTGTGTAGGGATTTACAGCGTTTTTTGTTAGAGCATGCGCAGAAGCAAGTTCCCTATCATTCACAATATCAGCCCACCCTTCAAGTTACATGAACGTTACATTCATGATCGTTTCACTAGAATAAAGTGGTGAACCACTGTTTCTAGTTTTTCGTTGTTCACGCAGATGTTATTATCATTTCTATCGCAGTAAATGCGTAGGATACCATCAAAGACCCAACCTGCATGATCCCTGTCATCGAAATCTATTACTAGAGATCTGTTGTTTGCGCATACACAGATGCTTCTATTATTGGGTTCACAACGTGTCATCCTAATCGATCGAGTAGAATCGTTGGGAAGTACTTCGTGCTTGTGCATACCCAAAAGAGAATTAGGTACCAACATGAAATTGATATGGACCATCTGTATACTTACCCTCAAAATGTAGAGGGTGGTGTTCTTTTCGGTTTTTCTTCGGCGGTTGTTGAAAGGAATTTACAAATATAAAGATGAAGAACAAAACTTTGACTCTCAATATTTGAAACGCAAATTTTTATTTTTTCAAATTTGAAGTTTTTGATTTTAGAGGATGTCTTGGTACCCTTATAATACACCACTCCTGTATATACTTTAAGATTTTTACCAATAAACAACGGAGAAGCCGAGCTACGCAGTGCAAGGGACAGGGCCCAGGTAGCTCTCCCTCCAACGGCGCCCAACGGTCATTCCTGTGGGACCCGGGGAGGGTAGAGGCGCCTTCATAAGGCGCTCAACTCTCCTAGCTTGGACATTCATCCAGTTTCTCTCATACAAGTTCCTTTTCACTCAAACCTTACCTCCTCATCACCATCTAAGCCTTCTCCTTCCCTCTACGTTCTCAACGAGGTGAAAACCGGGGAAGAACATTCTTCAATACTCAACGAGGTGAAAACCGGGCGAACATTTTCCTGGATATTCAACGTGGTGAAAACCGGGCGAATATCCTCCTTACTTCTTATCCATATATCCAAGGAGGTCCAAACCGCGTGGATATCTCCCTATCCCAATATTCAACGAGGTGAAAACTGGGCAAGAACATTCTTCAATACTCAACTTGGTGAAAACCGGGGAAGAACATTCTTCAATACTCAACGAGGTGAAAACCGGGCGAATATTTTCCTGGATATTCAACGTGGTGAAAACTGGACGAATATCCTCCTTACTTCTTATCCAGATATCCAAGGTGGTGCAAACCGCGCAGATATCTTCCTATCCCAACATTCAACGTGGTGTAAACCGGCCGAATATAATTTACCTAAATCCCAGGGGCCTATCCAAGGAGGTGAAACCCGTGGGGATACAAACCCTCGCGTTCCTCTCACATCCAGCACTCATACCCGGTCAAAATCCAACTCAGAGTCACCTTTTCCTTCGAACCAAATTTCACATTTTAAATTTAACCAAAACCAGGGTCATCACAGAGGACATTAAGGCCAATGTGGACGGGCCTCTAGTGAGATTCTACGATAGGAGATGGCACTGCGATCGCCTAAAATTTAAATCAACTCTCAAACATTCAAATTTCAACCGATTTTCAATCCGAAAAATTATTTGGGTTACTTTCAGAAAATCACACACGGGTAGTGAAACTAAAATTTTTTTTTCGAAATTTAAAAAAAAATTTTACCTATAAAATTAAATTTAAATAGTTAAGACTGATTTTTTTGACGAAAGCATGTACATCCCGTCTGGGGGCAACTGTCCACTATTGTTTAGAACCATCGCCATAAAAAAATATTGAAAATTGGCGACCGAAACAGAAAAACCGTGGGGACAAGTCAAAAATGCTGTGAATTTGGAGCTGTACATGGAAGGGAGACGGCGGGCAGTCGGCCGAGTGGGTGGTGCGGGGTGTGAGGGGTCACGCAACCTGTGAGCTCCCCTCTGCTAGATTTTATTTTGCTTCCGAGTCTGCGAAGCAGCGGAAGCCTTGTGTTCACTTTCGTGAGCCAAAAAATTTTTGTCTTCAGAAATCAAAATTTCCACTTGCATTTTGCGTTTCAAAGCCTACTGAACAAATTTGGTTCCGTGTCTGTCGGTCTGTGAGTCTGTGAGTCTGTGAGTCTGTCCGCATTTCCTTGTTACAGCCATAACTTCCACGATTTTGAATTGATTCAGCTCAAATTTCGAGGGATGGTGCGGATAAGGCCCCTTGAGGTCCCATTCAAATTTCAACATGATTGATCCAGCGGTACGCCCTGCGCATGCGCTAACGTTAAATTCAACAAACACGCATAACTTTCACAATTTTGATTCAATTTCGCTCACATTTTCAAGGGTTGTTTGGACAAGGCCTAGTGAGTTCCAGTATGAATTTCAGCATGATCGGACCCTCGGTGCGCTCTGCGCATGCGCTGGCGTGAAATAGATTCAATTTCCTTGTTACAGCCGTAGTAACCAAAGATTTCACCCAATTTCAATGTAATTCTCAGGGATTAAGCGGGTAGGGCCCATTGAGGTCCCATATAAATTTCAACATGATAGAGCCAGCGGTTCGCCCTGCGCATGCGCTCTGTCTGTCTGTCTGTCCTTCTATGCACGGCCAAACGGCTCGACGGATATCGACCAAATTTGGCACGAATATCCAGTAGGCTCCCAAGTTGTGCAACGTCGCATTTTTAATTCCCTGACCATAGCGGAACTATGGTCGACCATGGTCAACTTCGTTAATTGAAATGGTAACCCCTATTTTTTATCGCGTATTCGTAATCTACGTGAAATTCTATCTACGGTCGACCCTTCGGACTACCCCCGCGGTCGACCATAGCGCATCCATGGGCCCCTCCATGGTCGAATCCCGAATTGCTCAACGGATATCGACCAAATTCGGCACGAATATCCAGTAGGCTCCCAAGTTGTGCAACGTCGCATTTTTAATTCCCTGACCATAGCGGAACTATGGTCGACCATGGTCAACTTCGTTAATTGAAATGGTAACCCCTATTTTTTATCGCGTATTCGTAATCTACGTGAAATTCTATCTACGATCGACCCTTCGGACTACCCCCGCGGTCGACCATAGCGCATCCATGGGCCCCTCCATGGTCGAATCCCGAATTACTCAACGGATATCGACCAAATTTGGCACCAATATCCGGTAGCCTCCCAAGTTGAACGTAGGCGCATTTTTAATTCCCTGACCATAGCGGAAATATGGTCGACCATGGTCAACTCCTGAATGGCTTGACGGATTTTGATAAAATTGGGCACAAATACCCGGTAGGCTATGGGATTTTTCCGTCGTTTGTTGGTTCCACGATACTGCGTACAGCGAATCTCGGATAGCGAGCGAAGCGAGCGGTCAGGCTAGTTATGTATAATGGACGTAATGTATTATGGAAGTCATGTTATGTATAATACCTATGTATAATATGTATATTTCATGTAATGTTATGTAATGTTATATTATGTAATGTAATGTTATGTAATATGTATATTTAACGTTATGTAATGTTATGTAATGTAATGTAATGTAATGTTATGTTATTTTGCTTCCGAGTCTGTTCTATTTTATAATGGGTCACTCTGATTGTGACGAGGAAGCTCCTGTGCCATCACCTTGGCAGTGTATTTTTTTATTAGCTCCTGGCTACCAAGAACTAAAAGGGTAGGTAGGTACTATTTCGTTGCTCACTGCACGACCCATCATCTAATTGGAAAAACCTTCTTGTTTCAAATTGCCGATTATTTTGGGCTGTTATTCTACATAAATGTTTGTATAAGAACTTCCTTCTAGTTTCTATTCTATTACTATCAATATGGATTAGTTATGCACTATGGCATTGGTTATGTAGGTACCTATTTTTAATGAATATGTATGTACATTTAGGTAAAAAATTTGTTTCACGAGAAAATTAGCTGGAACAAGTAGGCAGGAAATCCATGAATTTCGTCACTTTCCGTTCAGTAATAGCCCTCTGTAAACTTGATACATTCATTAGGTAAGTAAGTGGATAGGTACGCTGGTCTGCAAAAATAAATTTTATAATGATCTTCACAGTGATCTTCACACTGTTGAAGATCGACAAGCTTGAGGCGTACGCACATAAAATTACGTTTATGAAAGGTCATCAGGGAAAATCAAACTGTTACAACTCGTAGCTATCAATTTATTATTATGAGTAGGCCATAATATAAGAGGAACGCCCAAAGTTTGAGGAACACAAAGCATACAAAGTAAAAACATACGATGTAAGTACTTAACTATGAGGAACAAAAAATAGGAACATCAATATTCCAGTTGCAGAGAGTAATGCGATTTTGTAATTTGAGCTTCAAAAATCATTCACGTGTCCCATTCGGTATTGTTAACCATCTGTAATAAAATATAATGACATTCTTCAATAGTGGACATAGATCTACAAGTAGGTGACGTCAGAAACAGTAAGAAGGAAATGGACCACTGGTCCGCTCACGGTAGAATTCTCGGGAAATGTTGAATTCAGAACATGACTAGGAAACCAACGTGCGAAAAGTTGTTATAGCTTTACTACTTATCTGCATGTTCTTACACGAAATTGATAGTTTTCGAAACATTTTGGAAACATGACCAAACCACCATTATCCTATGTGACTCTACTAGTCCGTGAGTCATGTACATTCCACCTGGAATCAATTCCTGAGTTTTTGAACACGAGGAACTGGAGGCTTTTATGGGGGGCCAAAAAAGACGCGATTGATTCCAGCTAACCCCATTTTTTTGTACAAGGCTCCCGGACTATACGCGTAATGTAGGGAAATAACGTTCCGTAATAACGCCCACCTGAAATCGGAAACAACGAGAATATTTTGGTATTCTTACGGTAGTTCTTCTAGGTTGTTCCGTGTCTGTTCAGAGTCAATTGTTGAGCTCTGGAGACCCTCATGAACTTGGCTTCTGTAATAAGTTATCAGAACACGTGATTCATAAAATTGTATATAGGTATACTTTTGTATCAGATACTTATGAAGTTGACTTATAAAGTGTAAGGGCTCTAATAAGTCATTTATTCCTCAAAAATAAAATAATACTCACTTACCTAGCCCGCGTTGCTTCAAAATTGTAATAATCCTTTTTTCTTCGCTTGCCGGCTGAAAGTTTTAGGATATTCTTCTTTTTTGAATACCGTTTATTCACCATGGCTTGAATCCAAAACACGAGAGCAACGAAACTCAAAAAAAAAAAACAAGCGTGATCACGAGGATGAGACTGTCACAACACACTTCTAGACACTTGACTAAATACCTACTGGTTTTGGTTTATTATTCTGTGAATAATACACCTATGTATTCGCTCAGCAAAAAATTTTTATAACACCCCCTCAAACTTTTTTCTTTTACGTTTCAAGGTGCATAGATTCCAAAAATGCAATGTCCGTCCGCCGTACGCCGTCCGCCGTACGCCGTCCGCCGTCCGCCGTACGCCGTCCGCCGTATCACGTGTACAGGCTTCATTTTCGGTCTAAAAAAATCGTTCTTTCGCACACATGCTCCATTTGGGCCCTAGTTGTGTCCCGAAACTTTTCAGCCCGATCGGAATATACCCAGGGGTGTTATGAGTGAAAATGTGTGTAAAAATAGGTACTATTTACGTTTTAGCAACATATTGGTAACATGAGCTTCTGAGATATCGTTTTCTATGTTTTTGGGGACGAGAAGACCGAATATGAAGTCGATTTTGACCAAAGAGTGGAAAATTGAGTTCTACCAAGTGTTCAGCTCCCAGAATTGATTTTTTATGAGTGAAAAACCTGGGAAATCGTCTGAAATCACCATCATTTTGTATAATAACACTGGAAAAAGTGTCAAGACGTGGTTCAGGACGATTAAATGGCACTACCAATGATCAAAGATAGTTAAAAAAAAAAGAAAAAAAAGAGCGTACCTAATTTGTGTTTTGGGGGCCAAAATTAATGGAAACCATCAGAAGTAGCTATTTCGATTATTACGCATGAAAGAAACAATTAATGAACAGCCAACCTCTCTGTAGGTATGTCCAATAGAATAATAAACCCATGTGACAAGGACTTTGCAGCGTTTTATTTTTCGAGTTCAGTGGGGGATACGAAGATTTTGGAGGGCGGGTGCGAAGTTTCGGGGGACTACGCCCTCTCGCTATACCTGGTCATGATCCAAAGAAGGGTGGCTTCCCCACCCCTCCCGCCCTGACAGACGCACGCCTTCGTCCTTCAGCCAGCGTCTCAGCATCAAATTCACTTGGATAAAACTTGCCCCACGGTTTTTCTGTTTCGGTCGCCAATTTTCAATATTTTTTTATGGCGATGGTTCTAAACGATAGTGGACTGTTACCCCCAGACGGGATGTACATGTTTTTGTCAAAAAAATCAGTCTTAACTATTAATTTTGAATTTTAAAGGTAAAATTTAAAAAACAAATTTTGAAAAAAAAATTAGTTTCACTACCCGTGTGTGATTTTCTGAAAGTAACCCAAATAATTTTTCAGATTGAAAATTGATCAATCCGTTGCCGAGTTAGAACGAATTTTCTTCCTCATCTTCCCTCTCACTCCAACAACTGTCGTCCACATTGGCCTTAATGTTTATGCGTTAGCTGCAAGAATACAATACTTAGTAGTGAAGAAGCAAAACTTTGGTCTGATAACTTTGGTCATTGGCCCAAACGAATCCTCTTTCACAGACTGCCAACTTGCAAAACTCGCTGTTATTGGAATTCTGCTGTAATCGTCTTGCGCGTTATACCTGTAACCGACTTATGCAACCGTATCCGATACTATTTTGAAGTCAGTAATAAGAAGAAGTGGGGGACGAGACTTCGTGGGGCACGGAAGACGAATTATATTATGAGATTAGAGTTATGTGAGAAAGCGCCAGTGTCGTCTTACCCAGTTTTAGCGAAACCAGAAGGCGAATTTCGTCAGCGACCAAGGGAAGAAGCCATCCCAGTGTTGCAAGCTTCTCTATCACTGTTATTCAAAATCGGGTCCCTGAAACATAAAATGTTCATAAATGATAAATATTGATTCGTATGGACATGTCGGGATTTCCACCCACGTACCCAGTTCATGTCCCACAGAAAAATTACAAATACAAATAAACTGACCGCATTAGCAACTACGTCGGCTTGGGAATGACTGAATGATCTCTGAGAAACTGTTATAAAGGTGAAATATGAAACTATCGTCAAAACCAGTCTAGTGTCCTTAAGCCTATCAAAGTAGGTGCATTGTAAACAGACAAACACACCTACATAAAAACGTAAACATTCGGTATTTATCTTCAGATTTGTGTGTATGATGGTCAAAAAAGGTTTCATGGGTCAAAACTTCGCACTCTGTCTAAATAAGGCAAAATTGAAACACAGGTGGTATGGTTGTGCCCACTTGTGAAAGCCAGAGCGCCGAGCCTACAGATGTCATCCGAGTTCGTTGCCATTTCTAATTAGGTACCATTTCAATCAGATACCTACAAAGTCTCTCAGACACTTACGGGAAAAAGAGCGGAACCAAAATTGCGGGCTTTATTTTTGGTTTATTATTCTGTGAATAATGCACCTATGTAATCGCTCAGCAAAAAAATTGTATAACACCCACTCAAAATTTTTTCTTTTCCGTTTCAAGGTGCTTAGATTCCAAAAATGCAATGTCCGTCCACGGTCATTCCGCTTCATTTTCAATCTGAAAAATTCGTTCTTTCGCACACATGCTCCATTTGGGCCCTAGCTGTGTCCCGAACCTTTGCAGCCCGATCGGAATATACCCAGGGGTGTTATGAGTGAAAATGTGTATAAAAATAGGGACTTCTTGTGTTTTAGCAACATGAGCTTTTGAGGTATCGTTTTCCATGTTTTTGAGGACGAGAAGACCGGATATGAAGTCGATTTTGACCAAGAGTGGAAAATGGAGGTTCTAACGAAGTTTCAGCCTTAAATTTACGTTAAATTTTGGTCTAAAATCGTCGTTCTTCCGCACACAGTTTGGGTTCCCATTTGGGAACACATTTGGGTCCTAGTTGCGCTCCGAAACACGGCAGCCCGATCGGCATACACCCAGGGGTGTGATGGGAGAAAAATTGGTGTAAAAATATGGGTTTTCGAGGGATTTTTGAGGTTTTAGCGAATATGAGCTTGTGAGGTATCGTTTTCCATGTTTTTCAGGGCGAGAAGGCCGAATATCAAGTTGATTTTGACCGAAGAGTGAAGAATTGAGGTTGTAACGAAGGTTAAGCTCCCGAAATTCATTTTTTATTAATAAAAAACATGGGAAATTGTGTGAAATTACCATAAATTTGTATAATAACACTAGAAGTAGTATCAACAGGTGAATCAAGACAATTAAATGGTACTATCAACGATCAAAAATAGTCTGTTTAAAAAAAAGCCGGGCCTAATTCGTGTTTTTGGGGGCCAAAATTTGTGGACACCATAAAAAATAGCCATTTCAATAATTGCACATGAAAGAAACAATAAATGAACAGCCAAAATTTCTGTAGGTATGTCCAGTAGAATAATAAACCCATGGTACAGGGACTTTGCAGCGTTTTTGTTGTTTTGAGAGACAGAGAGAGCACATGAGGCTGAGGACGAGTTTTGAAGGAAAACTTCCTGAGCTCAATTTGCTCGGTAAATCTCCAGTGTTGTGCATAAAGACGATTAATCTATGTCCAAAACGTTGCAACAACATTTTCAGACCCATTGTACCCATTCCGATAATGGTCGCTCAATTTCTTCATAAAGACGCGGTTTGAGGGGACAACGGGAAGGCGTTCGTCTTCTCTAACCGAAACGGCCTCGCGATCCGAGCTAATGCGTTAGTGTTGTTGTGTTAGTGGTCTATTGACGGTCGACATTGCGGTCTGCACAGTCCCACGTTGTGTTAGTTGGCATACGGAACCCGACACCACCTCATCACCGCCGGCAAATTGACTCGAGTAATTTTCAACTCCACCGGAAACCTAATCTTCCCTTGTAAACGAATTGGAGGATGTCTAATTTGATTTTTACGCTCATCAAGCAGTCGGTCTTTCGCGATAATGTCCTTACTGGTGAGCATAGGCCGCATAGGAACAAGAGAGACAATTTGTTGAAGTATCATTGATGGGTAAATTATTACACAATTGCAAATTATTACACAACGGCAAATTATTACACAACGGTAAATTATTACACAACGGTAAATTATTACACAACGGCTCATCTACCAAGAAGGGGCTGGATTTTGTTGATAGGTACTTTTGCAACTGGATAACCGTTGAAGTATTATTGATGGCCAAATTATTACACAACGGTTCATTATTCTATCTCCGTAGAAGGGGAACATATACAGGTAAATTATTAGACAAAGGTTTAGGTAGGTACCTAGTAACGAGTACGGGGTTAGGTACTAACCTACGGAGGGTCCGCGATCTACATAGTATGTGTAGAATAGTACATATGTTATATAGAAGGGTTATCTATACGGAGACCTGTGATCTGTAACAGGAGGGTATTCTGTACAAAATAATAAACCGTTGTGCAGGGATTTGCAGCGTTTTTCCCCGTCTAAAAGACAACACTGGTTGTGGTGGTTTGACGGTAGAGGTGAGGCTTGGATAGGTGAGGTTTAGATGGAGATGAAGAGGTTTTGGTAGCTAGCGTTTGAAAGGTTACCACCACTAAAAACGCTAGAGGACATGCCCAGACGGTAAGCTCCGAGTTCTTTTAGGCGAGAAAGGTAAGGAGGTTTGTGGAGAGAGAGAGAGAGAGAGAGAGAGAGAGAGAGAGAGAGAGAGAGAGAGAGAGAGAGAGAGAGAGAGAGAGAGAGAGAGAGAGAGAGATTGATTGATTGATTGAGCGTTTTATTTTACCACCAGGGGTAGGATAGGGCCAAGTGGCCCTCTCTTACTCCTCCCCTGGCTACAATATGTACAATTCCTCGTAATACAATCGTTGTTAGCTAACCAGTATTCATAATATCTATATTTTTTTTATTAAATTAATTTATTATATACATAATACAACTCAATGTGTAAGATTACTTAAATATTTTTCGATCATCTACTCAAATATCAAATCTATTCTGAAACTGAATTCTACAACACAATACAATAGCTTATATTTACAAAATAAAAGAAAAAACGCTGCAAATCCCTGCACAACGGTTTATTATTTTGTATAGAATACCCTTCCGTTACAGATCACAGCTCTATGTATAGATAACCCGTCTATATAATATAATATGTACTATTATATACATATAATGTAGATCGCACACCCTCCGTAGGTTAATACCTAACCCCGTACACGTTACTAGGTACCTACCTAAATCACGAGTTAAATGTTGCTAAAATAATTCTGCCGATGACAAACAGTACCTAACAAAAAGAAACACACATAATGAAGTTCTGGAAAGAAATTGTAGATGAGGAGTGAAAAAAGTTGCAAAAGTACCTACCAACAAACTCCAGCCCCTTCTACGTAGATGGTATAATGAACCGTTGTGTAATAATTTACCGTTGAGTAATGATTTACCGTAGTAATAATTTACCCATCAATAATACTTCAACGTTTGTTCAAGTTTCACTACCTACCAACAAACTCCAATAGAGCCATCATTTTTCAAATTAAATAATATCACAGAACAACCAACTCGACTTCATACTCCGCCAATATAATCAGGTGATCCCTACCAATGATTGGCCGTATTCACAAATTCCTATTGTGGGCGCGTCTCTGGTTACGAGATTTGGTTTGAATTGTATACAATTTCATTCACACTGGAGTCGAAAATGCCTGTCGGTGCAAACTTCGGGGCCTTACTGTGAACGAACGGCTGGACGTACGATGCTCCGGATGGTCTTAAAAAACTCGCAAGTTCAAGAACTATTTAAAACCGTAAAAATATTTACGTAAAAAAATGGTATAGGCGTTTTGAAAATTTCAACCCCTATTTTGAACCCCTTAGAGATGACTCACAGTAACGTCGAGCTTCGAGGACCAACTAGACGCCGAACGGAACCTATAACCCGAATTTAAACCACATTTTCTCCGTTGTCACGTAAAATGTGAATATGCAATACGGTACTGTCAATTGTTGCGTCCAAAAACATGTCCATAATTTAATGTTTTTCCGTGAAAGCCGAGAAATTTTTTCCCCCACTCAAACCAATTTGTCTGTATCATAGGTCGTCTGGTTTATTACTGTGGTTAGGGATTTGTATTACAGCGACTGGTAGAGAGCACTTTCCCTAACGACAACCAACAGCTTTCATAGCGTGACCCCAACATCTAAGCAGGCGGAGGTCTGAGGCCTCAGATTTTATAAATACTTCAATCCAGACAGCTCGTCTCCTCGTTACCCTGACTCCTCGCCAGTTCGCACGGTCGTTTTTCTCCAGTTCGTACTTTCCGGGAACCAAAAATAGAATTAATTTGCTGCAATGTCCGCACAAAAGTCAAAATCTAGTATTCGATTCCCGAGTGCTCTGAAACGGAAAAGAATCGGAAAACTTCCAGAAGACAGGAGTTTTCAGAAACTGAGTGAAATGTTAGCATTTAAGTGTCAACATTTGTTATAAAAGGCTCGAACATCACCGAAAATTGCTAATAAATCCCTAAAATGGTATGCAGTGGAGACTAGAGATAGGAGAAGACCATTAATTTCAAAATCCAAACTTCGTTGAGGAAAATATATAATAATTGAGTTCTTTTTTTACTAATCGCAGGTAGCTCTATATCTACTAAATATTTATACATCAACCAAAAAGGGGAGATGATACCTTTTTTAATAAGAATAATTCGAATACATAACAAAACGTTTTGAAGTCAGTAAACCACTAAATTTGACGTGTTTTATTTCTACAAAACTATGGATAGTGTATGAAACTGAAGTAATAAGAATGAATAGGAGAGAAGTACTTCGAAAATTCGCTCATTATATACGGTCCGCTGGAATTTCCGATGTACCATCACGTAATTCGATGGTTCATATGTGAATTATCTTTATTATTATTATTATTGTGAATTATTATCATTATTATTTATCTCGCCCCACCCGACATCACTAAAATGGAGCCTTCCGTCTATCATACTCGTGCACAGTCCGGTTGAAACCTGTAATAGGTACCTTCAGAATTACTGCTAGCTAGGTAGGATTGGTGGGATTTTAGCATGGGGTGGTGCATCCCGAAAAGTATTAGCCCCAGTTTCTAAAGCCCAAAAAACTATTATTAGAATAATCAAGAAATTAAAGAAGAGAGAGAGACATTACTCAAGAAATTAAAAATACGTAATCTCCGTCAGGTATACATCAAGTCCTCTATAATTCAGCTCAATAAGGATTCCAAAATTAATGTCATTAGACATGAGTAGGGAGTGGAAATATATGCACAAAATTTGGCCAAAATATGCACTCGAAATGGGCAAAATATGCACACCAAGCAAAATTACGTTAGAAAATTTTTTAAACATTTCTAAAATCAACTAAATTTTGCTGTGGGACGTACAGGTAGTCTAAACATTATGCTCCGGTTATTATAACAGCATCCTTAGAAAATTATAGAAAAGGATCAATGAAGAAAATTGAATGAAAATGCACACACCTTTTTTTCTCGACTATACAATATTTATATTTATACAAAAAACTCACTCGCTATCACAATTATAGCACTGGATCACAAATTATTTTTCCAAATTGTCAACCGTAAATCTCCTAGGTTGTCGCTGACACAACTAACTCTAACGAATTTCTGAGACGAAATGAATTCGACCCATAAGGATGAGAGGTATTTATAAGGAAAACGGGTTGATAGGGTAGGTATTTAGTAGTCTTGGGTGCTTATCGAAGTGACGTATTTATAGCCCGAAAGTAAAAGGCAATCCCATTCAGGGATAAATGGTAAGGGCGCGCCTAAGCCCTACCAGGTACACGGATTAAACGGTGAATGGCCTAAGAATATCCGTTACCCCTTTTCAGGAACAGATGTATCGGAGGATTTGGGGATTGGGATGTCAAAAAATAGGGAAATTCCCCAATTTCGGTTAACAATGCAGAAATATGCACAAAACCGCCAAAATATGCAAAAAATCTCCGACATCGAACAATACATGCAAAATATGCTATTTAAATTTCAATTTAACACATGCTAAACGCTTCAGATACCCTCAAAACGGAAAAGTAGAACGATATACACGATACAAAACACATAGGCAAAATATGCAAATTCCATTCCCTACACATGACATACCAACTCGTTCAAATGAATATGGGTTAGTGCCTATACCTCGCTGTAATTCTGCTACGTCGTAGAGTCACTATGTTGGTTTATTATTTTCAATAATGAACCATTGGAATCGAGCATGAAAAAAAAAATTCTTACCCCCCCTCAAAATTTGATGGTTTACGTTTCAAGGTAGAATCCAAAACTGCAATACAAATATTTCTGTCTGTCCGCCGTACGCCGTACGGGCCACTTTTCTTAGTTACCATGAAAAAAAATTGATGAAATTCGGGTTATAGGTTCCGTTCGGCGTCTAGTTGGTCCTCGAAGCTCGACGTTACTGTGAGTCATCTCTAAGGGGTTCAAAATAGGGGTTGAAATGTTCAAAACGCCTATACCATTTTTTTACGTAAACATTTTTACGGTTTTAAATAGTTCTTGAACTTGCGAGTTTTTTAAGACCATCCGGAGCATCGTACGTCCAGCCGTTCGTTCACAGTAAGGCCCCGAAGTTTGCACCGACAGGCATTTTCGACTCCAGTGTGAATGAAATTGTATACAATTCAAACCAAATCTCGTAACCAGAGACGCGCCCACAATAGGAAATTTGGCGGAGATAAAATCATTGGTAGGGATCACCTGATTATATTGGCGGAGTATGAAGTCGAGTTGGTTGTTTTGTGATATTATTTAATTTGAAAAATGATGGCTCTTATGGAGTTTGTTGGTAGGTAGTGAAACTTGAACAAACGTTGAAGTATTATTGATGGGTAAATTATTACTACGGTAAATCATTACTCAACGGTAAATTATTACACAACAGTTCATTATACCATCTACGTAGAAGGGGCTGGAGTTTGTTGGTAGGTACTTTTGCAACTTTTTTCACTCCTCATCAACAATTTCTTTTCAGAACTTCATTATGTGTGTTTCTTTTTGTTAGGTACTGTTTGTCATCAGCAGAATTATTTTAGCAACATTTAACTCGTGATTTAGGTAGGTACCTAGTAACGAGTACGGGGTTAGGTACTAACCTACGGAGGGTCTGCGATCTACATAATATGTATAGAATAGTACATATCATAATATTATATAGACGGGTTATCTATACATAGAGCTGTGATCTGTAACAGAAGGGTATTCTATACAAAATAATAAACCGTTGTGCAGGGATTTGCAGCGTTTTTTTGTTGGCGTTAAATACTTTAATAAACTTCTTCTGCATACAGCGAATTATTGCAAAAAAGTAGATACCTTTTATACAAGAGCCTAGATAGGCTATCTATATAATTTATTACAAGAGCAGTAGGTAGAATGGCAATCAGCTCTCTCGAAAGATGATCTTTTGTAGTAATGACAGAGTGGAGTGAAGTGGAAGTTCTCAGAATGACAGAGGCATAAGTGAGAAAAAATCGCGAAACTTCCACACCTGGTTACTATTATACAGTTCAATGTCTCCACAACAGTGGATGGCGGACATAACGTAATTATCCATAGAAGAGATATCACAGATCCACCACTCATGGATGAGCATCTCTCCTCCATGTCATCTGCAATACGGGATTGGTGTTTCTGGGGATAGCAATGCTGATGCAAACTAGACAATCTCGGCTTAAACCCAAGTTCGGCTAAACCGCGGATCAAAAACGTTGGTGAAACTGTAGAAGCTCTTAACCCCAGATCAAATTTGAATCCAGGATTTATTGATACCAGGTTTAAGCTGCGTTGGATTACCCGGAGTTCAATCTTGGCTGAGGTTTAAGCCATCGATTCTGAGAAAAGACAGTTTCACTAACGCCTGATCTGGGAATAACTCGCGCTAATGGCGCATTAAGTTAATACCTCGTTTCAGGTGGTTTAAACCTCTGATCTACGGTTGATCTCCGATTCTCCGCCAGGCCATCGCCATTTTGAAATCAATTTTATCAGTGTTTTTCATATTTATCAACTTGCATCAACATTTAGTGCGATGAATCGTTTCATTGAAGTGTTTGAGTCATCCTCGGATGAAGATGTCAATGAACTTCTGGAAGTGGCCCTGCCCAGACGGAGGATAATTCGCGAAAGGGTCGAGCATTTCCACAAGTGGGATGACGGCGATTTTGTCGCCAGGTTCCGCCTTCCCAATAAAGGGATGAGCTTCGTGCTCGATGCAATAGAAAGCCTTCTAGTTTTCGAAACAGAAAGGTGAGTCCAAACAAAAATGTGTAATAAATATAATTTTACACCAAACCAGGTAGGCAACAACGTCGGACGGCCCATCATTATTTATTTCCTCGAGTAGGTACACAAACCTTCATAGTATGTGGTAGGTACGTACAGTCTGCGTTAATAAGTACATAAATATATAACTTCTTCTGCATACAGCGAATTATTGCAAAAAAGTAGATACCTTTTATACAAGAGCCTAGATAGGCTATCTATATAATTTATTACAAGAGCAGTAGCTAGAATGGCAATCAGCTCTCTCGAAAGATGATCTTTTGTAGTAATGACAGAGTGGAGTGGAGTGGAAGTTCTCAGAATGACAGAGGCATAAGTGAGAAAAAATCGCGAAACTTCCACACCTGGCTACTATTATACAGTTCAATGTCTCCACATCAGTGGATGGCGGACATAACGTAATTATCCATAGAAGAGATATCACAGATCCACCACTCATGGATGAGCATCTCTCCTCCATGTCATCTGCAATACGGGATTGGTGTTTCTGGGGATAGCAATGCTGATGCAAACTAGACAATCTCGGCTAAACCGCGGATCAAAAACGTTGGTGAAACTGTCGAAGCTCTTAACCCCAGATCAAATTTGAATCCAGGATTTATTGATACCAGGTTTAAGCTGAGTTGGTGAAACCGGCCCTTAGTTTATTATTCTGTGCTGATACATTTGTATAACACCCCATCAAAATTTTTTCTTTTATCTCTCAAGGTGCGTAGATTCCAAAAACGCTGCAAAGTCCTTGTCACTTGGGTTTATTATTCCATTGGACATACAGCAATGATGCTGTTAATTCAGTGTTTCTTTCATGCGCAATAATTGAAATAGTTATTTCTGATGGTTTCCACCAATTCTGGCCCCCAAAAAACACGAATTGCGGTCCTTGTTTTTGATCATTGACCACAGCAAACAGTGATCAACGCAGAAGGGGCATCTATACATGTAAATAATAAACCGTTGTGTAATAATTTACAGAGTTTTCTTAGGTTTAAGTGAACATGCGCTTGTGAGGTATCGTTTTCCATGTTTTTTAGGGCGAGAATATCGAATATGCAGTTGATTTTTACCAAAGAGTGAAGAATTGAGGTTGTAACGAAGGTTCAGCTCCCACAATTCATTTTGTATGGGTCAAAAACCTGGTATTACTATGATCAAAGATAGTCTTTAAAAAAATGAGTCTAATTCGAGTTGTTGAGAAACATTTCTGAAGGTAAGTCCAGTAGAATAATAAACCCATGTGACTTTGCAGCGTTTTTTTAATGGAAATAAAAAAGGTATATATTAAACCAAAAAAATTTTCGTTTCAATTCGCTGTTGAGTGTAGTTCTGAATGCAAGTTACTTCGGTTTTTCATTTTTCTGCTTTGCTATCGGAAACTCAAAGAAGAAGGCTGAGGAAATATAAGAGTTAGCGGTCACATTTCCGCTGATACCCGCGGATTTACTGAGCGACACGTGAACAGCGACAAGCGAGAAATTGTCAAGGTCTTCGCAAACAACTAGCGGATTTTTTTTTTTTTTTTTCTTGAAGGGATAACGCATATTGTTCAACTTCGAGATTCAAAGGTATTTCATGTTTCGGATACTGCAGATATGAATGTTACAGCTCATTGGACCCTCTGCCTACGTGCATAGTAACCGGGTGTTGGCCGGAAGTTAATTATGCAGGAAGATGATAATGAGAGCGATACGAATACTAAGCTGACGACTTCTTCAGGCAGTGGGGGGACTCGGAAAGGTGCCGTGTCACACTTCGAAGAGCCGGCGTCTCACCAATATTTGCAGTTTGATAAAGAGACGGGTTTGCTACACCAGGTGTATTGCGCCACGTATTTACTTCAAATGTGTAAATATGTTTGTCAGGAAGATATACGAAGTTTCAGGCGCGTACATCAGATGTATCGATCGAATGAGAATATGAGAAAATGTTCAAAATTTGAACAAATGTTTTTTAGAACAGTGGGCAAAAAATTTTTGCACACTTTTTAAACCAATTGCCCAGAATTCTGCGTGAATATTGGTGAGAAATCCGTTTTCCGAATTGAAATATCTCGCTCCGTTCTCAAATGAGAAGTAGAATAAAATTGATTCATTTTGGTGCTGTCACGTGGTGGCGGATTTTGCAACTAAATTCATTGCATTTAGCCTTCATGAAAGCAACTACGCACGCCGGCCGGCCGCACGCCGTACTGAGCACTGTTCTTTGTTACCATGAACCACAATAATTGACATTTGGTTTATAGGTCCAGTTTGGGGTGCAGTTGGTCCTCGAAGCTCGGCGTTACTGTCAGTCATCTCTAAGGGGTGAAAAATAGAGGTTGAAATCTCCAGGACGCCGTTATCTCGAATTTTTGTACGTTTTAAAAATATTTCTCGAACTTGGGAGTTTTTTGAGGCCTCCCGGAGCATTGTACGTCCAGCCGTTCGTTCACAGTTTGCACCGACAGCCTTCTTCAACAGGAGGGTGAATGGAATTGTATACATTCAGCCCAAATATCATTGCTAGGGACGCGGCAAAAATCGGGAATTGGCCCGAGGTCATCATCGCAAGGGAGCACCTGATTATATTCACGGTCCAGTTATAGTTATATTATAGGTCCAGTTTGGGGTCTAGTTGGTCCTCGAAGCTCGGCATTACTGTCAGTCATCTCTAAGGGGTGAAAAAAAAGTTGACATTTTCAGAAGAATGCCGCAGCTCGAAAACTTTCAATTGAAGGGTATGGTTTTTTTAAATTTGTCTTGAGCTAAACAATTTTTTGAGACCACCCGGAGCATTGTACGTCCAGCTGTTCGTGAGCACCGAAAAGCTTCGTCAACATGATCGTGAATCAAACGGTACGAATCCCGGCCCGGATATCATTGCTGGTGAACACCAGATTACCTATAACCACGGATGGCTGTAATGAATGTTCTGTGATATTATTTCATTTTGAAACTCCTGTTACAGATCACAGGTCTTCGTATAGATAACCCTTCTATATAACATATATGTACTACTCTACACATATTATGTAGATCGCGGACCTCCGTAGGTTAGTACCTAACCCCGTACTCGTTACTAGGTACCTCCCTAAACCGTTGTGTAATAATTTACCTGTATAGGTTCCACTTCTACGGAGATAGAATAATGAACCGTTGTGTAATAATTTGCCCATCAATAATACTTCAACGGTTGTTCAAGTTGCTAAAGTACCTATCAACAAAATCCAGCCCCTTCTTGGTAGATTAGCCGTTGTGTAATAATTTACCGTGGTTTAATAATTTACCGTTGTGTAATAATTTGTCGTTGTGTAATAATTTGCCATTATGTAATAATTTACCCATCAATAATACTTCAACTGCCGCAATAATGCTTCATAGGTGCCCCACCAATAAAATCGGTTTCACTACCTATCAACAAACTCCAATAGAGTCCATTTTTCAAATGAAATAATATCACAGAACAACCAACTCGACCTCTTAGGTACCCCACCAATAAAATCGGCGCGTCCCTGGTGACGAGATTTCTTCTGTTGTATACAATTCCATTCACACTGGAGTCGAAAATGCCTGTCGGTGCCAACTTCGGGGCCTTACTGTGAACGAACGGCTGGACGTACGGTGCTCCGGGTGGTCTTAAAAAACTCGCAAGTTCAAGAACTATTTAAAACCGTAAAAAGATTCACGTAAAAAAAAGGTATAGGCGTTTTGAAAAGTTCAACCCCTATTTTGAACCCCTTAGAGATGACTGACAGTAACGTCGAGCTTCGAGGACCAACTAGACCCCGAACGGAACCTATAACCCGAATTTCATCAATTTTGTTTAGTGGTAACTAAGAAAAGTGGGCCGTACGGCGTACGGCGGACAGACAGAAATATTGGTTTATTATTTTCAATAATGAACCATTGGAATCGAGCATGAAAAAAAAAATTCTTACCCCCCTCAAAATTTGATGGTTTACGTTTCAAGGTATGTAGAATCCAAAACTGCAATAAAAATATTTCTGTCTGTCCGCCGTACGCCGTACGGGCCACTTTTCTTAGTTACCATGAAAAAAAATTGATGAAATTCGGGTTATAGGTTCCGTTCGGCGTCTAGTTGGTCCTCGAAGCTCGACGTTACTGTGAGTCATCTCTAAGGGGTTCAAAATAGGGGTTGAAATTTTCAAAACGCCTATACAATTTTTTTACGTAAATATTTTTACGGTTTTAAATATTTCTTGAACTTGCGAGTTTTTTAAGACCATCCGGAGCGTCGTACGTCCAGCCGTTCGTTCACAGTAAGGCCCCGAAGTTTGCACCGACAGGCATTTTCGACTCCAGTGTGAATGAAATTGTATACAATTCAAACCAAATCTCGTAACCAGAGACGCGCCCACAATAGGAAATTTGGCGGAGATAAAATCATTGGTAGGGATCACCTGATTATATTGGCGGAGTATGAAGTCGAGTTGGTTGTTCTGTGATATTATTTCATTTGAAAAATGATGGCTCTTTTGGAGTTTGTTGGTAGGTAGTGAAACTTGAACAAACGTTGAAGTATTATTGATGGGTAAATTATTACTACGGTAAATCATTACTCAACGGTAAATTATTACACAACGGTTCATTATACCATCTACGTAGAAGGGGCTGGAGTTTGTTGGTAGGTACTTTTGCAACTTTTTTCACTCCTCATCAACAATTTCTTTTCAGAACTTCATTATGTGTGTTTCTTTTTGTTAGGTACTGTTTGTCATCGGCAGAATTATTTTAGCAACATTTAACTCGTGATTTAGGTAGGTACCCAGTAACGAGTACGGGGTTAGGTACTAACCTACGGAGGGTCTGCGATCTACATAATATGTATATAATAGAATAGTACATATCATATTATATAGAAGGGTTATCTATACATAGAGCTGTGATCTGTAACAGGAGGGTATTCTATACAAAATAATAAACCGTTGTGCAGGGATTTGCAGCGTTTTATTGCAGTTTTGGATTCTACATACCTTGAAACGTAAACCATCAAATGTTGAGGGGGGGGTAAGAATTTTTTTTTTTCATGCTCGATTCCAATGGTTCATTATTGAAAATAATAAACCAAAATGATGGATCTGTTGGATTTTGTTGATAGGTAGGTTTTGTTGATAGGTTTGCAACTTGAAAAAACGTTGAAGTATTATCGATGGGAAAATTATTACACAACGGTAAATTATTAGACAAAAACAAATTATTACACAACGGTTCACTATAGTATCTACGTAGAAGGGGCAGCTATGCAGGTAAATTATTACACAACGGTATATTATTTGCCATATGCTTCATGAATAACTACAAATACTTAATTATTGAATTATTGAATCCCGCGAATTTGTAGGAAACTTTAATTCCGGGGCCGGCTTCAGAACTCGATTTAGGGCTTTCCTGGTGGGAGCTGGAGGGTATTGATCACAGAAAACAGCGACCTACGCAGAAGGGGCATCTATCAAGTAAATAATAAACCGTTGTGTAATCATTTGCAGCGTTTTGTAACCTGCAAATAATGCATACTGTGACACGCACGGTTATCCAACTGATCTTGATCGAGGGAAGAACAATTTCATTTCCAGTCGAAACGAATTGTCAATGACGGAACTTGTGTACTACCAGTGGGCTCCGTGGATCTCTCAGATGCCGGGAATCGAGTCTTTGGATATGAGTATTATACCTAGGTAATGCATAAAACAGTTCTTCCGAGACCTACTGCATTACTCATGTCTGCCTAATTTAATGAATTAATTGACAAAAAAATAATCGTAATCGGCGACTCGGAGAGGGCAGGACGGCTCGTCAGTTCTGAAGGTATGCCCGGTTAATCGGATTGTGAACCTGAGCTCTCGGCTATAAATCTGCCTTGATCCTGCTTACTTCGGGTAGGTCAGGATGTTGAAGCCGAAGAGGTTTCCCGAAAACCTGTCAGAGGCCGCTGCCAAAGCCCTCATCGCCGGCCGGTGTTTTCTGATGCGACGAATCGCCTCTTCCGCTCATTGCCTTATGAATAATTGAACGAGGCGTCACAACTGTGTTTTCTCTGCTGGTGAATTATCGGAGACCAGAACGTAAGAAAGTCACGTTTAACATGTTTCTGAGCAGGAGATCACTGGAATAATTTGCGCCAGCGTCCATCTGAGGACAAAACGCTGGAAATTATTACACAACGGTTTATTATTTACATGTATAGATGCCCCTCCTGCGTAGATCACTTTTTTCTATGGTCAATACACTCGAGCTCCCTCCAGAAAAACCCTAAATGAAATACTGGAGCCAGCCCGGGAATTAAAGTTTCATACAAATGCGCGGGATTCAATAATTCAATCATTAATTATTTGTAGTTACTCATGACGCATAAGGTAAATAATAAACCGTTGATTAATAATTTATCTGTATAGATACCCCTTCTTCGTAGATAGTATAATAAACCGTTGGGTAGTAATTTACCGTTGTGCAGTCCCAATAATACTTTCAACGTTTGTTCAAGCTGCAAAAGTACCTATCAACAAAATCCAGCCCCTTCTAGGTAGATGGTATAATGAACCGTTTTGTAATAATTTACCCAATAATACCTTCAACATAGCTGCAAAAGTACCTACCTATCAACAAAATCCAAAAGAGCCATTATTTTTCAAACGAAATAATATCGCAGAACAACCAAATCGACTTCATACAGCCATCCGTGATTATAATCAGGTGATCCCTAGCGATGATATCTGGGCCGGATTTATACAGATGATTCACGATCATGTTGACGAAGCTTTTCGGTGCAAGTTAACGGCTGTTCGTACAATGCCCCGGGTGGTCTCAAAAAATTCTGTAGTTCAAGACAATTAAAAAACCTTTAAAAAATCAAAATCCTGGGAAATTGTCTGAAATGACCATCAACTTGTATAATAACACTGGAAAAAGTGTCAACAGGTGAATCAAGACAATTAAATGGCAATATCAATGATCAAAGATAATTTGGAAAAAAAAGAAGAAAAAGCGTACCTAGTTCATGTTTTTGGGGGCCAAAATTGGAGGAAACCATCAGAAATAGCTATTTCAATTATTGCGCATGAAAGATACAACATTTCTTTAGGTATGTCCAGTAGATTAATAAACCCATGTGGCCAAGGACTTCGCAGCGTTTTTGGAATCTAAGAAAACATGTAAAAGAAAAAATTTTAATGGGGGGGGGGGGGGGGTAGTTATAAAAACTTTTGCTGAGCGAATAGGTACATAACTGTATTATTCACGGAATAATAAACCAAAAGCGTGCAGTGCTTGACAAGCACTGAGGATGTCAACCTACGTGCTGAGGTAAATATCTAAACTTGAGCTTTCAACTCACCCGAGTAAAAAAGCTGAGTTCAAAACTCTCGTTTATAAAGCCGAAACCCAAAAGGAGCTATTGCAATGGGGTCAAAATGTTTAATACGTGCATTTTTGACAAAAATTCAATTTACTCCCGTTCCCAGTGCAGTCTGGTTCAAATCCTTGATTTTGACTTCTGTATCTGGTTCAAATCCTAGATTTTGACTTCTGTATAACTATTATTACACTATCACTTCCTCTTCCGGATGGTATCAGACCATGGCTAAGAGATGAAAATTATCCGTTTTCAATTTCCAAAACCCGGAATGTTAGTAATTGCAAAAATGGATGAATTCAAAGTAGAGCAATGGGCAATTTCACCTGTTTTCTTGTATTTTCTTGTTATTAGTAGAAGATCTCGGCGAGTGCTTTCCAAAAATATGCTATATAAGGAGGGGGTATCCGATGATCGAAAGTGGGCGAAAAACTAGTCATAAATAAAGTCAATCAAGTTTAAATTTTGGGGGTTAAAAATTGGTACTAAATTATTCAAAAGTGGTATCAAATGATGATTCCGAAGAGAAAATGCCTGAATAATAATTACTGGCGCTATTGAAGTTTTGCAATTTTCCATCCACAAACACTTTTTGTCTTGAAATTTTTTTTAGACAAAAAGTGTGCCAAATATGAGTTTGTGCGGATGAAAGATTGCAAAAATTCAATAGTTTCAGAATGTGCCTAGCCGTTGCGCACAATGTGTTGCCTCAACTGCGATAGTTGAGCTGAAGACTGATACCTGCTCCACTCCTCCCAGTGGCGACTCGAAAGTTCGCTCACATGGTGTTGCTGCGTGACCGGAACCTTCTGCGTTTAAACTCTGAACTCAGCTGGATTCCTGAGGAAATCGTTTCCAAGAACACCCATAAACCCAGGGTTACGACGATTAACCGTAACCTTTGTAACGAGTTTCAGCTAATCTCCTCGATTCGTTGTTGCCATTTGGACTCGGGCGCGTGGGGAATATTTCAACTGTAGCGTCGCATATGTCCTTCTGTAATTACCACGCCCTGTTCCTGATGGGTGTCAAGGGTACATCCCAGCAGGGTCGATTTAGTCGTGCGCTAAGATTACGCACTTGTTTGGTATTAGGTAGGTATGATTATCTTGAATTACGACGCACCGATTGGTCGTCCATAACGACAAGATAGTCAGTATCTTGAATTATGTACGACAAATTGACTAAATACCGAACATATGTTTTGAAAATAACATGAAGACAACAAATGACATTTTTATGGATGGTCTAGATCAAGATCACCTGGATTCAGGGGCGTTGCGTCCATAAGGCCACTTGGGCCTCTGCCCCTTTACCCAAAAACACTAGTAGTAAAAATAAAAAATCCAATGTTGAGTTGGCATTTTAATTTCCCTCCCGTACACTGTACCTACCATTTTTCAAAAGTTCAACAGCGACTCGATAGACTTCTCTGGCTATGGAATGGAAATTCTATGGATATTCAATAGTAGAGCATCCAAGGTGTGCTCCATAGACCAAGCAGGTTATCGGAATAAAGCGACAGTAATTGATGTCCTGCAATCGAAATCGAAACCTGGGCTCTTGAAACTGGCAGGTAGGTTCTGGGTCCTGGGACCTAGTGTCGCCGTGGCAACTGAGAAAAACTCGCCCATCCGTGCATGCTCAGTAGAGCAAAAATGTTGTTTGCCACGCCCACATTGGGCCCAGTCCCCAAAATCTGATTTCTACTCCAAAATCGTTCGTTTTCACAATCGATTCGATCCTTTCGATTCAATTCTTTCATGAGGGTGCCGCGAAGAAACACTCTTCATGCCGTCAGTGGTGGTTAGAGGTTGCATTTTTTCTTCTTGTGCATTCGATTCAATTTGTCATCTCGATACGAGATGCTTCTTCATCTTATGATATGTTTTTGTTGTGAATTATATTCGCTTTCTCTGTTGAGTCAGTTGTCAGTTTTTAATTTTTTGCGTCAAATTTTTTGCGTTTTGCGTTCGGTCCGGTTCTGATGACAGATTTGTATTCGTGGTACCTACGTGGATTTTGTCCCGTTTGCTGTGTGTGGTCTTGTGGATTGATCGGCGTCCTAACACACAGATAACTACCAAGCTTCAAGTCAATAGCTTCTCCATTCAAGTAGGTACCGGCCGACGGGTCATTGTTTTGTTATATTTAGATTGCTTTATTTTTATAACACATTAATTCGGTGGTTAACTCGCAGTAGAAATTGTGGACGTTTTCGTACAATGATAGTGTTGATTGAAAGAGAATTTGCTGAATATCAATCAGTAAATAAGGGAAGGGTGTTGTTCCTTGGGGTGTATTGTAGACAAATCTGTTTGTTTTGTGTTCTGGTTTGGTACCCCACCGTTTTCTACTGCCTAGATTACTAGATTCTGAACACTTGGAATTTTACTTGTAACGATGTTTGTTACCATCGGACTGATAAGATATAATTAAAGGTCTACAGGTATATCTTTGATTATCGTGTTTGCAGTCCACCACAGTCCAGCAATGAAACCTGCTTTCCCGACAACCACGTTCTGCCAGGCAGTGGCTGAATTAGCTGGTTGTATATGTAGAAATAAGTCGGCTTGTCTTTTTTGTTTTTATGCGTGGAGGACAGACGAAAGCGAAGAATAACGCAAGGGCTCCATATTTGGAGGAACAATTGGCTTCCACTGACAAAGCAGTTGCATAACCTCGGCCGGGGCCGCTTCATCGACAAAAACCTGCCGACTCCGCGGTTATTACAAGATCACCCTAATCTTGCTATTTCTTCGCGATGCAAAACCCGGCCCAAGACAAAAATCAATTAAATGAATATTGGAAATTCATATTTACCCAGTTGGATAATCGATTCCAATTCAATGAATGATTCTCTAGGAGGAATCTTTGCTCGATTTTCGATTTTGGTTTATTATATTCAATAATGAACCTTTGGAATCGAGCATGAAAAAAAATTCAAACCCCCCTCAAAATTTTATGGTTTCCGTTTCAAGGTATGTAGTATCCGAAAAAGCAATAAAAAAATGTCTGTCTGTCCGCCGAACGCCGTACTGAGCACTTTCCTTTACCATGAAAATAATGATATAATAAACATAAATTGCAAATTAAGCTCTCCCTTGATGGGAAATACTTAAAGATCATGGATATGTCTTCCCCATCAAGGGAGAGCTTAATGGAAGTGGTAAACGATTTACGCAATCTCTTAGCAATTAAATTTAAGCAATTTAAGGTCTCCCAAAATTTGAAGCACTGGTTAGACAAAAAGAAATTAATTTTAAGAATCACCAAATTTATTTATATTTTAATTTGCAGAAATATAAGTTCTATCAGTAATGCTTAACAATGGCTTGACATGACAAATTACAGCTCCACAGGATGAATAGCACAGAAATTAGCATTTGGAGCCACTCAGCTGATCCGGGCCCTATGCACCGTCATGTACTAGTCCTAAGGTGACTACATGACAAATTACAGATTCACATAATGAATAGCACAGAAATTAGCTTTTCGAGCCACTCAGTTGATCCGGACCCTATGCATCGTCATGTACTAGTCCTAAGGTGACCACATGACTAATTGCAGATTCACAGAATGAATAGCACAGAAATTAGCTTTTGGAGCCACTCAGTTGATCCGGACCCTATGCATCGTCATGTACTAGTCCTAAGGTGACCACATGACTAATTGCAGATTCACAGAATGAATAGCACAGAAATTAGCTTTTGGAGCCACTCAGTTGATCCGGGCCCTATGCACCGTCATGTACTAGTCCTAAGGTGACCACATGACTAATTGCAGATTCACAGAATGAATAGCACAGAAATTAGCTGTTGGAGCCACTCAGTTGATCCGGGCCCTATGCACCGTCATGTACTAGTCCTAAGGTGACCACATGACTAATTGCAGATTCACAGAATGAATAGCACAGAAATTAGCTGTTGGAGCCACTCAGTTGATCCGGGCCCTCTGCACCGTCATGTACTAGTCCTAAGGTGACCACATGACTAATTGCAGATTCACAGAATGAATAGCACAGAAATTAGCTTTTGGAGCCACTCAGTTGATCCGGACCCTATGCACCGTCATGTACTAGTCCTAAGGTGACCACATGACTAATTGCAGATTCACAGAATGAATAGCACAGAAATTAGCTTTTGGAGCCACTCAGTTGATCCGGACCCTATGCATCGTCATGTACTAGTCCTAAGGTGACCACATGACTAATTGCAGATTCACAGAATGAATAGCACAGAAATTAGCTTTTCGAGCCACTCAGTTGATCCGGACCCTATGCATCGTCATGTACTAGTCCTAAGGTGACTACATGACTAATTGCAGATTCACAGAATGAATAGCACAGAAATTAGCTTTTGGAGCCACTCAGTTGATCCGGGCCCTATGCACCGTCATGTACTAGTCCTAAGGTGACCACATGACTAATTGCAGATTCACAGAATGAATAGCACAGAAATTAGCTGTTGGAGCCACTCAGTTGATCCGGGCCCTATGCATCGTCATGTACTAGTCCTAAGGTGACCACATGACTAATTGCAGATTCACAGAATGAATAGCACAGAAATTAGCTGTTGGAGCCACTCAGTTGATCCGGGCCCTATGCACCGTCATGTACTAGTCCTAAGGTGACTACATGACTAATTGCAGATTCACAGAATGAATAGCACAGAAATTAGCTTTTGGAGCCACTCAGTTGATCCGGACCCTATGCACCGTCATGTACTAGTCCTAAGGTGACCACATGACTAATTGCAGATTCACAGAATGAATAGCACAGAAATTAGCTGTTGGAGCCACTCAGTTGATCCGGGCCCTATGCACCGTCATGTACTAGTCCTAAGGTGACTACATGACTAATTGCAGATTCACAGAATGAATAGCACAGAAATTAGCTGTTGGAGCCACTCAGTTGATCCGGGCCCTATGCACCGTCATGTACTAGTCCTAAGGTGACTACATGACTAATTGCAGATTCACAGAATGAATAGCACAGAAATTAGCTTTTGGAGCCACTCAGTTGATCCGGACCCTATGCATCGTCATGTACTAGTCCTAAGGTGACCACATGACTAATTGCAGATTCACAGAATGAATAGCACAGAAATTAGCTTTTCGAGCCACTCAGTTGATCCGGACCCTATGCATCGTCATGTACTAGTCCTAAGGTGACTACATGACTAATTGCAGATTCACAGAATGAATAGCACAGAAATTAGCTTTTGGAGCCACTCAGTTGATCCGGGCCCTATGCACCGTCATGTACTAGTCCTAAGGTGACCACATGACTAATTGCAGATTCACAGAATGAATAGCACAGAAATTAGCTGTTGGAGCCACTCAGTTGATCCGGGCCCTATGCATCGTCATGTACTAGTCCTAAGGTGACCACATGACTAATTGCAGATTCACAGAATGAATAGCACAGAAATTAGCTGTTGGAGCCACTCAGTTGATCCGGGCCCTATGCACCGTCATGTACTAGTCCTAAGGTGACTACATGACTAATTGCAGATTCACAGAATGAATAGCACAGAAATTAGCTTTTGGAGCCACTCAGTTGATCCGGACCCTATGCACCGTCATGTACTAGTCCTAAGGTGACCACATGACTAATTGCAGATTCACAGAATGAATAGCACAGAAATTAGCTTTTGGAGCCACTCAGTTGATCCGGACCCTATGCATCGTCATGTACTAGTCCTAAGGTGACCACATGACTAATTGCAGATTCACAGAATGAATAGCACAGAAATTAGCTTTTCGAGCCACTCAGTTGATCCGGACCCTATGCATCGTCATGTACTAGTCCTAAGGTGACCACATGACTAATTGCAGATTCACAGAATGAATAGCACAGAAATTAGCTTTTGGAGCCACTCAGTTGATCCGGACCCTATGCACCGTCATGTACTAGTCCTAAGGTGACCACATGACTAATTGCAGATTCACAGAATGAATAGCACAGAAATTAGCTGTTGGAGCCACTCAGTTGATCCGGGCCCTATGCACCGTCATGTACTAGTCCTAAGGTGACCACATGACTAATTGCAGATTCACAGAATGAATAGCACAGAAATTAGCTTTTGGAGCCACTCAGTTGATCCGGACCCTATGCATCGTCATGTACTAGTCCTAAGGTGACCACATGACTAATTGCAGATTCACAGAATGAATAGCACAGAAATTAGCTTTTCGAGCCACTCAGTTGATCCGGACCCTATGCATCGTCATGTACTAGTCCTAAGGTGACCACATGACTAATTGCAGATTCACAGAATGAATAGCACAGAAATTAGCTTTTGGAGCCACTCAGTTGATCCGGACCCTATGCATCGTCATGTACTAGTCCTAAGGTGACTACATGACAAATTACAGATTCACAGAATGAATAGCACAGAAATTAGCTTTTGGAGCCACTCAGCTGATCCGAGCCCTATGTATCGTCATGCAGATGTCCTAAGGTGACTACATGACAAATTACAGCTTTACAGGATGAATAGCACAGAATTTAGCTGTTGGAGCCACTCAGCTGATCTGGGCCCTATGTATTGTCATGTAGAAGTCCTAAGGTGAATACATGCCAAATTTCAATTCTCTACCATAACGGGATTCGGCCCAAAAAAACGTTGCATTTTTTCCCTGTCGCAAAAATTTCACTGACCCCCAGCCTAAAAGACATATCCATGTCAAAAACGCTGCAAATCCCTGCACAACGTTTATTATTTTGTACAGAATACTCTCCTGTTCCAGATCACAGGTCTCCGTATACATAAACCTTCTATATAACATAATTATGTACTACTCTACACATATTATGTAGATCGCGGACCTCCGTAGGTTAGTACCTAACCCCGTACTCGTTACTAGGTACCTCCCTACACCGTTGTGTAATAATTTACCTGTATAGGTTCCACTTCTACGGAGATATAATAATGAACCGTTGTGTAATAATTTACCGTGTTGTAATAATTTGTCGTTGTGTAATAATTTGCCATTATGTAATAATTTACCCATCAATAATACTTCAACGGTTGTTCAAGTTGCAAAAGTACCTATCAACAAAATCCAGCCCCTTCTGGGTAGATGAGACGTTGTGTAATAATTTGCCATTGTGTAATAATTTACCCATATAATACTTCATCGGTTGTTCAAGTTGCAAAAGTCCTATCAACAAAATCCAGCCGGATCGCACACCCTCCGTAGGTTAATACCTAACCCCGTACTCGTTACTAGGTACCTACCTAAATCACGAGGTAAAAATGTTGCTAAAATAATTCTGTCGATTGCAAACAGTACCTAACAAAAAGAAACGCACATCATTTTTCAAATGAAATAATATCACAGAACAACCAACTCGACCTCTTAGGTACCCCACTAATAAAATCGGCGCGTCCCTGGTGACGAGATTTCGTCTGTTGTATACAATTTCATAAACCCTGGAGTCGAAAATGCCTGTCGGTGCAAAATTCGGGGCCTTACTGTGAACGAACGGCTGGACGTACGGTGCTCCGGGTGGTCTTAAAAAACTCGTAAGTTCAAGAGCTATTTAACCGTAAAAAGATTCACGTAAAAAAAAGGTATAGGCGTTTTGAAAATTTCAACCCCTATTTTGAACCCCTTAGAGATGACTGACAGTAACGTCGAGCTTCGAGGACCAACTAGACCCCGAACGGAACCTACATATAACCCGAATTTCATCAATTTTTTTTCATGGTAACTAAGCAAAGTGGCCCGTACGGCGTACCGTGTACGGCGGACAGACAGAAATATTTGTATTGCAGTTTTGGATTCTACATACCTTGAAACGTAAACCATCAAATTTTGAGGGGGGGTAAGAATTTTTTTTCATGCTCGATTCCAATGGTTCATTAGGTATTGAAAATAATAAACCAAAATTGATGAAATTCGGGTTATACGTTCCGTTCAGGGTCTAGTTGGTTTAGTAACGCGAGTCCTCGATTTCGCACAATTTAAGCCACCAGTTTGAGGCAAGCTTCATGATTTTAACTTCGAGGTGAGGTACCACTGGTTCTCTGGTGTACGTATGAGGTACCCGATGTGTTGAGTGGAAGGAACAGGATCGACTTGTAAGCCCTTATTCCAAGATATATGAGGGAAAATGTCCTCGTCCTCAATGATCCTTGTACAGCACTCGGAGTACAACGCCCGACTAGCTGAATCTCACCTCTTCAAACAGTCTCTAGCGCGATTCGCAAACAACCCCGAACTAAAGAATCTCATGCCAAGGTAGGTAGGCGTAGAAGTTAACGACTGGGATCTCCCCACACATAAACCTATACCTGGGGGGAAATTTCCGTGCCTTCTGAAGACCACGACGCCAGATTTGTTGTGATTTATCTGTAGAAAGTTATCTTCGCAGTACTAATGAGCAGTCAAATGATCACCACTGAGATCGAGTGTTCACTTCGGATACCAAATGCAAACTAAATATCAACATCTGAGCATTTTCATTAAAATATTGTCGTTATAAATCAAAGGAGACAAATAGACGAGGACCCAAATTATCTGATAGGTGTTGACGGGCGAAATGAGAGTAACAAAATAATGCGGAAGACTCATATTTTATAATTTTTTTTACTTTTTTGGTTTATTATTTTCAATAATGAACCATTGGAATCGAGCATGAAAAAAAAAAAAAATTCTGAACCCTCTCGAAATTTGATGATTTACGTTTCAGGGTATGTGAATCTAAAACTGCAATAAAAACGCTGCAAATCCCTGCACAACGGTTTATTATTTTGTACAGAATACCCTCCTGTTACAGACCACAGCTCTCTGTATAGATAACCCGTCTATATAATATAATAATAAGATTTACAGTTGTGCAATAATTTGCTGTTGTGTAATAATTTGCCATTGACTAGGGAGCACCTGATTATAATCAAGGATAGCTGTATGAAGTCGAGTTGGTTGTTCTGCGATATTATTTCATTTGATAAGTGACGGTCTATTGGATTTAGTTGGTAGGTACTTGTGAAACTTGAACAAACGTTGAAGTATTATTGATGGGTAAATTATTACACAGTGGTAAATTATGACAACGGCAAATTATTCCACAACGGTAAATTATTACAACACGGTTCATCTACCAATAAGGGGCTGGATTTTGTTGATCGGTACTTTTCCAACTTGACCAACCGCTGAAGTATTATTGATGGGCAACTTATTACACAACGGTTCATTATACTTGACCATGAAGGTACGAGTAGGTGGTACTGACCACAGAAAACAGTGATCTACGCAGAAGCGGCATCTATTCCACGCCACATAAACAATTTTCCTTCAGAACTTCATTATTTGCGTTTCTTTTCGCCATTTTAGTTACCGTTTGTCATTGAAAGAGGTATTTTAGCAACGTTTAACTCGTGATTTAGGTAGGCACCTAGTAACGGGTAAAGGGTCAGGTACTAACCTACGGAGGGTCTGCGATCTACATAATATGTATAGAGTAGTACATATTATATTATATAGACGGGTTATCTATACAGAGAGCTGTGGTCTGTAAAAGAAGGGTATTCTGTACAAAATAATAAACCGTTGTGCAGGGATTTGCAGCGTTTTTAATCCTTGCATGTAAATTGCTCACTATTCTGCCGTGTAGGTGGAATTGTGAATTTTGGTTTATTATTTTCAATAATGGCCTTTGGAATCGAGCATGAAAACGCTGCAAATCCCTGCACAACGGTTTATTATTTTGTACAGAATACCCTCCTGTTACAGATCACAGGTCTCCGTATAGATAACCCGTCTATATAACATATTATATGTACTATTCTACACATTGTGTAGATCGCGGACCCTCCGTAGGTTAGTACCTAACCCCGTACTCGTTACTAGGTACCTACCTAAACCGTTGTGTAATAATTTACCTGTATAGGTTCCCCTTCTACGGAGATAGAATAATGAACCGTTGTGTAATAATTTGCCTATCAATAATACATCAACGGTTGTTCAAGTTGTAAAAGTACCTATCAACAAAATCCAGCCCCTTCTTGGTAGATGAGCCGTTGTGTAATAATTTACCGTTGTGTAATAATTTACCGTGGTGTAATAATTTACCGTTTTGTAATGATTTACCGTTGTGTAATAATTTGCCGTTGTGTAATAATTTGCCATTGTGTAATAATTTACCCATCAATAATACTTCAACGGTTGTTCAAGTTGCAAAAGTACCTATCAACAAAATCCAGCCACTTCTGGGTATATGAACCGTTGTGTCATAATTTACCGCTGTGTAATAATTCACCGTGTTATAATTTACCGTTGTGTAATAATTTGCCATTGTTTAATAATTTACCCATCAATAATACTTCAAGGTTTGTTCGAGTTTCACAAGTACCTACCAACAAAATTCAGTAGTCCATCACTTGTCAAATGAAATAATATCGCAGTACAAACAACTCGACTTCATACAGCCAGCCTTGATTATAATCAGATGCTCCGTAGTTAAGATATCCGGGCCGGATTTATACCGTTTGATTCACGATCGTGTTGACGAAGCTTTTTGGTGCTCACGAACGGCTCGATGTACAATGCTCCGGGTGGGCTCAAATAATTGTTTAGCTCAAGACAAATTTAATAACGTTAAAAAACCATACCCTTCCATCCAACGTTTTCGAGCTACGGCGTTCTGAAAATTTCAACCCCTACTTTGAACCCCTTAGAGATGACTGGCAGTAACGTCGAGCTTCGAGGACCGACTAGACCCCAAACGGAACCTATAACCCGAATTTCATCAATTTTGTTTCATGGTAACTAAGAAAAGTGGCCCGTACGGCGTACGGCGGACAGACAGAAATATTTTGGTTTATTATTTTCAATAATGAACCATTGGAATCGAGCATGAAAAAAAAAATTCTCACCCCCCCTCAAAATTTGATGGTTTACGTTTCAAGATATGTAGAATCCAAAACTGCAATAAAAATATTTCTGTCTGTCCGCCGTACGCCGTACGCCGTACGCCGTACGCCGTACGGGCCACTTTTCTTAGTTACCATGAAAAAAAATTGATGAAATTCGGGTTATAGGTTCCGTTCGGCGTCTAGTTGGTCCTCGAAGCTCGACGTTACTGTGAGTCATCTCCAAGGGGTTCAAAATAGGGGTTGAAATTTTCAAAACGCCTATACCATTTTTTTACGTAAATATTTTTACGGTTTTAAATAGTTCTTGAACTTGCGAGTTTTTTAAGACCATCCGGAGCATCGTACGTCCAGCCGTTCGTTCACAGTAAGGCCCCGAAGTTTGCACCGACAGGCATTTTCGACTCCAGTGTGAATGAAATTGTATACAATCCAAACCAAATCTCGTAACCAGAGACGCGCCCACAATAGGAATTTGTGAATACGGCCAATCATTGGTAGGGATCACCTGATTATATTGGCGGAGTATGAAGTCGAGTTGGTTGTTCTGTGATATTATTTAATTTGAAAAATGATGGCTCTATTGGAGTTTGTTGGTAGGTAGTGAAACTTGAACAAACGTTGAAGTATTATTGATGGGTAAATTATTACTACGGTAAATCATTACTCAACGGTAAATTATTACACAACGGTAAATTATACCATCTACGTAGAAGGGGCTGGAGTTTGTTGGTAGGTACTTTTGCAACTTTTTTCACTCCTCATCAACAATTTCTTTTCAGAACTTCATTATGTGTGTTTCTTTTTGTTAGGTACTGTTTGTCATCGGCAGAATTATTTTAGCAACATTTAACTCGTGATTTAGGTAGGTACCTAGTAACGAGTACGGGGTTAGGTACCAACCTAAGGAGGGTCTGCGATCTACATAATATGTATAGAATAGTACATATCATATTATATAGACGGGTTATCTATACATAGAGCTGTGATCTGTAACAGAAGGGTATTCTATACAAAATAATAAACCGTTGTGCAGGGATTTGCAGCGTTTTTATTGCAGTTTTGGATTCTACATACCTTGAAACGTAAACCATCAAATTTTGAGGGGGGGTAAGCTTTTTTTTTCTTGCTCGATTCCAGTGGTTCATTATTGAAAATAATAAACCAAACAAAATTTAACTCCCTCCCTCCAGCCCCACAAAAAAATTTGATGGTTTCCGTTTCAAGATAATATATGTAGAATCCGAAAATGCAATAAAAAAATTTCTGTCCGTCCGCCGTACTGGCCACTTTTCTTAGTTATCATGAACCAAAATTGACGAAATTCGGTTTATAGGTTCCGTTCGGGGTCTAGTTGGTCCTCGAAGCTCGGCGTTAATGTCAGTCATCCCTAAGGGGTGAAAAATAGGGGTTGAAATCTCCAGGACGCCGTTATCTCGAATTTTTTTTAAATTTTAAATAGTTCTCGAACTTGGGAGTTTTTTGATACCATCCGGAGCATTGTACGTCCAGCCGTTTGTTCACAGTAAGGCCCAAAAGTTTGCACCGACAGGCTTCTTCAACAGGAGGGTGAATGAAATTGTATACATTCAGCCCAAATATCTTCACTAGGGACGCGGCAACAATCGGGAATTGGCCCGTGATAATTACTGCTAGGGAGCCCCTGATTATAATCACGGATGGCTGTATGAAGTCGAGTTGGTTGTTCTGCGATATTATATCATTTGAAAAATGATGGCTCTTTTAGAGTTTGTTGATAGATAGTGAAACGTGAACAAACGTTGATGTATTATTGACGGGTAAATTATTACACAATGGTAAATAATTACGCAACGGTAAATTATTACATAACGGTTCATTATTCCATCTACGTAGAAGGGGCTGGAGTTTGTTGGTAGGTACTTTTGCAACTTGAACAACCGCTGAAGTATTATTTATGGGCAAATTATTACACAACGGTTTATTGTTTGCCATATGCTTCATGAATAACTACAAAATAATTAATGATTGAATAATTATTGAATCCCGCGCATTTGTAGGAAACTTCAACTCCCGGGCCGGCTCCAGTACTCGATTTAGGGCTTTTCTGGTGGGAGCTCGAGGGTCCTGACCACAGAAAACAGTGATCTACGCAGAAGGGGCATCTATACAGGTAAATAATAAACCTTTGTGTAATAATTTGCAGCGTGTTATTCCTGTAGATATATCGCAAGGGAGTTGATTGGGATTTATTACCTTTTGAATGGCATTGTCTGCAACAAGATCCATCCTGTAATGGATCCCTCCACTCTCAAGAAACGTAGGGAGGCAGTGTGACAACTGCCCCCGGAGACACTGGTTTGATTATTACACAATGCCTCCAGGAGTTGACGATTCCTTTTTTGCTAATCGACCACCCCATCAGCCGCGTGTCAAAGAGATCTGGAAGAGCCCGGATCCAATATTGTCGTCACAATCCATACCAATGAGGAAATTGTACACTTTTTTTTAAATTGTGGAAATCAAAAGTGGATTGAATTTGAAGACGAACGGTGAAGGAAAAATAAGTTTCATACCGCCAGTGATTTTATAAAAATAAATTAAATTCGAATTTCTGGGAGCCCGCCAAAACGCCCGCTTCAGCTGAATCCGCCCACTCTGCGAGCGTGACGTCACATTCCACGTGTCTTTAATGTCTGGATCCACCATCCACTTCCCCTGTGCACTTCACGTTACTGAACTGTCGTGGTATCGTCCCAGAACCACTCCCTGTGAAATTAAGATCTCGCCAAATAAACATAGAAGTGGGGACGGTAGACGCAGGGAACCGAGGAACCCAGTGGGGATCCCCACCATCCTCCACTAGCTGGGCTATAAATACTCGCCTCCTTCGCCTTTCCAACCATTCTACGCTCTCCTCTAGTCGAAGAATATTCTCTCTCTCCTCACTCCTCATCTCTCTCCTCAACCTAAAAGATCCTGGGCATGGTGGTAGTCTAGCACTATAACCAAACCAGGCAACGCCTCCTAAAAGATCTTGGGCATGGTGGTAGCCTTGTGCTATAACCAAACCAAGCACCTATCCAAAAAGAACCTGGGCATGGTGGTAGTCTTGCACTATAACCAAACCAGGCAAACATCCAATAAGATCCCGGGCATGGTGGTAGCTCTGTACTATAACCAAACCGGGCACAACCTACCTTAAACGCCTCTCGTAGTGAATGCGCGTCACCTACGCATTCACTACATGAACCGTTGGTTGTTTTGGCGACTTTTTGGTGATGTTCATTCAACATTTCATTCTATACTCAATACTAATGCAACATTAATTGCAATAAATGATCAAAATACCTAATGTGAAGGATGGGTATGAGGCGTCGTCTTTCAGTTTACCACCCCTCGGTACATTTGGCCTGTGCGAGTTCGCGTCAAAAATAAAACTTGGGAATTTCGAAATGAAAGGATGACGAGGTAAGCTGTTAGGTATTGTGTGAATCAGTTACTACAAGTAGCTAATGTAGTTGTCTAAAAAATGATGTACCTAACTAACTTTCCAACAAGAGGAATTGATTCGTAGGTGGATGCAAAACGCACTGAGTTCTTATTGAACCTTTTCCCGAGTGATTACCATAATTCGTAGGTACCGTTCACCTGTATTATTCTACCACAAGCGAATTCTCTTAGCCTATCAGTTCGCCACAATACCTAGGCTGGCCTAATTTTACTAGTTACCTATTATCGAACTAATTTCTGACCTAAGTTAGTAGGGTAAGGAAAGGGACTTCCTAAAATTGCTGTTAAAAAACCCTCAGTAGTTGGTGATTTTCACCTACGTACCTACCTACTATGCATTTTCTATAAAATTCATCATATTTTTCGAAGTCAACCGTTCGTGCTATTACTTGCAGCTCAGAGTAGCTGGGGGTGGATGGTCTCACAAAAATTTGATGACAATCAAATGTATGGTACCTTTTGCTCATTTTGATTTTAGGTATTTGACTAGGTATTTGATTTTATAAGCGAAGCTTTCCCCACCTATGAGCGTACAGCATTTCGCGTATTTGATTTTATAAGCGAAGCTTTTCCCACCTATGAGCGTACAGCATTCGCAAACGTCAAGCCCTGCGAAATGCTGTACGCTTGTAGGTGGGAAAAGCTTCGCTTTTATAATCAAATACCTACAATAAACCTAAAGGATGTTTAGTTAGGTATTTTGGAGGATTCTGTTTGTTGACTTTTTGCATACACAGGTTTTCTACCTTCGGGAGGTAGGTACGCGGTAATAAAACAAAACACGATTAATTTTATCCTGCCCGAAATATATCCATCGATGAAAAGCAAAGGTATGACGGAGATCTGATCACCCTCAGGTACCTATATTAGTAAATATTCATACCTACTTACATTAAGATGATCTCCGCAAACTTGCATAGATTTACGGATGAGTGATATTAAAGCCTTTTCTCCTTATCAGTTCAAACCACTTTTTCCGGGTTTGTTGGCCAGACGGCGCAACAATGAACCATTTTTCGGGCGATTTAGCAGTTTAGCTGGCACAACACGATATTTGTACGATTGTACGGCATTTTTTCGGAATAACAACAAAATATGAAGTAATAACTTTCTGATTTCTGCATCCAATCCGTCCAGCTTTGTTTTTGTTTGGTTGCTGGTTCCATTCTTCTTCTTCTTCAAGTACCTAGTTAATTTTTGTTATACGGTTTGGTAATGCGTTGATGTCATTTCCGTTGTGAAGATGTGTTGTGAGATGTTGAAACATCGTTGAAAATAACAAAAAGGAAGCTTGTTACATGAATGCAGTCGCTATGATGAGAACCATGGAAATCGTCTTGTCCCCCAGGTAGTAGAGGACTGTGACGTCACACGCTCGTCAACCAATCACAGAGCATTTCATGCAGCTTCCCCTTCTCCCGATTTTCAAATTCTATTTTAATTACTACAACAACAGTTTTGTCCACACTTGATCACATTTTCGTAAACCGTAGGTGGTCTAGTGTAGAATAAAAAAGGGTTCATACAGAACTTCAGATGGGTGCAAGTTCCTCATTTTAAGATACAACCAAAATTTGGCAAATGATGAAAGTTTTGATCAACACTCCTACTACCTACTACTAACAGAATGAGAGCCCATAATAGAGGAGGGTACCACAACATAAATAACAATCTTTTGTTAGGATACGTTATATGTAGTGATCGTGCGAGACAGGGTAGGTGTGGATGGCTAGTTGAGTGAGAAGGATGGCATGGGTGTAGGGTGTGCCCAGGCGGGATCTTTTAGGTGAAGCTAGCACCCCAGGTTGTTACCACCACAATGAGTGCTAGAGGATGAAGGCTAGCATCCCAGGTTGTTACCACCACCATGAATGCTAGAGGAGATGAACGCTAGCATCCCAGGTTATTACCACCACCATGAATGCTAGAGGAGATGAAAGCTAGCAAGCACCCCACGTTATTACCACTACAGTGAATGCTAGATCATTTGTGAGGCATATCCCAGGTTGTTACCACCACAATGAATGCTAGAGGAGATGAAAGATAGCATCCCAGGTTGTTACCACCACAATGAATGCTAGATCATTTGAGAGGCATATCCCAGGTTGTTACCACCACAATGAATGCTAGAGGAGATGAAAGCAGCATCCTAGATTATTACCACCACAATGAATGCTATAGGAGATCAAATCTAGCATCCTAGGTTATTACCACCACAATGAATGCTAGAAGAGATGAAAGCTAGCAAGCACCCCACGTTATTACCACTACAGTGAATGCTAGATCATTTGTGAGACATATCCCAGGTTGTTACCACCACAATGAATGCTAGAGGAGATGAAAGATAGCATCCCAGGTTGTTACCACCACAATGAATGCTAGATCATTTGTGAGGCATATCCCAGGTTGTTACCACCACATTGAATGCTAGAGGAGATGAAAGATAGCATCCCAGGTTGTTACCACCACAATGAATGCTAGATCATTTGTGAGGCATTTCCCAGGTTGTTACCACCACAATGAATGCTAGAGGAGATGAAAGCTAGCATCCCAGGTTATTACCACTACAGTGAATGCTAGATCATATGTTAGGCATATCCCGGGTTGTTACCACCACAATGAATGCTAGAGGAGATGAAAGCTAGCATCCCAGGTTATTACCTTCACAATGAATGCTAGAGGATATCAAAGCTAGCATCCCAGGTTATTACCACCACAATGAATGCTAGAAGAGATGAAAGCTAGCAAGCATCCCACGTTATTACCACTACAATGAATGCTAGATCATGTGTGAGGCATATCCCAGGTTGTTACCACTACAATGAATGCTAGATCATTTGTGAGGCATATCCCAGGTTGTTACCACCACAATGAATGCTAGAGGAGATGAAAGCTAGCATCCAAGGGTATTACCACCACAATGAATGCTAGATCATTTGTGAGGCATATCCCAGGTTGTTAGCGCCACAATGAATATGCGAGGGATAGGTGAAAGCGAGGAGGCATGAGGCGAGTGAGAGAGAGAAGTCGCAGGTAGGAGTGAGCATGGAAGAGTGAAGAGCTGGGCGAGCCGGGCGCCTTATAAAGGCGCTTCCACCTCGTCCCTCGCCAACCAACGGCAATTACTAGCTTTGTTCCTGCGACCCAAGCAGAACACGACCTAGAACAGTGTGTGAACTGAAGTGGAGGGGATGAGTACAGGGAATTTTCAGTTCATGACCTGGAGCGCTGGAACGCCATTCGATTCGAACCGGTAGAGAGCGCTCGGAAGCGTGTATGTGTGTAATTGTAGTTTTCTGCCTTCGGCTTCACCAAGGAGGAATTTTCCACTTCTTCCATGGGTTTCAATTTCAAGATCCTAAATAGATCATAAGTCCATGGTTACTATAGAATTATTAGTTACTAATTCTAGTTTTATTACTATTTTTTGTTTTTCAAGATTCAAGAATATTCTGAAATGAGCTTCGACTTTGAATAATGTTATACTGAAATTAGCTTGTTAGATGATGATCCTTTGTTTACTACATTCACTGTTAGTACTTACTACTTACTCCTGTTACTTGCTTACTACTGTTCACATAGGTAGATCTAATTAACTTTTGTTCCTCCGTGTTACTTAACTACATCCACGGTTATACAGGTAGATGCAATTAACTGTTGTTAATTAACTACTGCTACGTTTCTATAGGTATATTTTATTCCTTGTTGATGATCCTACAATATATCTTGTCCAAGTACTCGAAGTTGTTTTATAAGAGTGGTAGTTTTTATTACAAACTGTTCCTTTGTTGATTTTTGGTGTATTCCATTATTTTGTTCCCGCTTGTTACTCGTTGGTACAAATACATACAGAGATACAAATCCATTTGAAAGCAACTACGGTACTGCAGGGCGTATACACCAGGAAAATCAAGGAATTCGTAAACTGGAGAAATCAAGGTATCTTAAGAATCATGGCAAATTTAACTATTGTTAAACCATCCTAAATAATCCCTCTAATTGTTGCAAAAGAGGATAACGGGTTCAAGGAGTTTCTGGCATTGCAAATTGACCAAAATCTGCATGCACTTACCTCAGTTTCATGGATGCAAATTTGCAGAAATTGGTATGGGGAGCATATTAGAAAAGTATTCTTTTACAATGAAATTTTATTAACAATAAATCATCTAGTTGAACATATCCATGGATAAAATATAGTTCCAAAACGCAATGCCGTTTGGGGCATCAACATCCTCATCATCGACATCTTCATCCAAGTCCATTTCAACGATAGTCTCATCCCTCAATGTTTCCTCCTCGGTCGGAAAATCGTCGTCTAAGGCGAGATTGTGAAGGACGCTCACTCACTAACTAAATAACTAACTCACTAACTAAATAACTAACTCACTAACTAACTATACGACCAAAAACGAAAGAAACAGAGGCGGTAAACAGATCGAGATCGGTAAAAAGAGCGACTGTTGACGATGAGAAGAAGTGAGAACGTTCGCGTGAGAACCAAGTGAAAAATGAAAAATTGGGAGGTTAAACAAGTTGAGCGAGGTTATCTTTTGAGTTTCAGTTCACAACCCTGGCCTTCGATTAGAGCAAGAAGTTCGTGAACTAGGTCAAGAACTCAGGGCGCAGGAACACATGGCGGAGAAAGCAAAGCGTGTTCCCAACCCCGCTGGAACGACAAATCGCATGCGCGATGCTACTGCGCCGAGCTGGTTCACGTTCTCTAGTCCGCTGGAACAAACCTACTGACCGTTGAGAGTTGATGGAGGGAGAGCCCCTTGGGCTTCCACCGTGGCGTCGCACAGCTCGTCTTTCTCCTTCTATTTATTAGTTATAAATTTGCACATTGCATTTGAGTGGTATAGAGGGGTACCTCGACACATTATTATAATAAGAATTGTATATATCTACCTAGTAGATTTAAACTGTTGTGGTTATACCATGGTGACCCGTTCAAATGACCTTATTTTAAACCATGAATAAATTACAAAATACGCTGCAAATTCCTTCTCACGTGGATTTATTATTCTACCGGACATACCTACCTACACAAATGTGAGCTGCGTTTCTTTTATGTGCAATAATTTATTAAAACGGCTGTTTTTTATGTTTTCCACCAATTTCGGCCCCCAAAAACACGAATTAGGCTCTTTTTTTACAAATTATCTTTCATCATTGATAGTGCCATTTAACTGCCTTGATTCAGCTGTTGATACTACTTCTAATCTTATTATACAAATTAATGGTAATTTCAGACAATTTCCTAGGTTTTGACACATACATAAAAATGAATTTTGGGAGCTGACCCTTTGTTACAACCTCAATTCTTCACTCTTTGGTCAGAATCAACTTCATATTCGGTCTTCTTGCCCTAAAAAACATGGAAAACGGTACCTCACAAACTTATACTCTCTAAAACCTCGAAAAAAACTCGAAAAACCATATTTTTACACCAGTTTGTCCACCATAACACCCCTGGGTGCATTCCAATCAGGCTGCCAAGCTTCGGAGCACAACTAGGACCCAAATGTGTTCCCGAATGGGGACCCAAACTGTGTACGTAAGAAAGAAAATTTTAGATCATAATTTAACATACATTTAAGGCCGAAACCTCGTTAGAACCTCAATTTTCCACTCTCTAGTCAAAATCGACTTCATATTCTGTCCCATTGTCCTAAAAATATGGAAAACGATACCTCACAAGCTCATGCTCACTAAAACACCAAAAAACCCTATTTTTACACCTATTTTTCACCCATAACACCCCTGGGTATATTCCGATTGGGCTGCTAAGTTTCAGGACACAACCAGGGCCCAAACGGACTATGTATGATACAGCAAGATGAATGTAGTGACACTTTTATCCCGCGGCCGGCTCCAGTACTCTATTTAGGGCTTTCCGAGGTGGAGCTCGAGGGTATTGACCACAGAAAACAGTGATCTACGCAGTAGAGGCATATATACAGTTAAATAATAAACCATTGTGTAATAATTTGCAGCGTTTTTTATTGCATTTTCGGATTCTACATACCTTGAAACGTAAACCATTTTTTTTTTTTTTCATGAACGATTCCAAGGTTTATTATTGAAAATAATAAACCAAAAAAGTTCCCCGCTGACATTATAACAAGCTGGGAGCGAAAATAGAATTAGAGATCCGATGTCAACTTGTACTCGTAGAACCTGAATGAGGCATAACCACCGACGATTAGAGACGCCTAAGAACTGTACAGGAAGTCCAACACCTTGAATATGTAATTGTGTTTTCGTTCAATTCCGTTTCAAGGTGATAAATTCAACCTGTTCTTTGTCAAATGGTTGGGCGTGGTCGACATGCAGGGCCCCGAGCATGAGCTGAATGGGTATCTTTGCTCCGTCCCGTCACCGATAACGAAATTCCATGGACGTCCTGCACACAATGGTCAATCAAACTTATTTTTGTCGTCAGCCCCAAGAGTGATTCATACAGGATTCGTTGACCGATTCGGGAGGTAACGTACGAGTAAGTATGCAAGGAACCAGTGAGCTGCGCATAACTCATACAAATATCAGGCTGTGAAATTGTTTAACGCGTTACCTCAAGAAATAAGAATGTTCTATAATTTATCTAATTTTAAGAATCTACTCAAGATGCATTTTTATGCGAACTAAGATTATAGCTGTAAATATTCACATTACCTGCGTTATACATAGGCATGTGATATTTAATTTTGGGTTATAATAAGTTATAGTATTATTGTTATTTTTGGTGTGATTGCTACGTACATATTATTGATTTGTTGAATTTAGCGATTTGTCCACACTCGATGGTGTCCGTTCTGCGGTGTGTTTGTTACTGAGGATATTCGGCCGGCGGTTATCGCCGCGAAATCGGTAAAACATCAATAGGAAAAATATCTACGGTTTTTAGAGACCATAAAGAGCAACCCTTTCCCTAGCGCGAGGTTTATCCTCAAAAGGGAAAGTACGCATGTTTCTGTAGTTAAATCTGTAGTTTAAAATTTAAAAAAAAAACGCTTCGGCGAATGCAAAATAATATTGGTGAGTCAGAGAACTTGAATACAGAGCTCCTGACAGATACATGTTTAGATTTATGGAGTAGACGGATAAATCAGATTTCAGAACAGAAAATATTACGAATGAGCGTGAATCAAACTGTATCACTTCAGCCCATTTATCAGCGATAGGAAAGAGCTGATTCATATCACACGTGACGTGATGAAATCGAATTTGCTGTTCTGAGATGCTCTTTGAGCCCAAGAATCGAAGTTTTGGTTGATTATTTTCAATAATAAATCTTTAGAATCGAGCATGAAAGAAAAAATTTTAACCCCCCCCCCCCCCCCCTTCCTCTCAAAATTTGATGATTTCCGAATCAAGGTATGTAGAATCCGAAAATGCAATAAAAAAATTTTTGTCGGTCCGCCGTACTTCGCCCCCTTTTTTGTTACCAAGAACCAAAATTGATAAATTCGGGTTATAGGTCCCATTTGGGGTCTAGTTGGTCCTCGAAGCTCGGCGTTAATGCCAGTCCTAAGGGGTGAAATCTCCAGGACGCCGTTATCTCGAATTTTTTTACGGTTTTAAATAGTTCTCGAACATGGGAGTTTTTTAAGACCTCCCGGAGCATTGTACGTCCAGCCGTTCATTCACAGTAAGGCTCAGAATTTGCACGGACAGGCTTTTTCAACAGGAGGGTAAAAGAAATTGTATACATTCAGCCCAAGTATCGTCACTAGGAACGCGGCGACAATCGGGAACTGGCCCGAGATAATCATTGCTAGGGAGCACCTGATTATTCACGGGGTATGAAGTCGAGTTGGTTGTTCTGTGATAGTATTTCATTTGAAAAACGCTGCAAATCCCTGCACAACGGTTTATTATTTTGTATAGAATACCCTTCTGTTACAGATCACAGCTCTATGTATAGATAACCCGTCTATATAATATGATATGTACTATTCTATACATATTATGTAGATCGCAGACCCTAACCCTTAGTACCTAACCCCGTACTCGTTACTAGGTACCTACCTAAATCACGAGTTAAATGTTGTTAAAATAATTCTGCCGATGACAAACAGTACCTAACAAAAAGAAACACACATAATGAAGTTCTGAAAAGAAATTGTTGATGACGAGTGAAAAAAGTTGCAAAAGTACCTACCAACAAACTCCAGCCCCTTCTACGTACGTAGATGGTATAATGAACCGTTGAGTAATGATTTACCGTAGTAATAATTTACCCATCAATAATACTTCAACGTTTGTTCAAGTTTCACTACCTACCAACAAACTCCAATAGAGCCATCATTTTTCAAATGAAATAATATCACAGAACAACCAACTCGACTTCATACTCCGCCAGTATAATCAGGTGATCCCTAGCAATGATTTTATCTCCGCCAAATTTCCTATTGTGGGCGCGTCTCTAGTTACGAGATTTGGTGTGAATTGTATACAATTTCGTTCACACTGGAGTCGAAAATGCCTGTCGGTGCAAACTTCGGGGCCTTACTGTGAACGAACTGCTGGACGTACGATGCTCCGGATGGTCTTAAAAAACTCGCAAGTTCAAGAACTATTTAAAACCGTAAAAATATTTACGTAAAAAAATGGTATAGGCGTTTTGAAAATTTCAACCCCTATTTTGAACCCCTTAGAGATGACTCACAGTAACGTCGAGCTTCGAGGACCAACTAGACGCCGAACGGAACCTATAACCCGAATTTCATCAATTTTTTTTCATGGTAACTAAGAAAAGTGGCACGTACGGCGTACGGCGGACAGACAGAAATATTTTTATTGCAGTTTTGGATTCTACATACCTTGAAACGTAAACCATCAAATTTTGAGGGGGGGTAAGAATTTTTTTTTTCATGCTCGATTCCAATGATTCATTATTGAAAATAATAAACCAAAATATTTCTGTCTGTCCGCCGTACGCCGTACGGGCCACTTTTCTTAGTTACCATGAAAAGAAATTGATGAAATTCGGGTTATAGGTTCCGTTCGGCGTCTAGTTGGTCCTCGAAGCTCGACGTTACTGTGAGTCATCTCTAAGGGGTTCAAAATAGGGGTTGAAATTTTCAAAACGCCTATACCATTTTTTTACGTAAATATTTTTACGGTTTTAAATAGTTCTTGAACTTCCAAGTTTTTTAAGACCATCCGGAGCATCGTACGTCCAGCCGTTCGTTCACAGTAAGGCCCCGAAGTTTGCACCGACAGGCATTTTCGACTCCAGTGTGAATGAAATTGTATACAATTCAAACCAAATCTCGTAACCAGAGACGCGCCCACAATAGGAATTTGTGAATATGGCCAATCATTGGTAGGGATCACCTGATTATATTGGCGGAGTATGAAGTCGAGTTGGTTGTTCTGTGATATTATTTCATTTGAAAAATGATGGCTCTTTTGGAGTTTGTTGGTAGGTAGTGAAACTTGGACAAACGTTGAAGTATTATTGATGGGTAAATTATTACTACGGTAAATTATTACACAACGGTTCATTATACCATCTACGTAGAAGGGGCTGGAGTTTGTTGGCAGGTACTTTTGCAACTTTTTTCACTCCTCATCAACAATTTCTTTTCAGAACTTCATTATGTGTGTTTCTTTTTGTTAGGTACTGTTTGTCATCGGCAGAATTATTTTAGCAACATTTAACTCGTGATTTAGGTAGGTACCTAGTAACGAGTACGGGGTTAGGTACTAACCTACGGAGGGTCTGCGATCTACATAATATGCATATAATAGAATAGTACATATCATATTATATAGACGGGTTATCTATACATAGAGCTGTGATCTGTAACAGAAGGGTATTCTATACAAAATAATAAACCGTTGTGCAGGGATTTGCAGCGTTTTTATTGCAGTTTTGGATTCTACATACCTTGAAACGTAAACCATCAAATTTTGAGGGGGGGTAAGAATTTTTTTTTTTCATGCTCGATTCCTATGGTTTATTATTGAAAATAATAAACCAAAATGATGGCTCTTTTGGAGTTTGTCGATAGTTAGTGAAACGTAAACAAAAGTTGAAGTATTATTGATGGGTACCTAAATTATTACACAATGGTAAATTATTATACAACGGTAAATTATCACACAACGGTTCATTATACCATCTACGTAGAAAGGGCTGGAGTTTTTTGATAGGTACTTTTGCAACTACAACAACCGATGAAGTATTATTGATGGGCAAATTATTACACAACGGTAAATTATTGAACAACGGTTCATTACACTATCTACGAAGAATAGGTACCTACACAGCTAAATTATTACACAACGGTTTATTGTGTGCCTTATGCTTCATGAATAACTACAAAATAATTAGTGATTGAATTATTGAATCCCGCGCATTTGTAAGGTGCCCAAATGGAGCATGTGTGCGAAGGAAGGACTTTTTTAGACCGAAAATGAAGCCGGTACACGGCGGACGGACATTGCATTTTCTGAATCTACGCACCTTGAAACGTACCTAAAAGAAAAAATTTTGATGGGGTGTTATAATTTTTTTTGCTGAGCGATTACATAGGTGTATTATTCACGGAATAATCAACCAAAATATGGCGAACCGCATGAAAACAAGTAGATACCAATTTCATGATGAGGAATGTTCATTCCTCAATGGCTGCGAATTTTGTGGTGTCGAAGCCAACGGGTGAGAGTTCTCTGAGCTGCTTTCATCAGTTGGGCAATCCCAGACCACATCTCAATTCAATTCAATTTATTTTATTGACAAAAAAGAAGAATACATAGTAGAATAACAAAACATTGCTGTCAACATATTGGTTCCTATAGCCTAAGCAGCTGTCCAGGAATCGAGCGCCCGGGACTCATGAGGCAAGCAAAGAAGAATTATTATAAAGAGTAGCTATATATATAGTGTAACATGAGTGATGCAAAACCTCTCTCCCACGTGTTCTACATCTAATTTCCGACCAAGTGTCCAATAACATTTTTTTTTTTTTTTTACTCCACTTAAAACCCCCTTTTTTTCACTTTTAAGATTTTTTTTCCGACCTCGTCTCACTAAAGCAGCTATAATTTCCTTAATTTAAGAAGTAAATTCAAATTTAGAGATACCGCTGGAAAGAGCGTTTAATTTCCTGTATCTCTAATGCCTAACGAAATTTGTTTAGGAGGATTTGAGGAGTGAAAATGGAGTTTGAAAAGTGAATTTGGACAAAATCTTAAAATCGTCTGTTTTTTCAAACGCTTGGTGATCCTATTAATTCTTGTAGCAGAATGGTGAAGGTAAGCTAAAAAAAACCAGTCATGCAGCATGACTTAATGAGCGAATTTTCAAAGAAATATTCGAATTAATGGCTATGGTTTTGAATAAAGGAAAACTTCGGTCTAAAATTTGGTTTTCTATGTATATTCTCTTCGTATTTATTTTAATTTGTACGTTTTGTCCATCCTGATTCTACCGTTTGTTTATTACGTAATTGTACTAAGTGCTTATTTATTTGATCGCTGTGGGTAAATTCAAGGAGTTGTACTAATCGTTTGCCTCCCCCTTTTTTGCTTCGAACTCTCGTCTTCAATTAATACTTCTCACATTTTTCAATCTGACCACTCTAAGGGGGGGGGGGGGGGGGGGTAAGAGTTTAAAGATTATCCTAGTTTTGGGTAATTTTTGCGCACTTTAAATGCTCTAATTTAAGAACGGATTTAGATATCTAAAATCCGATTTCACCATCGTGTTCAGCGTGCAAAAACCTTTAAAATGAGGGGTCACTTGTTAGAAAATAACATTTTGGGGATTTTTGGGTAATTTTTGCGCACTTTAAATGCTCTAATTTGAGAACGGATCAAGATATCTAAAATCCGATTCCACCATCGTGTTCAGCGTGCAAAAACCTTTAAAATGAGGGGTCACTTGTTGGAAAATAACATTTTGGGGATTTTTGGGTAATTTTTGCGCACTTTAAATGCGCCAAAACCCTCCTTAGAGTAGGCCAATTTCGCCCATCTTCGAACTTAGCCTTTCGATTGCCAAGATAGATTTTTTGTGCAAATTTGAGCTGTTTATCTCAATTCTATCGAGAGTTATCGTCTGGAGTGACACATATATAAATAAATATATATATATATACATATAAAAAAGTGTTAAATTTCAGGAATCGTTTTAGAATGGTCTGAAACGGATTTCTATGAAGAAAATTTCCAAAAATTTATATTATTTAAATTTCGAAGCCATTGCAATAGCTTCATTTTCTTTGAAAATTCGCTAAAATGCGCCAAAACGTCAGCTTTCCAAGAGACTAATCAAAACGTTTTTTGGGATTGATTTCAAGAGAGAAAATGAGGTTTGAATACAAAAAAACGTGTTGTTTCCGGCTGAATCGTGGGTTTTTCATGAAAAATGTACCTTTTGTGAAGTAGTGAGTTTTGAGTCAACTATGGGGTAATTTTCAAATCGAATGGTGACACCCTCACATCATCTCCCAGTAAGTATTTGGTCGGTATGTTCGTTCTAGACCAAGGGTGTTGGCATTACAAAGAATGGAACTATGGAAGTTAAGCGAAGAGGATTGAAAGATCCGTGAGACGACTGTTGTTTGTGTACCTCTACGAATGATTGGGACGAGTTCTTATCTTTTTCGCTGCCACCTATGGACCCTTCACAAACGAACCGGTCCTGTATTCGCCAAAACGGAGGCTATTTTGAGCAAATAAAGGATTGAACAGAGTCCCGCTTAACTTCCATAGTTCCATTCTTTGTAATGCCAACACCCTTGGACTAAAACGAAAATACCGACCAAATACTTACTGGGAGATGATGTGAGGGTGTCACCATTCGATTTGAAAATTACCCCATAGATGACTCAAAACTCACTACTTCACAAAAGGTACATTTTTCATGAAAAACCCACGATTTAGCTGGAAACAACACGTTTTTTTGTATTCAAACCTCATTTTCTCTCTTGAAATCAATCGCAAAAAACGTTTTGATTAGTCCCTTGGCAAGCTGACGTTTTGGCACATTTTTTAGCTTACCTTCACCATTCTGCTACAAGAATTAATAGGATCACCAAGCGTTTAAAAAACAGACGATTTTAAGATTTTGACGAAATTCACTTTTCAAACTCCATTTTCACTCCACAATCCTAAAAAAATTTTGTTAGGCATTAGAGAGACAGGAAATTTAACGTTCTTTTCAACGGTATCTTCAAATTTGAATTTACTCTTTAAATTAAGGAAACTATAGCTGCTTTAGTGAGACGAGGTCGGAATCTCGAGAAAAAAATCTTAAAAGTGAAAAAAGTGGGGTTTTAAGCGGAGCAAAAAAATAAAGTTATAGGACACTTTTGGTCGGAAATTAGATGTAGAACACGTGGGAGAGAGGTTTTGCATCACTCATGTTACACCCTGTACTTATATAAATATAATGTTATACAAACAGTGCATTTGAAGACCAAATACATTGCATCACTTCAAAAACGACAAGGAATTAGTTGGGGAACAATGGCGTATCAATGACGCACTGAACTATTAATCCTTTCGACAGAGTGAAAATGTGATGAAACGTGGCCTTTGTAAATCTTGGATGTTTCCGATCGACCAGTTCTAATTTCGAGAGACCTGGGGCCCATTCCTAAAGACTTTCACTCTTCACCCTGCACTCTTCAAATCCACACTCTGCATTTTGCAGACGAATTTCCGTTCCTAAAGAACGCTCTTGATTTGAAGAGGAAGAGTGAAATACAAAGTGTAGTACTGCAGAGTTTTACCCTGTTTTGAACAGTTCCGTTCCTAAAGGCTATCTTTCGCAAAGTGCCAAGTGAAGAGTCTGTCTTTCAAATGAAGAGATTACAACATTTTTGCAGAGTCCCAAATGACTCTGCGGTAGAATGACTCCCTTTTCAAATCGGTGTTTAGGTTTTATTTCTTCGTTAAATTCAGTGTATGGTAGTAACAATAAAAAGAAGAGAATTCAGTCTTTCGATTAGGTCTAAAGGTGGTTCAATTAGTGTGAGGGCGAGCATCTAAAATACCATCGAAGTTAGCTCCACTGAGGCCATCAAAATACTCTACATTTGGGAGGAAGGTAAGGTTAGGAAGCGACAGGTTGTTGCTGTTAGTGAATAAAAAGTGACAACCTACCTAATTGGTTTTAATGGAAATTTTCCGATACTTCTCATCAGAGGATGATGATGATGATGTTGATGATGGTGAACATGCTCAACCCTCCGTCGGCCGCATTCATCGAGGGCGAATCAATTTCGTCGTCAGCGACACAACTTTCAGGGAGTCGTTTCGCCTAACCAAACCCCAAGTAAGTTAACTTACAGAAAGACGGAAGACTTGATGAAATCGGATTCGGAATAAAACGATGGGAACACCCAACGATAAACTGTAACAGCTATTGGAGGTTACTCCACAAAACGAAGGTTACTCTTCAGAACACTCTTCGTTTCGAGTTGAACTGCAGAGTGGGAGCGCGAAGTCTTAAGCAGACCGCACACGATCAATATTATTGTCAATATTCATAAGTATTGTCAAGAATATTGATCGTGTGCGGGCGCGGAAATGGATTGAAGGCCGATATTGAAGAGAATATTGACGATATCCGGATTTTCTGTTCTTCGGTCGTCAATATCGGAAAGTGGAGGGGATATTATCAATATTATTGACCGTGTGCGGGTGAACGTCAATATTTTCATCAACCCTCAGTTCGTTTCGAATCAAACTCGATGAAGGTGGTCTGAGCAACAGGTTATTTTTCAGTTTCACATTTTACATTCAATGCCTATTGGTACCTACTTTACTCCCTATGATCATGGAAATTCGCTAAAGTTAACAAATCTCCTTATTTTAATTTTAAACATAAATAAATGACCATAATTATGAAAAACTTAGTCTTGTAATACATAACAGCGCTTCACAAGTTTTGACGACGATTCCCCTATGGCGACATGATAACTGAGAACTTCAGATCTTCAAAAGCCAGATCGGAGCCAGCTTCTTCGGTAGCCAGATATCGGAGAGTAAATGCCAATCTCTCGTCAGCAGAGATACAATCTCTCATGTTCGTATCATTTCGTTTTACAAATGGTAGAACCAACCCGAGCAACTTCTGGAAACTGTCTTCGCCCATCCTGAAATAATTCTTGTAGTCATCTTCATCGGTGGAGCTGATTTGTTTTAACAAAACCAGATGAGTGTACTCCTCTCTCTTCTTGAGCCACTCCCTCATCCAGCGTTTTCTTGTTGTTCGATGGTTTGCCACTCCCATTGCCATAATGATGGCAATGCATGCTTCTTTACGGTTGTCCATTACACATAAAACCAGTAAACACCAAAAAAAACCAGTCATGCAGCATGACTTAATGAGCGAATTTTCAAAGAAATATTCGAATTAATGGCTATGGTTTTGAATAAAGGAAAACTTCGGTCTAAAATTTGGTTTTCTATGTATATTCTCTTCGTATTTATTTTAATTTGTACGTTTTGTCCATCCTGATTCTACCGTTTGTTATGAGTAGATTCCTTGTTCCTTCTGAATGGCCTTTCCTCTTGACTACGATTTCAGGCCTGGTATCTAAAACCAGTTCAAGATTTGCTCTACTAGGTAGGTAGATCCTTCCTTCTTCATTGATATTATTTTTATCATGTTAAGTACCTACCTACCTTTGAATATCAAATATTCGTATGATACTGATAATAAATTGATAAGATACCTACCTAACCTTCCTTCCTCCTACTGTTAGTACCTAAATTGAATAATTTGAAATAGATTTTTTCTTTCGTCTTCCTTCTAGTAATACGTGGGCCGGTACTTGTCTATCTATGGAGGTATCATAACAATTATATGTCAAATGGGAAATTCAAGGAGTTGTACTAATCGTTTGCCTCCCCTTTTTTGCTTCGAACTCTCGTCTTCAATTAATACTTCTCACATTTTTCAATCTGACCACTCTAAGGGGGTGGGGGGGGGGGGGGGTAAGAGTTTAAAGATTATCCTAGTTTTGGGTAATTTTTGCGCACTTTAAATGCTCTAATTTAAGAACGGATTTAGATATCTAAAATCCGATTTCACCATCGTGTTCAGCGTGCAAAAACCTTTAAAATGAGGGGTCACTTGTTAGAAAATAACATTTTGGGGATTTTTGGGTAATTTTTGCGCACTTTAAATGCTCTAATTTGAGAACGGATCAAGATATCTAAAATCCGATTCCACCATCGTGTTTCAGCGTGCAAAAACCTTTAAAATGAGGGGTCACTTGTTGGAAAATAACATTTTGGGGATTTTTGGGTAATTTTTGCGCACTTTAAATGCGCCAAAACCCTCCTTAGAGTAGGCCAATTTCGCCCATCTTCGAACTTAGCCTTTCGATTGCCAAGATAGATTTTTTGTGCAAATTTGAGCTGTTTATCTCAATTCTATCGAGAGTTATCGTCTGGAGTGACACATATATATATATATATACATATAAAAAAGTGTTAAATTTCAGGAATCGTTTTAGAATGGTCTGAAACGGATTTCTATGAAGAAAATTTCCAAAAATTTATATTATTTAAATTTCGAAGCCATTGCAATAGCTTCATTTTCTTTGAAAATTCGCTAAAACCAGAAAATCCACGCAGCTATCACCCTGCTCGTTCGCGGCAGAAAAAGGAACTGAGAACATTATTTATTGACTGAATTATTTTCAGTATTATTGATCGTGTGCGGTGGGTCAATATTGAAAAGGGATGACTCGAGTATTGATAGCTGTATTGAAAATACTGATATTGGCAATAATATTGATCGTGTGCGGTCTGCTTTAGGAACAGAAAGTTCTCCTGCTTTTCATAATTCGCAAAGTGAAGAGTACAAATGATGACTTGCAAAGTGAAAAGTTGAAGATTCTTTACGAATGGGCCTCAGCATCCCTCGTTACAAAATGCAAAATTTGAATTTCGACAACAAACAAACGATCGCTTGGAAATGTGCGTGGAAGTCAGTCGGGGGACGGCCCAAGTAGGAAATGTCATTTTAGCGAATTTTCAAAGAAAATGAAGCTATTGCAATGGCTTCGAAATTTAAATAATATAAATTTTTGGAAATTTTCTTCATAGAAATCCGTTTCAGACCATTCTAAAACGATTCCTGAAATTTAACACTTTTTTATATGTATATATATATATATATATATATATTTATTTATATATGTGTCACTCCAGACGATAACTCTCGATAGAATTGAGATAAACAGCTCAAATTTGCACAAAAAAATCTATCTTGGCAATCGAAAGGCTAAGTTCGAAGATGGGCGAAATTGGCCTACTCTAAGGAGGGTTTTGGCGCATTTAAAGTGCGCAAAAATTACCCAAAAATCCCCAAAATGTTATTTTCCAACAAGTGACCCCTCATTTTAAAGGTTTTTGCACGCTGAACACGATGGTGGAATCGGATTTTAGATATCTTGATCCGTTCTCAAATTAGAGCATTTAAAGTGCGCAAAAAATTACCTAAAAATCCCCAAAATGTTATTTTCTAACAAGTGACCCCTCATTTTAAAGGTTTTTGCACGCTGAACACGATGGTGGAATCAGATTTTAGATATCTTGATCCGTTCTCAAATTAGAGCATTTAAAGTGCGCAAAAATTACCCAAAAATCCCCAAAATGTTATTTTCCAACAAGTGACCCCTCATTTTAAAGGTTTTTGCACGCTGAACACGATGGTGGAATCGGATTTTAGATATCTTGATCCGTTCTCAAATTAGAGCATTTAAAGTGCGCAAAAATTACCCAAAAATCCCCAAAATGTTATTTTCTAACAAGTGACCCCTCATTTTAAAGGTTTTTGCACGCTGAACACGATAGTGAAATCGGATTTTAGATATCTAAATCCGTTCTTAAATTAGAGCATTTAAAGTGCGCAAAAATTACCCAAAACTAGGATAATCTTTAAACTCTTACCCACCCACCCCCTTAGAGTGGTCAGATTGAAAATGTGAGAAGTATTAATTGAAGACGAGAGTTCGAAGCAAAAAAGGGGGAGGCAAACGATTAGTACAACTCCTTGAATTTACCCACAGCGATCAAATAAATAAGCACTTAGTACAATTACGTAATAAACAAACGGTAGAATCAGGATGGACAAAACGTACAAATTAAAATAAATACGAAGAGAATATACATAGAAAACCAAATTTTAGACCGAAGTTTTCCTTTATTCAAAACCATAGCCATTAATTCGAATATTTCTTTGAAAATTCGCTCATTAAGTCATGCTGCATGACTGATTTTTTTTCTCCTTCTTCGGGAACTCTCTCAAAGCGGGGATGGTGGGGGCCGCACTACAAACACCGCCGGTATTTTCACTGGCGGGTACTCACCCGATCCTTGGACTCCCTACAGGGGATCCGACCGACAGATGGCCGGACCGGTTCCTGGGGCGTCCCCGGCCTTTGACTCGGGAGCCGGAGTTCGCAGAAACTGCCATGCGCCACAGTCCTCCAAATCCGGTGAGCAGCTTGCGCCAAATGAAATGGCCAAAAACTTCGTATCAGGCCTGAGCGAATTCTCGGGTGATGGGAGCGGGGGGGGGGGGGGGGATTGGTAGAGCTATAATTCCCATGCAACTAATTTAAAAGCTTTCAAAAAACGCTGCAAATCCGTACACAACGGTTTATTATTTTGTACAGAATACCCTTCTGTTACAGATCACAGCTCTCTGTACATAGATAACCCGTCTATATAATATAATATGTACTAGTCTATACATATTATGTAGATCGCAGACCCTCCGTAGGTTAGTACCTAACCCCGTACTAGTTACTAGGTACCTACCTAAATCACGAGTTAAATGTTGCTAAAAATAATTCTGTCGATGACAAAGCAGTAACTAGAACGGCAAAAGAAACGCAAATAATGAAGTTCTGTTGGAAAATTGTTGATGTGGAGTGAAATAGATGCCCCTTCTGCGTAGATCACTGTTTTCTGTGGTCAATACCTACCTTTGTGGTCAAGTATAATGAACCGTTGTGCAATAACTTGCCCATCAATAATACTTCAACGGTTATTCAAGTCCGATCAACAAAATCCAGCCCCTTCTTGGTAGATGAACCGTTGTGTAATAATTTACCGTTGTGTAATAATTTACCGCTGTATAATTTGCCGTTGTCATAATTGACCATTGTGTAATAATTTACCCATCAATAATACATCAACGTTTGTTCAACTTTCAGAAGTACCTACCAACAAAATCCAATAGTCCATCACTTATCAAATGAAATAATATCGCAGAACAACCAACTCGATTTCATACAGCCATTGATTATTATCAAGTGCTCCCTAGTGATGATTTATCTGAGCCGGATTTATACCGTTTGATTCACGATCGTGTTGACGAAGCTTTTTTTGTGCTCACGAACGGCTGGACGTACAATGCTCCGGGTGGTCTCAAAAAATTGTTTAGCTCAAGACAAATTTAATTAACGTAAAGAAAACCATGCCCTTCTATCGAAAGTTTTCCAGCTACGGCGTTCTGAAATTTTCAAACCCCTATTTTGAACCCCTTAGAGATGACTGACAGTAACGTCGAGCTTCAAGGACCAACTAGACCCCGAACGGAACCTATAACCCAAATTTCATCAATTTTGTTTAGTGGTAACTAAGAAAAGTGGCCAGTATGGCGTACGGTGGACAGACAGAAATTTTTTTTATTGCAGTTTTGGATTCTACATACCTTGAAACGTAAACCATCAAATTTTGAGGGGGGGTTAAAAATTTGTTTTCATGCTCGATTCCAATGGTTCATTATTGAAAATAATAAACCAAAAAGATCTTAGTTCGCCGAACCTTCCAGCAACAGTCGTAATCTGGGGAGCAGAGCGCGTTTCGTCGGCATATTTCGGGACAACTAGGGCCCAAATGGAGCAGTGTCGAAAGAACGAATTTTTTAAACCGAAAATGAAGCCGGTACATGTGATACGGCGGACGCGGACCATTGCCTTTTCTGAATCTACACACCTTGAAACGTAAAAGAAAACATTTTGAAGGGGTGTTATAAAAATTTTTTGCTGAGCGATTACATAAGTAGGTGTATTATTCACGGAATAATAAATCAAAACCGCAAGATTTCACAGATACCGACAATGGCTACGGAAACGGACTATACATACATTGGAACATGGAATGTACAGAGCCTCTCGGAAGAGTTCATTCATGCCCATCCAGGTAAAATTATTTCACTTCAGTATAATTATAATTACGTATCAATCAATCATAGTAAATCAGTGGTATCTATCGATTAGGTACTTCGAATACAATCACCTAGTCATGAATAGACGTGCGAAATTTTTGTAATTGTAAATATGAACGACGTAAGCTTTTGTCCTACGAACTTGAATTTTATAACAAAGAAATAACAAATATTTATGTTTATGTTTTATAACAAAATAATAATATTTGTGAATAATATTTTAAATAGTATGTATAATAATTTTTATAATAATATTTAATAATTTTAAACAATGTTTATGTTTATAACAAATATAATTTTTATATCAAATAAATATTTCAAAAGTGCACCAAGTATAGATACCTAAAGTATAGGTCTGGTGTGCAGAATACGTCCTTGGCGCAGGAGTCAGCCATCACTTTGGTACGATCCTTGCAATTAATTATGATTTGAATTTTCAAGCGCTGTTTAGGGAGTAGGAAATTGGTATTGAGCACAAGGAAATTTCCGCATCGTTGATGATTACCGCCATTTGAACTTCATTATTATAGCAGGCAGTCAATTTTACGATTCGGAAGGCAGTAAAGCGTTTCAAAATCGTTCCGATTGACAGCTCGTACGTAACTAAAAACGGGACGGGACAGCCTGTACGGTATTAAAAACGATAAGTAATAACAATAATAACAATGCCTCACGAAATTTTGGAAATACGCTCAAATTCAACCTACCTCTCCACACTCAATAATAGCTGTTTTTCCTAAAGTTTTATGGCTAAATATTTATCTTTCGCTGAAGAGGATGACTGATAGAGCTTTGAAAGTTATTCCATTCGATCAGCGTGCTGGAAAACATGAAAAAACTATACCAAACACACATATTTCTGGCAGATGGCTCCACTAGTGCCAGCGCGGCGCCGTTCCCTGGCACCATGATGGCAAAAAAAAACTCTACAGCGAATTCTGGAGGTCTAAGTATTATACTGTCAATTTTTCAAGTCAAAATACCCAAAATTGCGAATTGCAGCGCAGTACAGACATACCTAGATACTTACATACATAGGTTCATACACACTACATAAAAATATAAACATAGGTAGCCATCCGCAAAAAAATGTCGCTCGGCTCAAGTAAGAGCCTCAACGTTCGGCAATTAAAATACAAATCTTCATCGCTTGGATTTGTCCAACCCCCCCCCCCCCCCCCCCCACCGGGTTCTTCTACCGATACAGTTATATCCCAGACTCGTTGACCTTATGTTTTGGCATTTTCAAGAGCTCCTTCATTCTTTGAAACAAAACTGACTTCATATTCAGCCTTCTTGCCCTAAAAAAACATGGAGAACGATACCTCACGAGCTCATGTTCACTGAAACACAAAAACCTATTTTACACCCATTTTTCAACCATAATACCCTTGGGTATATTCTCATCGGGCTGCAAATTTCAGGACACAACTAGGGCCCAGAATTCAGGGCCAAAATTCGTCGTTTCCATTTAATGGAGCCTGTGTGCGAAAGAACGAATTTTTTAGACCGAAAATGAAGTAGATATGGATGATACGAATACGGTGTACAGCGGACGGTGCATTATTCGTAGTATAATAAACGTGTTCATTTATTGTTTTTTCGTGTGCAATAATTGAAATAGCTATTCATGATGGTTTCCATCAATTTTGGCCCCAAAAACAGGATTCGGCTCCTATTTTGATAAATCATCTTTGATCATTGATAGTGCCATTTAATTTTCTTGATTCACCTGTTGATACAACTTGTAGTGTTATCATACAGATGTATGGTGATTTCAGACCATTTCCCAGGTTCTGGACTCATAAAAAATGAATTTCGGGAGCTGATCCTTCGTTATAACATTAATTCTGCATTCTTGGGTCAAAATTAACTTCATATTCGGTCTCCTCGTCCTAAAAAGCATGGAAAACGATACCTCGCAAGCTCTTGTTACTAAAACCCCTATTTTTACACTTATTTTCACCCATAAGACCCCTGGGTATATTCTGATCGGGCTGCAAAGTTTCGGGACACAACTAGGGCCTAAATGGAGCCTGTGTACGAATGAACGAATTTTTTATACCGAAAATGAAGCCGGTATGCGTGATACGGCGGACGGAGATTGCATTCTTTTAATCTACGCACCTTGAAAAGAAAAAATTTTGAGGGGGTGTTATAAAAAAATTTTTTTGCTGAGGGAATACATATTATTCGTGGAATAATGAACCAAAAAATGTCGAGCTATTTGAGCTAGCGATTTAATCATACTTCATATACTAACTTTTGGATTTCGGGACATCTATTTATAATGAAACAGAGGATACGCGTGATGGACGAAGACCTTCGGATTAGAGAGCTAACGATAATCTGCACAGAAGCGAACAGGGGGCTCGTAGTCGCTGGATGACGGTGGAGGGGGGGTTCCAGGTCTGACCCTAAACGGGTGACAAGGCCGTCCAGGAGACAAGTGCGATGAATTGGATAAGTGAGGAGCATCATTTCCCCTGCAGGCTCCCCTCCCCACCCCTCAAATATATTGGACGGGCTCAACAGAAATAGCTGGCCTTATTTGCCGTCT
>OX940976.1:73269588-73521459 GCA_954871275.1 Leptopterna dolabrata | reverse complement strand
AACCTATAACCCGAATTCATCAATTTTCTTTCATGGTAACTAAAAAATAAATATTTTTATTGCAGTTTTGGATTCTACATACCTTGAAACGTAAACCATCAAATTTTGAGGGGGGTAAGAATTTTTTTTTCATGCTCGATTCCAATGGTTCATTATTGAAAATAATAAACCAAAATATTTCTGTATGTCCGCCGTACGCCGTACGGGCCACTTATCTTAGTTGCCATGAAACAAAATTGATGAAATTCGGGTTATAGGTTCCGTTCGGGGTCTAGTTGGTCCTCGAAGCTCGACGTTACTGTCAGTCATCTCTAAGGGGTTCAAAATAGGGGTTGAAATTTTCAGAACGCCGTAGCTCGAAAACTTACGATAGAAGGGTATGGTTTGTTTTACGTTATTAAATTTGTCTTGAGCTAAACAATTATTTGTGACCACCCGGAGCATCGTACGTCCAGCCGTTCGTGAGCACCAAAAAGCTTCGTCAACACGATCGTGAATCAAACGGTATAAATCCGGCCCATATAATCATCACTAGGGAGCACCTGATTATAATCAAGGATGGCTGTATGAAGTCGATTTGTTTGTTCTGCGATATTATTTCATTTGATAAGAAGTGATGGACTATTGGATTTTGTTGGTAGGTACTTCTGAAACTTGAACAAACGTTGAAGTATTATTGATGGGTAAATTATTACACAATGGAAAATTACTACACACCGGCAAATTATTACACAACGGTAAATTATTACACCACGGTAAATTATTACACAACGGTAAATTATTATACAACGGCTCATCTACCCAGAAGGGGCTGGATTTTGTTGATAGGTACTTTTGCAACTTGAACAACCGTTGAAGTATTATTGATGGGTAAATTATTACACAATGGCAAATTATTACACAGCGGTAAATTATTACACAACGGCTCATCTACCCAGAAGGGGCTGGATTTTGTTGATAGGTACTTTTGCAACTTAACAACCGTTGAAGTATTATTGATGGGTAAATTATTACACAACGGCAAATTATTACAGAACGGTAAATTATTACACGACGGTAAATTATTAAACCACGGTAAATTATTACACAACGGTAAATTATTACACAACGGCTCATCTACCAAGAAGGGGCTGGATTTTGTTGATAGGTACAGGTACTTTTGCAACTTGAATAACCGTTGAAGTATAATTGATGGGTACCTAAATTATTACACAACGGTTCATTATTCTATCTCCGTAGAAGGGGAACCTGTACAGGTAAATTATTACACAACGGTATAGGTAGGTACCTAGTAACGAGTACGGGGTTAGGTACTAACCTACGGAAGGTCTGCGATCTACATAACATGTATAGAATATTACATATATGTTACATCGGAGGGTTATCTATATGAAGACCTGTGATCTGTGACAGGAGGGTATTCTGTACAAAATAATAAACCGTTGTGCAGGGATTTGCAGCGTTTTTTTAATATTCTCAAGACTGGTTTGCGTTCAAGGGACAGACTAAGTTGCCTGTACACAATTCTTACAAAATATCCAATTATGGGCACAAAAACCCCAATTCAACGAAATTCACAACTCTTTCTCGACACATCTTTCGGCCATTCCTGATAAATCTCAGGCTTTCTGTACGTCGAATATTCGACGTTCACCGGATTTTGTCGTTTCTCACAAATAGTGCTAAGGGGCGTCCATGGACGAAATAATAGCGGTAAAGTCGCTTTGATCATATTGTACTATTGACGAGCCGGGATTTCACTAGAACGACAAGCTTAGGATCTAATGAGCGAGAATGATGTGAAATCGTTCCCAGAACTCATTAGCCACTTCCTATAGATTTGTTGTCGGCGCTTATTTCCGACGCTGTCTCACGGGGGATTGAAAAATCGTTTGATGCCGGGAATATTATTTACAGTAATGAGACAGAGACAGAACATGCTGTATTTAGTGAATACATCCACATTACAGGTGAGCAGCACCGTTTATTTAAATATACACATCCATATAAACTCTTAGAAGAATGTTGAGGTTCGTTCAAGGAAAGATTTGGTTCCCAACGTTTCGATTATTTATTTCTTCATTTCCAAGGAGGAGCTGCCATCATGAGCAAACATGAGTTGACATTCTGAACCAGCAGTGAAAACATCAGCTCTCACTGGTACTCAGAATAGTGCTCTGTGTCCCTGCTCATGATGGCAGCTCTCTGGGAACAAAATGTTTCCTTGACCGAACCTCAACATCCGTTTAAGAGTTTGTACACGAAACGGTCGACAACCCCCGATTCACTACCGGATCTACACATACTCATATAAATATTTAACACATTATATATATATATAACATTATAACAATATAATAGGTAACAAGGAAACAAACCATACGAGATTAAAAAGTGCCATGCTTTTGAACGCATTAGGGTCAGAAGAAATATGGACCAGTCAAGACGTAAATATCATTTTCCAACATTTTGAACAAATAATAGAAGAATGGAATTAGAAAAACGCTGGTGAATTATTACACAAAGGTTTATTATTTATCTGTATAGATGCCCCTTCTGCGTAGATCACTGTTTTCTGTGGTAAATACCGAGCTCCCCCCAGGAAAGCTCTAAATGGAGTACTGCAGCCGGCCCAGGAATTTAAAGTTTCATAGAAATGCGCGGGGTTAAATAATTCAATCATTCATTATTCGTAATTATTCATGAAGCATAAGGTAAATAATAAACCTCTGTGTAATAATTTACCTGTATAGGCGCCCCTTCTGCGTAGATAGTATAATAAATCGTTGTGTAACAATTTACCGTTGTTTAATAATTTACCCAAGAATACTTCAACATTTGATCAAGTTGTAAAAGAACCTACCTACCAACAAAATCCAAAAGATCCATCATTTTGGTTTATTGTTTTCAATAATGAACCATTGGAATCGAGCATGAAAAAAAAAAAATTCTAACCCCCCTCAAAATTTGATGGTTTACGTTTCAAGGTATGTAGAATCCAAAACTGCAATACAAATATTTCTGTCTGTCCGCCGTACGCCGTACGGGCCACTTTTCTTAGTTACCATGAAACAAAATTGATGAAATTCGGGTTATAGGTTCCGTTCGGGGTCTAGTTGGTCCTCGAAGCTCGACGTTACTGTCAGTCATCTCTAAGGGGTTCAAAATAGGGGTTGAAATTTTCAGAACGCCGTAGCTCGAAAACTTCCGATAGAAGGGTATGGTTTTTTTTACGTTACCTATTAAAATTGTCTTGAGCTAAACAATTTTTTGAGACCACCCGGAGCATTCTACGTCCAGCCGTTCGTGTGCACCAAAAAGCTTCGTCAACACGATCGTGAATCAAACGGTATAAATGCGGCCCAGATATCATCACTAGGGAGCACCTGATTATGATCAAGGATGGCTGTATGAAGTCGAGTTGTTTGTTCTGCGATATTATTTCATTTGATAAGTGATGGACTATTGGATTTTGTTGGTAGGTACTTCTGAAACTTGAACAAACGTTGAAGTACATATTATTGATGGGTAAATTATTACACAATGGTGAATTATTACACAACGGTAAATTATTACACAACGGCAAATTATTTCATAACGGTAAATTATTACACAACGGTAAATTATTACAGAACGGTTCATCAACCAAGAAGGGGCTGGATTTTGTTGATCGGTCTTTTGCAACTCGAACAACCGTTGAAGCATTATTGATGGGCAAGTTATTACACAACGGTTCATTATACTTGACCACGAAGGTAGATACTGACCACAGAAAACAGTGATCTACGCAGAAGGGGCATCTATTTCACTCCACATCAACAATTTTCCTTAGGCACATCATTATTTGCGTTTCTTTTTGCCGTTTTAGTTTTTGCTTGTCATCGACAGAATTATTTTAGCAAAATTTAACTCGAAATTTAGATAGGTACCTATTAACGAGTACGGGGTTAGGTACTAATCTATGGAGGATCTGCGATCTACATAATATGTATAGAATAGTACATATTATATTATATAGACGGGTTATCTATACATAGAGCTGTGATCTGTAACAGAAGGGTATTCTGTACAAAATAATAAACCGTTGTGCAGGGATTTGCAGCGTTTTTCAAATGAAATAATATCACAGGACAGCCAACTCGACTTCATACAGCCATCCGTGATTATAACCAGGTGATGCCTAGGTGATATCTTTAGAGATGACTGACAGTAACGTCGAGCTTCGAGGACCAACTAGACCCCGAACGGAACCTATAAACCGAATTTCATCAATTTTGGTTTATTATTTTCAATAATGAACCATTGGAATCGAGCATGAAAAAAAAAATTCTTAACCCCCCTCAAAATTTGATGGTTTACGTTTCAAGGTATGTAGAATCCAAAACTGCAATAAAAATATTTCTGTCTGTCCGCCGTACGCCGTACGGGCCACTTTTCTTAGTTACCATGAAAAAACGCTGCAAATCCCTGCACAACGGTTTATTATTTTGTATAGAATACCCTCCTGTCACAGATCACAGCTCTATGTATAGATAACCCGTCTATATAATATGATATGTACTATTCTATACATATTATGTAGATCGCAGACCCTCCGTAGGTTGGTACCTAACCCCGTACTAGTTACTAGGTACCTACCTAAATCACGAGTTAAATGTTGCTAAAATAATAATTCTGCCGATGACAAACAGTACCTAACAAAAAGAAACACACATAATGAAGTTCTGAAAAGAAATTGTTGATGAGGAGTGAAAAAAGTTGCAAAAGTACCTACCAACAAACTCCAGCCCCCTCTACGTAGATGGAATAATGAACCGTTGTGTAATAATTTACCGTTGAGTAACGATTTACCGTAGTAATAATTTACCCATCAATAATACTTCAACGTTTGTTCAAGTTTCACTACCTACCAACAAACTCCATCATTTTTCAAATGAAATAATATCACAGAACAACCAACTCGACTTCATACTCCGCCAATATAATCAGGTGATCCCTACCAATGATTGGCCGTATTCACAAATTCCTATTGTGGGCGCGTCTCTGGTTACGAGATTTGGTTTGAATTGTATACAATTTCATTCACACTGGAGTCGAAAATGCCTGTCGGTGCCAACTTCGGGGCCTTACTGTGAACGAACGGCTGGACGTACGATGCTCCGGATGGTCTTAAAAAACTCGCAAGTTCAAGAACTATTTAAACCCGTAAAAATATTCACGTAAAAAAATGGTATAGGCGTTTTGAAAATTTCAACCCCTATTTTGAACCCCTTAGAGATGACTCACAGTAACGTCGAGCTTCGAGGACCAACTAGACAGCGAACGGAACCTATAACCCGGATTTCATCAATTTTTTTTCATGGTAACTAAGAAAAGTGGCCCGTACGGCGTACGGCGGACAGACAGAAATATTTGTATTGCAGTTTTGGATTCTACATACCTTGAAACGTAAACCATCAAATTTTGAGGGGGGTAAGAATTTTTTTTTTCATGCTCGATTCCAATGGTTCATTATTGAAAATAATAAACCAAAAATTGATGAAATTCGGGTTATAGGTTCCGTTCGGCGTCTAGTTGGTCCTCGAAGCTCGACGTTACTGTCAGTCATCTCTAAGGGGTTCAAAATAGGGGTTGAAATTTTCAAAACGCCTATACCATTTTTTTACGTAAATATTTTTACGGTTTTAAGTTCTTGAACTTCCGAGTTTTTTAAGACCATCCGGAGCATCGTACGTCCAGCCGTTCGTTCACAGTAAGGCCCCGAAGTTTGCACCGACAGGCATTTTCGACTCCAGTGTGAATGAAATTGTATACAATTCAAACCAAATCTCGTAACCAGAGACGCGCCCACAATAGGAATTTGTGAATACGGCCAATCATTGGTAGGGATCACCTGATTATATTGGCGGAGTATGAAGTCGAGTTGGTTGTTCTGTGATATTATTTAATTTGAAAAATGATGGCTCTTTTGGAGTTTGTTGGTAGGTAGTGAAACGTGAACAAACGTTGAAGTATTATTGATGGGTAAATTATTACTACGGTAAATTATTACTCAACGGTAAATTATTACACAACGGTTCATTATACCATCTACGTAGAAGGGGCTGGAGTTTGTTGGTAGGTACTTTTGCAACTTTTTTCACTCCTCATCAACAACTTCTTTTTAGAACTTCGTTATATGTGTTTCTTTTTGTTAGGTACTGTTTGTGTTCGGCAGAATTATTTTAGCAACATTTAACTCGTGATTTAGGTAGGTACCTAGTAACGAGTACGGGGTTAGGTACTAACCTACGGAGGGTCTGCGATCTACATAATACGCATAGAATAGTACATATTATATTATATAGACGGGTTATCTATTACATAGAGCTGTGATCTGTAACAGAAGGGTATTCTGTACAAAATAATAAACCGTTGTGCAGGGATTTGCAGCGTTTTTTCTTCATGGTTACTTAGAAAAGTGATCAATGCGGCGTACGGCGGACAGACAGAAATTTTTTTATCGCATTTTCGGATTCTACATACCTTGAAACGTAAACCATCAACTTTTGAGGGGGGGGGGGGGGGGTTCGAATTTTTTTTTTTTTTTCGTGCTCGATTCCAATGGTTCTTTATTGAAAATAATGAACCAACAATACGTTGGAATTTTTTGAGCCCTATATAGTGGACACTTCTCTTGGTCAGCCGCGGGTCCACTATAGAGGGGCACCCCTCTATGTTGGACACTTATTTTGGTCCCGTGGGTGTCCACTATAGAGGGATTTCACTGTACTACGGTTGTCAAATCATTTTGGAAGATAATCATTTATAGGACTGATAAAGACGCGTTTTTCATGATCTAGACGATGGTGGTATCTGTACTCACGGTCACAGAGAGATACTTCGTACCACGCATTTTCCGCAGAAGTGGAAACACGCGAAAAGCGTGAATGACTTTGAAACCTCAAAAACTTTCTCGAGACCCTAAAAGCCTTCGGCCTATCAGCCTGAAATCGATATTCTACAACATACATTTGAGCGCATTTGACCAAATTGGTGCCCCATTTCGTACGCGTTATTCCGTCATTCAAATTTCGGCTGCGTCGGCCTCATTCCCGTCAACAACGAATTCTTGACACATTCGAAAAGCAGGAAGTATGCCAAGGAATTTTCCTTGACACTGAAAAAGCATTTGATCGATTGTGCCATCCGGTAGTCTTGTATAAATTAAAACCACTTTTATCAGACACCTACTGTCGCAGTGGCGTCGGGGTCATAGCCCCCCCATTGGCTCAAAAACTTCATCAGAAATTAAAACTAAATCTCAAGAGTGACAAAAATCACAAAAGTAACAAACAAATACAAAAATAACAGATTAAACGGTAAATCAAACATGAATAAACAGTTAAATAATATTACGTTTATTTTATTGCAAACGATCTGTCCCAAAGATGACCAAAGATGACAAAAATCCTTATCGAAATTAGTCCCTCACCGTCACCATCCCATACTTCAGGTGAATTAATATTGATTTTAGCCCTTAATAACAATTGTTGACCCCAAAAATCCTAATTAGACCCCTATTCTGTGTGAAAAACAACTGAAATGGTATTTTTCTGTCTTTACTCATCCTTCCACACCACTTTCAGTGATTTTATATATCAAATTTAGCCGTTTTTACCAATTTTTGGCCCCAAATAACTCAAACTTGACCCCCTTCGAATTTTTGAAAATTACTCATCCTTTTATAAGAACATTTTGGTGAAATTTGGAATTTTTATCACGTATCCGAGGTGAGACATCGTCTGGAGAGACACATAAATAAATATACATAATATACGTACAAATTTTTGTTAAAATCTAGGGATGAAATCAGGATGCTCTGAAACGGATTTGCCTATACAACAATTTCAATAACTCATGTTCTGAACATTTTGGACCCATTGCAGTAACTTCATTTTTCCTGAAAATTCGCTAACATTGTTGCCAAATAAATGTTTTATTTCATCGGTTTATCTTACCTAACGTAACCTGTAACATTTAGTGCTCTGTTAAATTTAATTTAAATTCAGCTTTGTTTGTAATTTCAAACATGAGCGAATTTTCGACGAAAATGAAGATATTGCAATGGGTAACATTTTCAGAAATATTTTGATAGGCAAATCCGTTTCACAGCATCCTCAGTTCATCCCTAGATTTTAACAAAAATTTATATGTATATATTTATGTGCCACTCCGGATGATATCTGTCCTTGGGTAAATGGTAAAAATTCCATATTTCTCCAAAACTTTTGTATTGCCAAACAAAAGGACGAGTTGGAAGATGAGCAATTTTCAAAAATTCCAAGGGGGTCAAATCGGAGTTCTTAGGGGTCAAAATTCAGTAAAAACAGCTAAAATTACATACAGTTGATATAAAATCACTGGTAGTGGTATGGAAGGATGAGTAAAGACAGAAAAATACCGTTGCAGTGGTTTTTCAATCAGACTAGGGGTCAAATTTTGTTTTTGGGGGGTAAGCAATTGGAATTAATGGCTAAAATAAACATTAATTCTCCTGACGTTGCATGGGATGGTTAATCACGACGGAGGGACTATCTCGATGATAAAACTATTTTTGTCAAAAACAAGTGGGTCAAATTTGACTTTATTAGGGTCAAACATCGGGAAAAATGGCTAAAATCACGAAGATATTTTATAATGTTAAGAAAAGTGGTACCTATGGTTTCTCGCCCTGTCATCTTTTTACACAAGCAGGAATCTTTTTTGAAAATTCGCTCTTATAACCATGCTGCGTGACGGGAACTTTTTCTATTTCCGATAACCCCCCCTTTCAACAATCCTGGCTACGCCACTGTACTGTCGGATGATCCTATCGTTGCCTCTTATTAATTTTATTACCGATTAACCGCAATAATATTGACCTAGGTGTGCATTTATAGTTATTTGACGCTTTCTGTACCATTAGCATGATTGACAGAATAAAGAGGTTTTCTATTCTATTCTATACTGTCGTGAGTTACTCACGGAACTACTCCTAGCAGATTTAAGTTCTCACAAATATTTCATAAGCCAACTTTAGTTCTTACCAAATAAACCATACGAGTGGGGAACAAGCCGCAGGAGTCAGAGCACAACCTGGGTCCCCACCTTCCCCTACCAAATAGGGGATGGAGGGAGACGACTTCCAGTAACATAAATACTCGCCTCCTTCGACTTTTTACTCATTCTACGCTTCCTCTAGCCGCTGACCATGTCTCTCTCCTACTCCCAAAAGATCCAGCCGATGGTGGAGGTTCGCCTTTAACCAGAACTGGCAAATTCCCCCCCTCGCCACTCGTGGTGAATTCTACGCCAATTTAAATTCATCACATATACTATTCTGATGTTCTTGCGAATCCCTTTGGAATTACCGACTCTAGGTGGCCCACGCCTGAAGGCGAACGAACCGGGTTCGCAAACTTTGTTCGCAAACGTTTACCGTTCACACTGTAACAGTGCGGCTGTTCTCGAGTCGTTTTTTGGTGCGATGGAGACGGGATCGGTGGTCTGAGAGGGGGACTCTCGAGAGTCCACCCCCACTGTCACACTCTGTCACAAGGTAGCAGAGCCTGTTTGGTAGTATGCGCTGATTAATTCACCATACTCCATCCACTTTTTGTGGGCTCACCAGAAGCATAAGCCAAAGGTTTCCCAAAAGGATTCCTTTACCAACAACCTGTCCCTTTGATAATAAATACATCTGTTGGCTTCCCCACCATCTTTCACCCCTTTAGAGTGTCAGTATAATTAAAATATACTGAGCTTATTTGAAGGCGATTGATGCCATGTCCCAATTTACAAGTCCCAATAGTTGTTCCATCCTAACGATGGAGGTTGATCACCTAAACGTTGCCCAGATGAACACTATTCACTGGACAACAACCTCCGACAACATTATCCACCAATACTCGTATGTAAGGAGCTTTGTTCTCCATCAGTAAATATTATTGAGGTAGTAACATTACGATGGAGGTTAGTCACCTTGAAATTGTTCAGATGTCGTTTCCTGAACCAGAACTTCATACTACTTTTCATTCCACCTTTTCCCTCTCATACTTCTGCAACCAGAAGTATGTCATGTGCGGAGGAGTGTAAAAGTGCGGCTGTTCTCGAGCTATTTTTTCTTCCGGCGGAGACGGGTTCGCTTGGCAAGAAGCCTAATCGATTTCCCTTCTTAACTGGTGATAATCTCGCTGGTCTAGGAGGGGGACTCTCGAGAGTCCACCCCCACTGTCACACTCTGTCACAACACTCAGCGAACCTTTGTTCCGAATGCTCGAAAACAGGGTTCGCGGATGATGCTCGTTTCTGTGTAAACCCGGCTTTAGAGTCGGGAAAATTGAAAATGTTCAGCTTCTCAACCCCATCGATCAGTTGATTGAATTTCTCCATTACCTACCTGTGTTTTGACAAGCAGGTAACTGATCATCAGTGTACTTGATAATCTAACAAGAATATGCTTAATGTTTGTATTCAATCAGCCTTTCAAACGATGGGCCTGCTCGGGCGAAGCGAGGTTTCCCATGTTCGGACGAAGCTATTCAACAAGTTGTGGCGTCGACCTCTTCCGCTACCTACCTATTTTATGCCACTTATTAGGATAGTACGCCATTCAACTGGAAGTAGCTGCCTGCTGATATATGACGCTTTTTACATGCTTCGACCTTATGAAATGCCGTTTAAATAAAACCTTAGCAACAGTTTGCCGTCTGGATAAACATCGGGAAAGGCCATTTGAACGGTAAAGCAATTATAAAGACGATTACAAATTCACCGCGAAACGGCGAAGACGATTTTTGCGAAGATCAGCTCGAAGAGGTGGAGAAGGGAAGAGTCAAAAGAAAGAAATTCTCTGGCCGCCTGAGGGACCGTTAACCTCCGCGAGCGGTCCTTCCCTTTAACGGAAGCCAGGTTTTTCCATAATCGTGTGTTGTGTGTGTCATCTCACGTCGTTGTGTTTGTGTGATCAAGGCGGAGACAAGTGTTTGGAGATGTGTGCGTCTGTGTGGTGCAAACGGATCGCTACGTCCTTTTCGGGTCAGGGCGGACGGAATCCGCTTCTGAGTTTAGTTTGGGTACAAATTTCCTGTGTGAAATCGAAATTATTGCCGAGTAAAGGCAAATCCCTTGTACGTCGTCGTCTTTTAGGTTGCAATGAAATATGAAACTGAAACTCGTGACAGAGTGCGACAGTGGGGGTGGACCCTCGCGAGTCCACCTCCCAGACCAGCGAGATTATCGCTGGTTGAGAAGGGATATCGATTAGGCTTCCGCCAAGCGACCCCGTCTCCACCGGGAGAAAAAATAGCGCGAGAACAGCCGGACTGTTACACTCCTCCGCACATGACATACTTCTGGGTAGCAGAGGTATGTGAGGGAAAAACGCTGCAAAGTCCGTGTCACATGGGTTTATTATTCTACTGGACATACCTACAGAAATTTTGGCTGTTCATTTATTGCTTTCATGTGCAATTATTGAAATGGCTATTTTTGATGGTCCCACCAGTTTTGACCCCCAAAAACACGAATTAGGCTCGGCTGTTCCTTTCAACAGATTATTTTTGATCATTGATAGTCTTGATTCACCTGTTCATACAACTTCGAGTGTTATTATACAAATGTAAGGTGATTTCAGACAATTTCCCATGTTTTTGACTCATAAAAAATGTATTTTGGGAGCTTAACCCTCGTTAAAACCTCAATTCTTCACTCTTCGGTCAAAATGAACCTTATATTCGATCTTCTCGCCGTAAAAAACATGGAAAACGATACCTCACAAGCTCATGTTCACTAAAACATCAAAAATCCCTTGAAAACCCCTAAATTTACACTCGTTTTTCTCCCATCACACCCCTGGGTGTATTCCGATCGGACTGCCGTGTTTCGGAGGACAACTAGGAGCCAAATGTGTTCCCAAATGGGGACCCAAACTGTGTGCGGAAAAACGCTGCAAAGTCCTTGTCACATGGGTTTATTATTCTATTATTTTATTGGTCTACAGAAATGCTGGCTGTTCATTTATTGTTTCTTTCATGTAAAATAATTGAAATAGCTATTTCTGGTGGTTTCCACAAATTTTGGCCCCCAAAACTTGAATTAGGTAGGTACTACGCTCCTTTTTTTTTCAAATTACCTTTGATCATTGATTGTACCATTTATTCGTCTTGATCCACGTGTTGACACTTTTTCTAGTGTTATTATACAAATTGATGGTGATTTCAGACGATTTCGCAGGTTTTTGACTAATAAAAAATCAATTTTGGGAGCTGTACATCTGGTACTCCGTGGTCAAAATCGACTTCATATTCGGTCTTCTCGTCCCAAAAACATGGAAAACGATACCTCAAACGCTCATGTTACTAACATGTTACTAAAACAAAAAAAGTACCTATTTTTATACACATTTTCACTATTAACACCCCTGGGTATATTCCGATCGGGCTGCAAAGTTTCGGGACACAACTAGGGCCCTAATGGAGCATGTGTGCGAAAGAACGACTTTTTTAGACCGAAAATGAAGCCTGTTCACGTGATACGGCGGACGGACATTTTTGGCATTTGGAATCGGACATTTGTGGGCATTTTTGGAATCTACGCACCTTGAAACGTAAAAGAATAAAATTTGAGGGGGTGTTATAAACATTTTTTGCTGAGCGATTACATAGGTGTATTATTCACAGAATAATAAACCAAAAGGAGGAATGAAAAGTAGTATGAAGTTCTGGTTCAGGAAACGACATCCGAACAATTTCAAGGTGACTAACCTCCATCGTAATGTTACTACCTCAATAATATTTACTGATGGAGAACAAAGCTCCTTACATACGAGTATTGGCAAATAATGTGGTCAGAGGTTGTTGTCCAGTGAATTGTGCTCATCTGAGCAACCTCTAGGTGATCAACCTCTTCCGCTCACCGATCCCGTCTCCATCGTACCAAAAAACGACTCGAGAACAGCCGCACTGTTACAAACCCCGCAGTTCGGCTGGGGGTGGTGGAAGAGACTTCCTTTGGTGGCAAATGTGATAAAATTTGGAAAACTGCCTGAATTGGACCGGGTGAACAGTATCCGTAACGACCCACGAGCGTGGACAACCCATCGGTGCATCGGTTACTGAAGTAGTCTCTTGCAGGGCTTAAGAAGACGAGGTGTTCGGAGTGCGATAATCAGTACTTAGGGAAAGCACTACCTGGTAGGTATCTTGAGACATTTCCTGGATCTGCTCGAGAAAATTCGAGATGAATACTAAAAGTTCGATTTAGGAATCCAAATTTTTGGTTACTTTTAATTTTTACTTAATTTTTACTTAATTACTTTAATTTTTGGTTACTTGTTCAGTATCAAGATTTACATGTTGAATTCCTTTACATATTAAACTCATGCAGCTCGGCACCTTGTGTGAAATAATCTGGAAGACATTATGGAAACAGTCGAGATTTATTGGTTTATTATTCTGTGAATAATACACCTATGTACGCGCTCAGCAACAAATTTTTATAACACCCTCTTAAAATTTTTTCTTTTACGTTAAGTACAAGGTGCGTAGATTCTGAAAATGCAATGTCCTTCCGCCGTATCATGCATAACTACTTCATTTTCGGTCTACAAAATTCGTTCTTTCGCACACATGGCTCCACTTGGCCCCTAGTTGTGTCCCGAAACTTACCAGCCCGATCGGAATATACCCAGGGGTGTTATGAGTGAAAATGTGTATAAAAACAGGTATTTTTTGTGTTTTAGTAGCACGAGCTTTTGAGGTATCGTTTTCCAAACGTCTGACCAAAGAGGTATCGTTGACCAAAGAGTGGAAAATTCAGGTTCTACCAAAGGTTCAGCTCCCAAAATTGATTTTTTATTAGTCAAAAACCTGGAACATTGTCCGACATCACCATAAATTTGTACAATAACACTAGAAAAAGTGTCAACACGTGAATCAAGACGATTAAATGGCACTACGAATGATCAAAGATAATTTGAAAAAAAAAACACTGCAAAGTCTTTGTCACATGGGTTTATTATTCTACTGGACATACCTACAGAAATTTTGGCTGTTCATATATTGTTTCTTCCGTGTGCAATTATTGAATTGGCTATTTTTGATGTTTTCCAACAATTTTGGCCCCCAAAAACACGAATTAGGCTAGACTTTTTAACAGATTATTTTTTATCATTGATAGTACCATTCAATTGTCTTGGTTCACCTGTTGATAATACTTCTAGTGTTATGATACAAATGTAAGGTGATTTCAGATAATTTCCCATGTTCTTGACTAATAAAAAATGAATTTCGGGAGCTTAGCCTTCGTTACAACCTCAAAACAACAACAAAAAAACCTCACAAGCTCATGTTAACTAAAACCTCAAAAATCCCCCGAAAACCCCTAGTTTTACACCAATTTTTCTCCCATAACACCCCTGGGTGTATGCCGATTGGGCTGCCGTGTTTCGGAGGACAACTAGGAGCCAAATGTGTTCCCAAATGGGGACCCAAACTGTGTGCGGAAAAACGATGATTTCAGACCGTAATTTAACGTAAATTTAAGGCTGGAACTTCGTTAGAACCTTAATTTTCCACTCTTTGGTCAAAATCACTTCATATCCGGTCTTCTCGTCCCAAAAAAACAGAGCGTACCTAATTCGTGTTTGGGGGGCCAAAATTTGTGGAAACCATCAAAAACCACTATTTCAATTATTTCACATGCAAGAAACAATAAATGAACAGCCAACATTTCTGTAGGTACATACGTTCAATAGAATAATAAACCCATCTGACAAGGACTTTGCAGCATTTTTAGGTGATATAGCCGCACCTACTGCGTCAACCTCCGTTATCAGCAGGTTATCCAGGCTTGACTAACGTTGATAAGACCGCTGGGCAAAGCATTCGAGTTTATCTACGGGGCAATAAACAATCGCATAATAATTTGCATTATTTATCAAAGAAGTGAAACGTCAACCTAAGCGAATTCTCTGGGCTTTATCTTTGATCGATCTACCAGCTCAACGTAAATTCCACTGAAAGCGGTTTTAAAGCGAGCCACAACTGAAGAATGCAAAACTTGCATCGTACAACTGAGCACGCAGAATGTGCACATGTTCGTGAACCAGTTCTGATTGTATACCACCGAAGTGATATAGAAATACTGATAATCACTTAAAATACCCACGATGTATCCCGAGAGCTATTAAAAGATAAACACGGCATGTTTTCCGTCGCTCTGATAGGAACTTGTATCGATGATGAACCCACAAAAAAAGTCGCTCTTCGTTTTTGACTGCTGAGTCGATGTTTGCCGGAATTCATAAGTCTAATAAAGAGGCAGTGAGCGGCGTAGCCAGGAGTGTGAAAAAATAAAAATAAAAAAAATAAAAATTCTTGTCATGTAGCATGGCTATAAGAGCGAATTTTCAAAGAAATACAAAACCAAACAAAAGAATAAGCAATTTTCAAAAATTTGACAGGGGTCAAATTTGAGTTTTTAGGGGTCAATTATTGGTAAGAACTGCTAAAATTGATATATAAAATCACTGAAAGTGGCATGTAAGGGTGAGTGAAGACAGAAAAATACCATTTCAGTTGCTTTTCACTCAGAATAGGAGTCTAATTAGGATTTTTGGGGGTCAACAATAGGTATCAAGGGCTAAAATCAATATCAATTCACCTGAAGTGTGTGATGATGACGGTGAGGGATTATTTTGATAAGAATTTTTGTCAGAAAGAGCGGGTCAAATTTTTGGGGCACATCGTTCGTAATCAAATAAGCGTAATATTATTGAACTACATTCGTGGTTGTTATCATTCTTAAGATTTAATTTTATTTTGTGATGAACTTTTCGAGCTAATGGGGGGGCATGATCACCACTAACCCCCCCCCCCCCACCCCCCCCCGGCTATGCCACTGTACCACTGTAAAGAGGCAATTTGAATTTTTAGAAATCTGTACCAACGGGATCACTAGTAAAACAGCGTAGAAAATAATATTGTACGTATAAAAACTGTTGAGAAAATGATGGTCAGCTGGGCAGACGTGAAATCACTTTATTGACCGGTTCAATTGTTAGGTTTATCTCCATCCCTTATTGTCAGTGAACCTTTGGGAGTAGGTATGTATGAGAATTTTTTTTTTTTTTTCACGCTCGATTCCAAAGGTTCGTTATTGAAAATAATAAACCAAAATGCTTTAGTTTGAGAAATAGAAGGGTATGCCAGGGAATTACAGTTTCATAAATAAGCGGTGGATTCAGGAGTTCCACCATTAATTTATTATTTGTTGTTATTCATGAAGCGTAACATTTGTTCAAGTTACCAAAGTACCTAACAACAAAACTCAAAAGATTCATCATTTTCCAAGTGAAGTAATATCACAGAACAACCAACTACTGCCGTTTCATTCACGATCATGTCGACGATGCTTTTCGGTGCATACTAGCTTCAAATATTGTAGCAGAAAATGAAGAAACTTGTGGAAAACACCAATTATTTTTATAAATTATTATCACCAAATTTGAACTTTGGATAATGTCGGTTCAGTCAAATGTTAACCAATAAATGGTGATCATAACATTGGTTCTATAGTAGCTAATTCACGATGAGAAATTATTTAATTTAATGAATTATTTATGAAATGAAATGAAATGATTTATTTTAATGAATGATTTAATGATATGAAATGATTTAATTTAATGAACGATTTAATGACTATGAAATTATTTAAGCTAATGAATGAATGATTTGAATTCCTACTTGCGCTTCCCCACTGTGCGGCGTAGCGTATGACGGACGGACAGAAATGTTTTTATTTCATTTTTCGATTCTACGTACCTTGAAACGGAAACCATCAAATTTTGTTCGGGGGTTAAAATTTGTTTGTTCACGCCCGAATCCCAACGTTTATTATTGAAAATAATGAACCAAAATCGAAATTATTTATTTATTAATTCTGCAGTCCCTCCTGTGCGGCCTGCAGTATGCGAACCTTGTCATATTCGATTGACATATTTCCATCGCACTCGCGATCGTTTTCAACCAAATCCTTGAAGATCGCGAGAATCTGGAACCAATCAGGGTTCTGCCACGAATTGTTGAATGGGCGAATCCAATCATCCCCACTCATATGATCTTGTTAAATCACTGCCCGTCACACATGAGGATCTGCAGTTAGCCTTCAGTATTGGTCAGGAAGTGCCAGCCGAACTTGACCCACGTTCAAGCCAGAGTCAACGCGTTACTCATCTTTACATTTTAGGTACTCAACTAAATTTTTTTTCTTTTTGGTTTATTATTTTAAATAATGAACCTATGGAATCGAGCATGAAAAAACACAAAAATTTTAACGCCCCCTCAAAATTTGATGGTTTCCGTTTCAAGGTATGTAGAATCCGAAAATGGAATACAAAAATGTCTCTCCTTCCGCCGTACTTCACACTTTTCTTAGTTAACATGAACCAAAATTGATGAAATTTGGTTTGTATGTCCCGTTTGGGGTCTAGTTGGTCCGAAACTCGGCGTTAATGTCAGTCATCTCTAAGAGGTGAAAAACAGGGGTTGAAGTTTTCAGAACGCCGTAGCTCGAAAACTTTCAATAGAAGGGTATCGTTTTTTTAACGTTTTTAAATTGAAAGTGAACTAAAGAATTTTTTGAGACCACCCGGGGCATTGTACGTGCAGTCGTTCGTTTGCACCGAAAATCTTCGTCAACATGATCGTGAATCAAACGTTATAAATGCGGCCCAGATATCATCACTAGGGATCACGTGACTATAATCAAGGATGGCTGTATGAAGTCGAGTTGGTTATTCCTTGATACTATTTCATTTGTAAATAGATGGCTCTTTTCGGTTTTGTTGATCGGTAATTTTGCAACTTGAGCAAACGTTACGCTTCATGAATAACAACAAATAATAATTAATGATTGAAGTATTGAATTATTGAATCCCGCGCATTTTTATGAAACTATAGTTCCAGGGCCGGCTCCAGTACCCGATTTAGGGCTTTTCTGGGGGAAGCACCAGGGAAGGTATTGACCACGGAAAATGAACAGGTGAATAATAAACCTTTGTGTAATAATTTTTCGCGCTTTTTGCACTTTTTTTCGCTTGCTATGAAGTGCTGTACACATACATTACACATGGAGTACTTACATGAATAATGTAACTTACTGACATAACGACAGATGAAAAGCACTAAAGGAAGACACAACAATCACAAGCGGAGTCCACATATTCCGATCATGTGAATGGAATATTTCCAACCGACTACATTCGATAAATACCCTGCCAAGATTGCCCAGAAACCGAATCCACCTTCACAAAAACTAAGACACCAGTTGTACAAATATATATAGTTGGCCACGTGATTATGATCCTTCCATGTGTAGTTACTGCTATTCAAGCATCAGGAAACTCTGATGACACTACGAGCGATACGAACCGGATCAGCGGTTCGCCACCAAAAAACGCTGCAAAGTCCTAAGCACATGGGTTTATTATTCTATTGGACATACCTACAGAAATATTGGCTGTTCATTTGTTGTTCCATTCATGTGCAACAGTAGAAATAGCTGTTGTTTATGGTTTCCACCAATTTTGCCCCTCAAAAACACGAATTATTAAGCTCCTACTTTTGACAAATTATCTGTTGATAGTGCCATTTAATTGTCTTGGTTCACCTGTTGATACAACCTTCCGGTGTTATTATACGAATTTATGGGGATCTCAGGCAATTTTCCAGGTTTTTGACTCATAAAAAATGAATTTTGGGAGCCGAACCTTCGTTACAACCTCAATTCTTCACTCAGTGGTCAAAGCCGACTTCATATACGGTTGTATATCCTTGAAAAAAAAAACGCTGCAAAGTCCTTGTCACATGGGTTTATTATTCTATTGGACATACCTACAGAAATGCTGGCTGTTCATTTATTGTTGCGTTCATGTAAAATAACTGAAATAGCTATTTCTGATGTTTTCCATCAATTCTGGCCCCCAAAACACGAATTAGGTACGCTCCTTTTTGGTTTATTATTTTCAATAATGAACCATTGGAATCGAGCATGAAAAAAAAAATTCTTACCCCCCCTCAAAATTTGATGGTTTACGTTTCAAGGTATGTAGAATCCAAAACTGCAATAAAAATATTTCTGTCTGTCCGCCGTACGCCGTACGCCGTACGCCGTACGGGCCACTTTTCTTAGTTACCATGAAAAAAAATTGATGAAATTCGGGTTATAGGTTCCGTTCGGCGTCTAGTTGGTCCTCGAAGCTCGACGTTACTGTGAGTCATCTCTAAGGGGTTCAAAATAGGGGTTGAAATTTTCAAAACGCCTATACCATTTTTTTACGTAAATATTTTTACGGTTTTAAATAGTTCTTGAACTTGCGAGTTTTTTAAGACCATCCGGAGCATCGTACGTCCAGCCGTTCGTTCACAGTAAGGCCCCGAAGTTTGCACCGACAGGCATTTTCGACTCCAGTGTGAATGAAATTGTATACAATTCAAACCAAATCTCGTAACCAGAGACGCGCCCACAATAGGAATTTGTGAATACGGCCAATCATTGGTAGGGATCACCTGATTATATTGGCGGAGTATGAAGTCGAGTTGGATGTTCTGTGATATTATTTAATTTGAAAAATGATGGCTCTTTTGGAGTTTGTTGGTAGGTAGTGAAACTTGAACAAACGTTGAAGTATTATTGATGGGTAAATTATTACTACGGTAAATCATTACTCAACGGTAAATTATTACACAACGGTTCATTATACCATCTACGTAGAAGGGGCTGGAGTTTGTTGGTAGGTACTTTTGCAACTTTTTTCACTCCTCATCAACAATTTCTTTTCAGAACTTCATTATGTGTGTTTCTTTTTGTTAGGTACTGTTTGTCATCGGCAGAATTATTTTAGCAACATTTAACTCGTGATTTAGGTAGGTACCTAGTAACGAGTACGGGGTTAGGTACTAACCTACGGAGGGTCTGCGATCTAAATAATTATGCATAGAATAGTACATATCATATTATATAGACGGGTTATCTATACATAGAGCTGTGATCTGTAACAGAAGGGTATTCTATACAAAATAATAAACCGTTGTGCAGGGATTTGCAGCGTTTTTCTTTTTTTTTTCAAATTATCTTTGATCATTCGTAGTGCCAATTAATCGTCTTGATCTACGTGTTAACACTTTTTCTAATGGTATTATACGAATTGATGGTGATTTCAGACGATTTCCCAGGTTTTTGACTCATAGAAAATCAATTTTGGGAGCTGAAAATTTGGTAGATCCTCAATTTTCCACTCTTTGGTCAAAATCGACTTCATATTCGGTCGTATATCCTTGAAAAAAAAAAACGCTGCAAAGTCCTTGTCACATGGGTTTATTATTCTACTGGACATACCTACAGAAATGCTGGCTTTTCATTTATTGTTGCGTTCATGTAAAAAATTTAAATAGCTATTTCTGGTGGTTTCCACCAATTTTAGCCCCCAAAACTTGAATTAAGTAGGTACCTACGCTTTTTTCTTTTTTTTCAAATTATCTTTGATCATTGGTAGTGCTTTGATCGTCTTGATCCACTTGTTGACTCTTTTCCTAGTGTTATTCTATAAATTGATGGTGATTTCAAACGATTTCGCAGGTTTTTGACTCATAAAAAATCAATTTTGGGAGCTGAACATCTGGTACAACCTCAATTTTCAACTCCTTGGTCAAAATCGACTTCATATTCGGTCTTCTCGTCCCCAAAACATGGAAAACCATACCTCAAAAGATCATTTTACTAACATGTAGCTAATTCACAAAAAGTATCTACTTTTATACACGTTTTCACTCATAACACCCCTGGGTATATTCCGATCGGGCTGAAAAGTTTGGGAACACAACTAGGGCCCAAATGGAGCATGTGTGCGAAAGAACGGCGATACGGCGTACGGCGGGCTGCGTACGGCGGACGGCGTACGGCGGACGGACATTGCATATTTGGAATCTACGCACCTTGAAACGGAAAAGAAAAAATTTTGAGGGGGTGTTATAAAAATTTTTTTCTGAGCGAATACATAGGTGTATTATTCACAGAATAATAAACCAAAAAGGCTGCAAAGTCCTTGTCACATGGGTTTATTATTCTACTGGACATACGTACAGAAATTTTGGCTGTTCATTTATTGCTTTCATGTGCAATTATTGAAATGGCTATATTTGATGGTTTCCACCAAATATGGCCCCCAAAAAAACGAATTAGGCTCGCCTTTTGGTTTATTATTCTGTGAATAATACACCTATGTATTCGCTCAGCAAAAAATTTTTATAACACCCCCTCAAAATTTTTTCTTTTACGTTTCAAGGTGCGTAGATTCCAAAAATACAATGTCCGTCCGCCGTACGCCTATCACGTGTACCGGCCTCATTTTCGGTCTAAACAATTCGTTCTTTCGCACACATGCTCCATTTGGGCCCTAGTTGTGTCCCGAAACTTTTCAGCCCGATCGGAATATACCCAGGGGTGTTATGATTGAAAATGTGTATAAAAATAGGTACTTTTTGTGTTTTAGTAACAAATTAGTAAAATGAACTTTTGAGGTATCGTTTTCCATGTTTTTGTGGACGAGAAGACCGAATATGAAGTCGATTTTGACCAAGGAGTGGAAAATTGAGGTTGTACCAGATGCTCAGCTCCCAAATTTGATTTTTTTATGAGTCAAAAACCTGCGAAATCGTCTGAAATCACCATCAAGTTGTAGAATAGCACTAGGAAAAGTTTCAACACGTGGATCAAGACGATTAAATGGCACTACCAATGATCAAAGATAATTTGAAGAAAACAAAAAAAAAAGTAGCGTACCTAATTCGTGTTTTGGGGTCAAAATTGGTGGAAACCACCAGAAATAGCTATTTCAATTATTTCACATGAAAGTAACAATAAATAAACAGCCAACATTTCTGTAGGTATGTCCGTTAGAATAATAAACCCATGTGACAAGGACTTTGCAGCGTTTTCACCTACAACACCCTTCGGTTTATTCCGACCTTTGGAGCACAACTAGGACCCAAATGAAGCCTGTGTGCGAAAGAGCGAATTTTTTGGGACCTAAAATAAAGTAGCTATATGGATGACACGGCGGACGGACATTGCATTTTTGGAATCTACGCACCTTGAAACGGAAAAGAACAAATTTTGAGGGGGTGATATAAACATTTTTTGCTGAGCGAATACATAAGTGTATTATTCACAGAATAATAAACCAAAAGTATTGCGATAAAACTTACTGAAGAATCAAATGTGCGAATTTGACCCGAGCGTTTCCTCGTCTGTTACGATTTACTTGGGAGATCAAAATAATAATATTGAAATTCGCTGATGTGTTGAGGAAGTGCCGCATTTCGACTGACGCGTTGTATCATTAATCTCTGCAAAACAGGCAGGTAATCTGCATCTATCAAACAGGTCTCAGGTTCTTTCATTGAGGACTTTGAAAGCTGGCATTGAATCCGTCGAGAAAGATGATGAGCTTGGCTTGTTTGTCATTTTGAAAACGACGCCCTTGAGGAAATGAGCGATTCGATTGTGAGGATCGTTTCGACGAAAACAGCTAACGCGTGTGTGACAATGTGGCTGACGGTGCGTCAATGCCTTGAGTCGCAGGTTGGTACTGTGGAAGAGGCCTTGACCACAGGAGGAGCTGCTCATCACCCGAACGTTCAACGTCACCAAAGCCTTGGGCGTATTCATGAATTCAACTCGAAACGCCGTAGGAAAGAGGATTTTTTTGTTGGTTATCGCCAGTAAGTATTTTTGGAACGCAATTGTTTATCCTTCCTAGCAGGATCGGACGTACACCTGAGAACATCAGCACTTACATCTGGTGGGCAGTTGTGGTTTCCGTTCCAATTTGGTCGGCATGCAGACAGGTATGAAAAACTGCAAAACGCTTAAATCAAATTAGATTCCGTTTTGGTTTATTATTCTGTGAATAATACACCTATGTATTCGCTCAGCAAGAAATTTTTATAACACCCCCTCAAAATTCTTTCATTTACGTTTCAAGGTGCGTAGATTCCAAAACGCTGCAAAGTCCTTGTCACATTATTCTACCCATATTCCACCTGCAGAAATGTTGGCTGTTCATTTATTGTTTCTTTACTGTGTAATAATTGAAATAGCTATTTCTTATGGTTTCCATCAATTTCCCCCCTCCCCCCCCCCCCGAAACATGAATTACGCTCTTTTTTTTCTTTCTTTTTTTTTCTTCAAATTATCTTTGTTACTGCCCCTTAATTGTCTTGATTCACCTGTTGATCTACTTCTAGTGTTTTTATACAAATGTATGGAGATTTTAGACAATTTCCTTCCCATGTTTTTAACTAATAAAAAATGAATTTTGGGAGCTGAACCTTCGTTACAACCTCAATTCTTTACTCCCTATTTTACATCCATTTTTTCACCCATAACACCCCTGGGTGTATGCCGATCGGGCTGCCGAGTATCGGAGCACAACTAGGGCCCAAATGGAGCGTGTGTGCGAAAGAACGAATTTTTTGGACCGAAAATGAGGGGGATATGCATGATACGCCGTACATTTTGGAACCTACGCACCTTGAAACGTAAAAGAAAAAATTTTGAGGGGGTGTTATAAAGATTTTTTGCTGAGCGAATACATAGGTGTATTATTCACAGAATAATAAACCAAAATGCTATGTCCGTCCGCCGTATCATGCATATCTACTTCATTTTCCGTCTAAAAAATTCGTTCTTTCGCACACATGCTCCATTTGGGCCCTAGTTGTGTCCCACAACTTTGCAGCCCGATCGGAATACACCCGGGGTGTTGTGGGTGAAAAATGGGTGTAAAATAGGGTTTTACGAGAGATTTTTGAGGTTTTGAACATGTGCTTGTGAGGTATCGTTTTCCATGTTTTTTAGGGCGAGAATACTGAATATGAAGTTGATTTTGTCCAAAGAGTAAAGAATTGAGGTTGTAACGAACGTTAAGCTCCCGAAATTAATTTTTTATGAATAAAAAACATGGGAAATTGTCTATAATAACATACATTTGCATAATAACACTGTAAGTAGTATCAACAGGTGAATGGTACTATCAATGATCAAAAATAAACTGTAAAAAAACCGAGCCTAATTCGTGTTTTTTGGGGCCAAAATTGTTGGAAACCATCCAAAATAGCCAATTCAATAATTGCACATGAAAGAAACTATAAATGAACAGCCAAAATTTCTGTACGTTTGTCCAGTAGAATAATAAACCCATGTGACAAGGACTTTGCAGCGGTTTTGGGTTATTATTCTGTGAATAATACACCTATGTATTCGCTCAGCAAAACATTTTTATAACACCCCTCAAAATGTTTTCTTTTCCGTTTCAAGGTGCGTAGATTCCAAAAATGCAATGTCTAAACTATTCGATCTCCTCATGACCAGGCACCCACAGCAACGTGAGTTTGTTGCCACGAGCAGCCTCCTCGAGGGAAATTAGGCAATTCCAGGTCGACTTAGACGTTGCTGAGGAGGATGAAATAGCCTTTAAAGCTGCCTGGCTGTCAGAGAGGATGTGGAACCTTCCACCATTGAGTCTCTACCTGGCAACTCTTGCGCGCACAGTTCTATATCACGGGTTTCCTGCTTGGTAGATTGTGGCTGAGCTGCCAAGGGGTTTGGCGAAGCTGAAATTCGGCCCATGCACCCCAAGCCCAGCCAGACCCCCCATCAAAGACCCAGTGAGGCCACGAAGTAGGGATGGGTCGAACAACGAGTAACAGTTTGTTACAAATAACATACCTACTATTCGAAAATAACGAAATCGTCGTTACTCAATCCATAAAACAGCAGTTTAAAAAACGCTGCAAATCCCTGCACAACGGTTTATTATTTTGTATAGAATACCCTTCTGTTCAGACCACAGCTCTCTGTATATATAACCCGTCTATATAATATAAGATGTACTATTCTATACATATTATGTGAATCGCAGACCCTCCGTAGGTTAGTACCTAACCCCGTACTCGTTACTAGGTACCTACCTAAATCACGAGTTAAATGTTGCTAAAATAATTCTGTCGATGACAAACAGTAACTAAAACGGCAAAAAGAAACTCAAATAATGAACTTCTCAAGGAAAATTGTTGATGTGGAGTGAAATAGATGCCTCTTCTGCGTAGATCACTGCTTTCTGTGGTCAATACCTACCCTCGTGGTCAAGTATAATGAACCGTTGTGTAATAACTTGCCCATCAATAATACTTCAACGGTTGTTCAAGTGGCAAAAGTACCGTTCAACAAAATCCAGCCCCTTCTTGGTAGATGAACCGTTGTGTAATAATTTACCGTTGTGTAATAAATTTACCCATCAATAATACTTCAACGTTTGTTCAAGTTTGAGAAGTACCTACCAACAAAATCCAATAGTCCATCACTCTTATCAAATGAAATAATATCGCACAACAACCAACTCGACTTCATACAGCCATCCTTGATTATAATCAGGTGCTCCCTAGTGATGATTATCTGGGCCGGATTTATACCGTTTCATTCACGATCGTGTTGACGAAGCTTTTTGGTACACACGAACGGCTGGACGTACAGCTCCGGGTGGTCTCAAAAAATTGTTTAGCTCAAGATAAATTTAATAACGTAAAACAAACCATGCCCTTCTATCGAAAGTTTTCGAGCTACGGCGTTCTGAAAATTTCAACCCCTATTTTGAACCCCTTAGAGATGACTGACAGTAACGTCGAGCTTCGAGGACCAACCAGACCCCGAACGGAACCTATAACCCGAATTTCATTAATTTTGTTTCATGGTAACTAATTAAAGTACGGCGTACGGCGGACAGACAGAAATATTTGTATTGCATTTTCGGATTCTACATACCTTGAAACGTAAACCATCAAATTTTGAGGGGGGGGGGGGGGGGTAAGAATTTTTTTTTCATGCTCGATTCTAATGGTTCATTATTGAAAATAATAAACCAAAAAACCAATGAACGAACATGGATATATTTTACAAGTAGTAAAATATCCATGAACCCAATGACGCGTCTTGAGTATTTAATTTTGTTGTCCATTTAAATGCCCGTGAGTGACATCGAAGTAAAACGCTACCCTCTGTTACCAAGGTTGCTAGGTGGACAATTTTGGTTTATTATTTTCAATAATGAACCATTGGAATCGAGCATGAAAAAAAAAATTCTTACCCCCCCTCAAAATTTGATGGTTTACGTTTCAAGGTATGTAGAATCCAAAACTGCAATAAAAATATTTCTGTCTGTCCGCCGTACGCCGTACGCCGTACGGGCCACTTTTCTTAGTTACCATGAAAAAAAATTGATGAAATTCGGGTTATAGGTTCCGTTCGGCGTCTAGTTGGTCCTCGAAGCTCGACGTTACTGTGAGTCATCTCTAAGGGGTTCAAAATAGGGGTTGAAATTTTCAAAACGCCTATACCATTTTTTTACGTGAATATTTTTACGGTTTTAAATAGTTCTTGAACTTGCGAGTTTTTTAAGACCATCCGGAGCATCGTACGTCCAGCCGTTCGTTCACAGTAAGGCCCCAAAGTTTGCACCGACAGGCATTTTCGACTCCAGTGTGAATGAAATTGTATACAATTCAAACCAAATCTCGTAACCAGAGACGCGCCCACAATAGGAATTTGTGAATACGGCCAATCATTGGTAGGGATCACCTGATTATATTGGCGGAGTATGAAGTCGAGTTGGTTGTTCTGTGATATTATTTCGCTTGAAAAATGATGGCTCTTTTGGAGTTTGTTGGTAGGTAGTGAAACTTGAACAAACGTTGAAGTATTATTGATGGGTAAATTATTACTACGGTAAATCATTACTCAACGGTAAATTATTACACAACGGTTCATTATACCATCTACGTAGAAGGGGCTGGAGTTTGTTGGTAGGTACTTTTGCAACTTTTTTCACTCCTCATCAACAATTTCTTTTCAGAACTTCATTATGTGTGTTTCTTTTTGTTAGGTACTGTTTGTCATCGGCAGAATTATTTTAGCAACATTTAACTCGTGATTTAGGTAGGTACCTAGTAACGAGTACGGGGTTAGGTACTAACCTACGGAGGGTCTGCGATCTACATAATATGTATAGAATAGTACATATCATATTATATAGAAGGGTTATCTATGCATAGAGCTGTGATCTGTAACAGAAGGGTATTCTATACAAAAATAATAAACCGTTGTGCAGGGATTTGCAGCGTTTTCTGTAGATTTACAGATTTTAAATGTGGTACAAATACAGGTAATTCATACAAAATACGGGTTTTTTTTCTTTTTTTGCCATGATCCACCGATCTACCACCATTTTATTTGTTCAGGCTTGGCATCACTGACTACCTGCTATTTTCTGTACTTCGTTATCCGTTTCTATTCCGCGGTTATTCCGAGGTTTTGGTTAAGCTTCATTTTGGTTTATTATTCTGTGAATAATACACATATGTATTCGCTCAGCAAAAAATTTTTATAACACCCCCTCAAATTTTTTTCTTTTCCGTTTCAAGGTGCGTAGATTCAAAAAATGCAATGTCCGTCCGCCGTACGCCGTCCGCCGTACGCCGTCCGCCGTACCACGTGTACAGGCTTCATTTTTGGTCTAAAAAATTCGTTCTTTCGCACACATGCTCCATTTGGGCCCTAGTTGTGTCCCGAAACTTTTCAGCCCGATCGGAATATACCCAGGGGTGTTATGAGTGAAAATGTGTGTAAAAATAGGTACTTTTTGCGTTTTAGCAAATGTTGGTAAAATGAGCTTTTGAGGTATCGTTTTTCATGTTTTTGGGGACGATAAGACCGAATATGAAGTCGATTTTGACCAAAGAGTGGAAAATTGAGGTTGTACCAGATGTTCAGCTCCCAAAATTGATTTTTTATAAGTCAAAAACCTGGAAAATCGTCTGAAATCACCATCAATTTGTAGAATAACACTAGAAAAAGTATCAAGAGGTGGATCAAGACGATTAAATGGTACTATCAATGATCAAAGATAATTTGAAAAAAAAAAAGGAGCGTACCTAATTCGTGTTTTGGGGGCCAAAATTGGTGGAAACCACCAGAAATAGCTATTTAAATTATTTTATATGAAAGAAACAATAAATAAACAGCCAACATTTCTGTAGGTATGTCCAATAGAATAATAAACCCATGTGACAAGGACTTTGCAGCGTTTTTACTTTTACAAGTGTTCGATCCGTTACGACGTTATTAAAATTGTATTTCAAACTAAGATATTAACATGTATCATGTTTTAGCCCTGGGGTAGTAGCATTTTTTGCGAGTCATTTGAGCGTCAATTTTAAGCGTCAAATTTTTTCGCGCACAATGCATAGTGGTTTTCACGTACAACCGATTAGTTGCTAGGGAAATGAAATATCTTTCATTTTCATCGGACAAAAATCGTTTTCCATTCGTTGGAAAGCTCTTGATTTATCACGAATTCATTTCGTATTTGTTCTTGGTATTTATTTCTTAGTTTCATACTATAACTATATAACAGAAGGGACATCTACAGGATGTCCCAGAATTAATGATCCAAACTTCAGGGATCGATTCTACAAATAATTTGCAACAGCTTTTGTGCTACGAGTATAACATTTTTTCCGAAACCCCCATCAAATCCGACTTTTTCACCTTTAAATTTTTTTTTCGTTTTTTAGACCTTTGAGTAATAAAAATTGCCGTAACTCCCTCAAGTTACGATGTAAATTCAAATTTGAGGATGCCATTAGAAAGAGCGTTGAATTCGCTTTCTTCTCAATACATAATCAAAAAATTTTTCGAGAGCTGAGTGAGTACAAAATCACTCAGCTCTCGTAAATTTTTTTGATTGTGTATTGAGAAGAAAGAAAATTCAACGCTCTTTCTAATGCCATCTTCAAATTTGAATTTACGTCGTAACTTGAGGGAGTTACGGCCATTTTCATGACTCAAGGTCTAAAAAACGAAGAAGAAAATTTCAAGGTGAAAAGTCGGATTTGATGGGGGGTTTTGGAAAAAATGTTATAGCACAAAAGCTGAAATTAGTTGTAGAATCGATCCCTGAAGTTTGGATCATTAATTCTGGGACAGCCTGTATACAAGTAAAGAATTTACCGTTTTGTAATAATTTGCCATGTGTGTAACAGTACGCAGGAAATGGAAATACAAAGTACACAGCTCCGTGCTGCTAGGCTATAAAATCGACCTCTGAATCTCCCGATAATCACATACCTCATCATCCACTATCCAAGCGTCCTTGAGCTCTGCCGAGCTACAAAAGCCGCATTTACATTTCTCTAGGCTTTTAGATCTTTTATTGAGCTCGTGTTTATTCTAATGCCGGAAAAATATTTCGCGTGAGACAAACGAACGTCCCCCAACCCCCGCTCATGCTACAGTTCCGAGCCCCTTTGAACTTTTTAATGGCGGTTTCTTCGTAAATTTGAAGCCCCAGCAAATATAGCCGTAGTAAACAACTGGTTCCTCTTCGGTAAACAACGGTGAACGGTAGAGCTACTTCCAAACAACAGCTGTTACTCAGTTTCTCGTTCGTTTGATGCGTCGGCTGCTGTCTCATGCTTTGTGACGAGTTACTTTCGAGGTGATCGCCAGTACAGACTTTACTCAAGCCATCTGACACCATTCGCTTGCTCACCAGCAACTTGGCAAAAACGTTATCCAGGTAAACCACAAATGCTACTGTTTCTTGCGACGGTTACGAAAATATTTCAAATCAGTTCGCAAGATGTAACCTTCATCAGCATCATATACAGATGAAGAAGCTACAGCAAAAAACGCTGAAAATCCGTACATAACAGTTTATTATTTTGTGCAGAACACCCTTCTGTTATACATTACAGCTATCTGTATAGATAACCCTTCTATATAATATATTATGTACTATTCTATAAACCCTAACCCCCTACTCGTTAATAGGTAGGTACCTAAATCACGAGTTAAATGTTGCTAAAATAATTCTGTCGATGACAAACAGTAGCTGAAATGGCAAAAAGAAACGCAAATAATGAAGTTCTGAAGGGAGATTGTTGATGTGGAGTGAAAAAAATATTCAACCCCGGTAGGGTTTCGATCTCGGGAACGTTAGCGACATTCCCATTTTTCTGCTTCCCTGTCCTGACACAGAATGAATAGGATGTACAGGTAAATTGGGTATGGGTAAAGTTTTGTCCACCGTTTCAAAAATGTATAGCTAATATGTTGGAAGTTCCAACATGATTGAAAAATTAGTACCTTGTTGTCAGGAGCGTAGCGTGCCTCTGGTGACGGGGGTACCGCAATAAATTCTACCCCCCCCCCCCCCCCCCACCAACATTCACACTTCCTCACACACTCTAAAAATGTAAATGTGAAGCAGTTCTTATTAGCACTGTTTGTCAAAGGAATTTTATGATATTATTGATCTTCCAAATTCATTAGAAATAATTCATAACATTCCCTTGCAAACAAAATATAAGGTTTTTCGAACTACAGCCTGATAACCATTGGTACCTATTGTACCTATGTTTCAACAGTGAAATGCCGAGTGTACTCACGGTTACGTTCCTTCACAACTCTCTTGAAATCAGGCAACGCTGAGGTTGACCGGCCGGCTCTGATGATGTCGTTCTTTTCGCTAAAACTACGAGAACTAAACGAACGCCGAACCACCGAACAATTAACGCAACAACTATCCATTTTAGGAGGAGACTAGGACACTAGGAAAGATTCGAAGTCAAACAACTAAACCTGAAATTAGGAACAATTATTGTGAAAACTAAAAGTAATAAAATTATGAGAAAACAGGCCGTCGTAAGAATAGCTTCCGAAAAGCAAAATTGGATGACAGTGACACTTAGAAGTTGTCAAAGTTTTTTTCTCGAGTTTTTAATTGATAGCTACAATCGATCCATACGCCAGTATCCCTCCTCACCAAGATTGGATACGCTGGATATTTGCGCTAGCCCAACTTACTAACACAGTCTCCTGAAGATGTGTAAGACACTCACTCACACACGCAAACACACTCACACAGACGATGTAGAGACACACACACATCGGATTCTGGGCCTCCGCAGGACTGGTAGCGGTACCCCAGCGACCTTGAGATTTCAAATATTCGAGACCTGCCGAAAACCATATGATTCTAATCGACTAATCGATACTTGGCTGTTTTTCGTCCATGACTGGCAGACATGGAGGTTGGAGGATAGTTCATGGAGGGAGAGTCATGGAGGATGGAGTTATGAGTGGACAATTCAAATTGCTACCTACCTACGGAATGTAAGTTTTTTCATTTTTCGTGTAGGGTAGCGCCGGTACCTCCGGTACCCCTGAGCTACGCGCCTGCTTGTGTGTGTGGCTAGCGTCCACTGGAGACGGGCCGCATCGGGGCGGGACTCATCGCAAAATAGATAGTGCGTCCACCGTGGGCGACGGGGTGGGGCGCATCGTATCGGAAAAATTGAGCGGGAACGAGAAAAAAGGCGGGATTTTGAATCGGTTTCGTGCTCATTCTGCTGTTCCGTGTTTTGTTTGTTTGTGTCGTTCCACCATGGATTCTTCTGACGAAGAACGAAGAAAGATGAGTTATGAAAATTAAATTAAATGAGTAAGAAGTAAGAAATGAGTAGTTCCTCGTCCATACCGTGAGCATTTTATCTAAAAAGCCTAAACACCGTGCATTTCTACAACCAATTGCCATGCAAAAGCACACTATCATTTCATTCCATTCTACTACCTACAAAATACTCGCTAATGAAAATATATAATTACAAATAGGTACCTTACCTAATAATTATTAGAGAATGGTCGGGCATCAACAGCAATTTATCACTGTCTCACTGATGGCAGATTCGCAAACTTGACGAAAATTCAAATCAAAACACAAAGTTGTTGTGGTTTGTAGTATCCATACTGTAACCAATACTACAACCACCACCAAACTATTCTATTCTATTCGATGGCTCTATGTTTTACCTATGTTTTTACACCTCCGGATTCTCTCAAAATATATACCTTATTTCAAGTCATTCAGTGTACATTTAATTCCAAGTTACCACATGGTTGTTGCTACTATTTGCGTGTACCGACGACACCCATGAAAACAATGAAAGAAAATAATTAAACCGAAAATAAAATTAATGAAATAAAACAGTCACCCCTGTTTATTAGATTCCCTCCTCGATGTCAAATCTGAAATCCGTCTGCCTATCGTCCACTGGAGACGGGCCCCATCGGGGCGGGCCGGGACCCCTCGCACAGCCGCAAAAATCCGCCTGGGGGGCGATGCGATGAGGCCCGCCCCGATGCGACCCGTCTCCAGTGGACGCTTGGAGGGTTGGGAAGGTTTGAGGTGGCCAAGATCTCTCCTACCCCCACACACAGCCACAAGCTCCCGATCTTGACCCTTGCACCCAAAATCCTGGAAACGAGAATCCGACGGCTGCAGTCAATTTAGGAAAATTCTGAAAACGGATTTGTGTTCTCTAGAGTCCAACGCAAGTGCCTATTAAGCCACTTTTTGAAAATGTTCAAAATTTGAACAACACTTTTTGGTTTATTATTTTCAATAATGAACCTTTGGAATCGAGCATGAAAAAAAATTTTTTAACCCCCCTCAAATTTTGATGGTTTCCGTTTCAAGGTATGTAGAATCCGAAAATGCAATACAAAAATGTCTGTCCGTCCGCCGTACACCGCACTTCGCACTTTTCTTAGTTACCATGAACCAAAATTGAAGAAATTCGGTTTATAGGTCCCATTTGGGGACTAGTTGGTCCTCGAAGCTCGGCGTTAATGCCAGTTAGTCATCCCTAAGGAGTGAAAAATAGGGGTTGCAATCTCCAGGAAGCCGTTATCTCGATTTTTTTTTAAATTTGTAAATAGTTCTCGAACTTGGGAGTTTTTTGACACCACCCGGAGCATTTTACGTCCAGCCGTTCGTTCACAGTAAGGCCCAGAAGTTTGGACCGACAGGCTTCTTCAACAGAAGGGTGAATGAAATTGTATACATTCAGCCCAGATATCATCACTAGGGACGCGGCAACAATCGGCAATTGGCCCGAGATAATCACTGCTAGGGAGCACCTGATTATAATCACGGAGTATGAAGTCATGTTGGTTGTTCTGTGATATTATTTCATTTGAAAAAATTAAATAGGCTCTTTTGGAGTATGTTGATAGGTAGTGAAGTATTATTGATGGGTAAATTATTACACAACGGTAAATTATTACACAACGGTAAATTATTACACAACGGTAAATTATTACACAACGGTAAATTATTACACAACGGTTCATTATACCATCTACGCAGAAGGGGCTGGAGTTTGTTGATAGACGGTACTTTTGCAACTTGAACAACCGTTGAAGTACCTAGGTATTATTGATAAGCAAATTAATACCTACACAACGGTAAATTATTACTCAAAGGTAAATTAGTACACAACGGTTTATTATTTGCCTTAAATGCTTCGTGAATAACTTCAAAATAATTAATGATTGAATTATAGAATCCCGCGCATTTGTAGGAAACTTTAATACTGGGTCAGGGTCCAGTAATCGATTTAGGGCTTTCCTGGGGGGAGCTCGAGGGTACTGACCACAGAAAACAGTGATCTACGAAGAAGGGGCATCTATACAGGCAAATAATAAACCTTTGTGTAATAATTTGCAGTGTTTTTTAAATTTGGTTGGAAGCTTCACATTTCTTGAACAACGACAGGCAACGGACTCAAATTACTGTCGCGATGTGAATGTTCTCAGGTAACTGAAGGCCGAAGCAAACCACGAAAATGTGCCGGTCGCTTGAGCTGCTCGTCGTTCTCTCCGTAGTTCATCTGGTTTTCCAACCGACGGACGGAGATCCGTCGACGGCTTGGCCCAAACTACGGTCGGAATCCGTCAAACAGCGTCTGAACTACGTGGAAGCCTCGAGAAAGAACGACAAGTTATTTGAGGAACACGACGTCGTTTCGATACCTCAGAACGTCAATGCTGAAGGAAGTCTGAAGGATCCAAACCTCAATCAAAACAATCGCGTATTTCCGGAACACAACTGAGGAGGTTCAAATTTTATAGAGCCATTTTAACGAAGGCTTAAGAATTATTCAACTGAATATTATTGAGGTATGCGTGCTGCATAGAGTAATGAGTTATGTATAAAGTTTGTTCGAGTTGTTTGCTATTTAATAAACCTACTGTCGAAAAATTTTAATTCCCATGTCAATGTTCCACAATCGTGTTTAAGTATTTAAAACGACCGATCGACAGCTGGACATGCAGAACTGTAGTTGCTGTTCCCTGATCTTCGTCAGTGGTAGTAGGAATTTTGATTTTGGAAGCCATAAAATGTGTTCAGGTTTTCCAAGGTTTCCTAACTCCCTCAAACTCAAGTAGGTAGGTAGAAATCGGTAGTAATCTGTTAGCAAGATGTAGACAGTAGTAAGTGACTTCTCACCTCCCAAAATGTTTGACCTCTGTAGGGCCAACCTTGTATTGTCACATTTACACTGGCATCAAACGAATTTTAGCGAATTTTCAAAGAAAATGAAGCTATTGCAATGGCTTCGAAATTTAAATAATATAAATTTTTGGAAATTTTCTTCATAGAAATCCGTTTCAGACCATTCTAAAACGATTCCTGAAATTTAACACTTTTTAGCGAATTTTCAAAGAAAATGAAGCTATTGCAATGGCTTCGAAATTTAAATAATATAAATTTTTGGAAATTTTCTTCATAGAAATCCGTTTCAGACCATTCTAAAACGATTCCTGAAATTTAACACTTTTTTATATGTATATATATATATATATGTGTCACTCCAGACGATAACTCTCGATAGAATTGAGATAAACAGCTCAAATTTGCACAAAAAATCTATCTTGGCAATCGAAAGGCTAAGTTCGAAGATGGGCGAAATTGGCCTACTCTAAGGAGGGTTTTGGCGCATTTAAAGTGCGCAAAAATTACCCAAAAATCCCCAAAATGTTATTTTCCAACAAGTGACCCCTCATTTTAAAGGTTTTTGCACGCTGAACACGATGGTGGAATCGGATTTTAGATATCCTGATCCGTTCTCAAATTAGAGCATTTAAAGTGCGCAAAAATTACCTAAAAATCCCCAAAATGTTATTTTCTAACAAGTGACCCCTCATTTTAAAGGTTTTTGCACGCTGAACACGATGGTGGAATCGGATTTTAGATATCTTGATCCGTTCTCAAATTAGAGCATTTAAAGTGCGCAAAAATTACCCAAAAATCCCCAAAATGTTATTTTCCAACAAGTGACCCCTCATTTTAAAGGTTTTTGCACGCTGAACACGATGGTGGAATCGGATTTTAGATATCTTGATCCGCTCTCAAATTAGAGCATTTAAAGTGCGCAAAAATTACCCAAAAATCCCCAAAATGTTATTTTCTAACAAGTGACCCCTCATTTTAAAGGTTTTTGCACGCTGAACACGATAGTGAAATCGGATTTTAGATATCTAAATCCGTTCTTAAATTAGAGCATTTAAAGTGCGCAAAAATTACCCAAAACTAGGATAATCTTTAAACTCTTACCCCCACCCCCTTAGAGTGGTCAGATTGAAAAATGTGAGAAGTATTAATTGAAGACGAGAGTTCGAAGCAAAAAAGGGGGAGGCAAACGATTAGTACAACTCCTTGAATTTACCCACAGCGATCAAATAAATAAGCACTTAGTACAATTACGTAATAAACAAACGGTAGAATCAGGATGGACAAAACGTACAAATTAAAATAAATACGAAGAGAATATACATAGAAAACCAAATTTTAGACCGAAGTTTTCCTTTATTCAAAACCATAGCCATTAATTCGAATATTTCTTTGAAAATTCGCTCATTAAGTCATGCTGCATGACTGATTTTTTTTATATGTATATATATATATATGTGTCACTCCAGACGATAACTCTCGATAGAATTGAGATAAACAGCTCAAATTTGCACAAAAAATCTATCTTGGCAATCGAAAGGCTAAGTTCGAAGATGGGCGAAATTGGCCTACTCTAAGGAGGGTTTTGGCGCATTTAAAGTGCGCAAGAATTACCCAAAAATCTCCAAAATGTTATTTTCCAACAAGTGACCCCTCATTTTAAAGGTTTTTGCACGCTGAACACGATGGTGGAATCGGATTTTAGATATCTTGATCCGTTCTCAAATTAGAGCATTTAAAGTGCGCAAAAATTACCCAAAAATCCCCAAAATGTTATTTTTTAACAAGTGACCCCTCATTTTAAAGGTTTTTGCACGCTGAACACGATGGGGAAATCGGATTTTAGATATCTAAATCCGTTCTTAAATTAGAGCATTTAAAGTGCGCAAAAATTACCCAAAACTAGGATAACCTTTAAACTCTTACCCCCCCCCCCCCCCCCCACCCCCTTAGAGTGGTCAGATTGAAAAATGTGAGAAGTATTAATTGAAGACGAGAGTTCGAAGCAAAAAAGGGGGAGGCAAACGATTAGTACAACTCCTTGAATTTCCCATTTGACATATAATTTATTGTTATGATACCTTCATAGATAGACAAGTACCGGCCCACGTATTACTAGAAGGAAGACGAAAGAAAAAATCTATTTCAAATTATTCAATTTAGGTACTAACAGTAGGAGGAAGAAGGTTAGGTAGGTATCTTATCAATTTATTATCAGTATCATACGAATATTTGATATTCAAAGGTAGGTAGGTACTTAACATGATAAAAATAATATCAATGAAGAAGGAAGGATCTACCTACCTAGTAGAGCAAATCTTGAACTGGTTTTAGATACCAGGCCTGAAATCGTAGTCAAGAGGAAAGGCCATTCAGAAGGAACAAGGAATCTACTCATAACAAACGGTAGAATCAGGATGGACAAAACGTACAAATTAAAATAAATACGAAGAGAATATACATAGAAAACCAAATTTTAGACCGAAGTTTTCCTTTATTCAAAACCATAGCCATTAATTCGAATATTTCTTTGAAAATTCGCTCATTAAGTCATGCTGCATGACTGGTTTTTTTGTTAATAACGCAGCATCAACCGCAAAATAGTAAAACGAGCATTAAAACGCTCATTTCTGCATTAAATGTAGCCGTTTATATGTGACTGGTACAACTGATGTAGGTAATTATCCGTACACAAGCCAATACGAATGTCAAAAACTAGTTTCAGGTAGTTAACTGCAGGTAAGTTGTTTTAGTTAACAACTTTCTACACAGTATTCGAACTTTGGCTTAATGAGGTCAGAAGAGTTGAATAAACACAGACCAATAAATAAATAAATAAATTAGGTAATTATTCAACAGGTAATTAATAGGTAATTATCCGTACGTAAGCCAATACTAATGTCAAAAATTTGTTTCAGGTAGGTAGTTAACTGCAGGTAAATTGTTTTACTCGTAGTTGACAACTTTCTACACAGTACCTATTCGAACTTTGGCTTAATTTGGTCAGAACAGTTGAACAAACACCGCAGTATTTAATTATTTATTTATTTATTTAAGTACGTAAATAAGTGTAGTATTCATGGGTTTTTTACAAATTTAAAAATCAGACCAAAGTCGTCCCAACCCCATTGGGACTCTGTGACGCTGCGCCACTTAGCAGGCAGTGGGCACGTAGATAGGATTTTATAATAATTTTGGTGGGTACTCACCAATCTGATGACGAGGAGCGCAGTTCGTGTGTGTTCGCGAGCCGGTTCGTGTTCGAGACGAAGAAAATTCGAGAGATCGACACAAGTCAGGTCGCCGGTTAGGACTGGGATGCGGAGACTCAACGTCACACAACCCCCCACCCCCCCGCCAACACGATCACCCCCGGCATCATCACACCACCTCCTCTCACCAGGTGATCCGCTCCTGCTTCCCCCTCCACTACCCCATAGCCCTGTCCCTATCAGGGCAGTACCTTTGCCTACTATACAGGGTGATCCGCTCGTAGATACAAACAAAATTTGCGTAAAATTACATCAAAAATGGAGTAAAATGCCGCCAACTGCATATTGCTTCCGAGTCTGCGAAGCAGCGGAAGCCTTGCGTTCACTTTCGTGAGCCAAAAAATTTTTGTCTTCAGAAATCAAAATTTCCACTTGCATTTTGCGTTTCAAAGCCTACTGAACAAATTTGGTTCCGTGTCTGTCGGTCTGTGGGTCTGTGAGTCTGTCTGTCCGCATTTCCTTGTTACAGCCATAACTTCCACGATTTTGAATTTATTCAGCTCAAATTTTGAGGGATGGTGCGGATAAGGCCCCTTGAGGTCCCATACAAATTTCAACATGATTTATCCAGCGGTACGCCCTGCGCATGCGCTAACGTTAAATTCAACAAACACGCATAACTTTCACAATTTTGATTCAATTTCGCTCAAATTTTCAAGGGTTGTTTGGACAAGGCCTAGTGAGTTCCAGTATGAATTTCAGCATGATCGGACCCTCGGAGCGCTCTGCGCATGCGCTGGCGTGAAATAGATTCAATTTCCTTGTTACAGCCGTAGTAACCAAAGATTTCACCCAATTTCAATGTAATTCTCAGGGATTAAGCGGGTAGGGCCCATTGAGGTCCCATATAGATTTCAACATGATAGAGCCAGCGGTTCGCCCTGCGCATGCGCTAACGTGAAATTCTTCAAACACGCATAACTTTCGCAATTATGTATAATGGACGTAATGTATTATGGACGTAATGTTATGTAATAATATGTATATTTCATGTAATGTTATGTAATGTTATGTTATGTAATGTAATGTTATGTATAATATGTATATTTCACGTTATGTAATGTTGTGTAATCCTCTATTTTATAATGGGTCACTGTTCTATTTTATAATGGGTCACTCTGATTGTGACGAGGAAGCTCCTGTGCCATCACCTTGGCAGTGTATTTTTATCTCAATCCGTTCTCGAGATATGATTTTTTAAAGGTTTTTCAGGAAAACCGTGTTTTTTTCCTTTTAAACTCAAATTTCTCCGCTTTACCTCATTTAATTTTACTTTTTGACCTCATTTTCGGAATCAACGTTAAATTTTCCATACGAATGGAGTACCTCAAGTCTTGAAAGTACCATCTAGAGACCACAACAACAGCTCAAACATTAGACGAATTTGAAAAAATAAAATTTCTGAAATTTTAAAAACGTTAGTACTCCGGAAAAAAAATCCTGGAAACTGGTTAATCTCTTGAAAACGTCTTCATTTAATAAGCTTTCCAATTGTATGGTCAACTTTGCGATTATCTTGTTTCTTTGATGAAAAAATCAAGTTTAAATGCAAGAAAACGTTAGGCACCTCAAAAGGAGGAATTTGATCAGAGGGTAGAAAAAATGTAAAAAAAGTTTTTAATGATTTTAATTGAAAAAATTGAGACAGTAGTGCCAATTTAATTAGTTTAAATGCAAGAAAACGTTAGGAGATTTTATATTGTTTGTCATCAGGGGGAGTAGTGACCCTGAACAGTAAATTAGTTCTAAGGTTCAAAATCAACTCATTATCTGTTGATAGTGCCATTGTCTTGGTTCATCTGTTGATACAACTTCCGGTGTTATTATACGAATTTATGGGGATCTCAGGAAATTTCCCAGGTTTTTGACTCATAAAAAATGAATTTTGGTAGCCGAACCTTCGTTACAACCTCAATTCTTCACCCAGTGGTCAAAGTAGACTTCACATTCGGTCGTATATCCTTAAAAAAATGGAAAACGATACCTCAAAAGCTCATGTTCGCCAAAACCTAAAAAAAAGCTGCAAAGTCCTTGTCACATGGGTTTATTATTCTACTGGACATACGTACAGAAATTTTGTCTGTTCATTTATTGTTTCTTTCATGTGCAATTATTGAAATGGCTATTTTAGATGGTTTCCACCAAATTTGGCCCCCAAAAACACGAATTAGGCTCGATTTTTTTTTAGATTATTTTTGATCATTGATAGTACCATTTAATTGGCTTCATTCACCTGTTGATACTGGTTCTAGTGTCATTATACAAATTTATGGTGATTTCAGACAATTTCCCATGTTTTTGACTAATAAAAAATTAATTTCGGGAGCTTAACCTTCGTTACAACCTCAATTCTTCACTCTTCGGTCAAAATAAACCTAATATTTGGTGTTCTCGCCCAAAAATAACATGGAAAACGATACCTCACAAGCTCGTGTTCACTAAAACCCCAAAAATCCCCGAAAACCCAAATTTTTACATCCATTTTTCTCCCATAACACCCCTGGGTGTATGCCGATCGAGGTGCTGAGCTTTGGAGCACAACTGGGACCCAAATGTGTGCCCAAATGGGGACCCAAACTGTGTGCGGAAGAACGACGATTTTATACCAAAATTTAACGTAAATTTAGGCCGAAACTTCGTTAGAACCTCAATTTTCCACTCTTCTAGGTCAAAATCGACTTCATATTCGGTTTCCTCGTCCCAAAAACATGGAAAACGATACCTCAAAAGCTCATGTTACTCGAACACAAAAACACAGCGGTTTACTATTTACCTGTATAGCTATCCCTTTTGCGTAGATCACTATTTTCTGTGGTCAATACCTACCCTGGTGCTTCCCCCAGGAAAGCCCTACACCGAGTACTGGAGCCGGCCCGGGAATTAAGATTTTCATAAAATTTTGGAGGATTCCATCATTCAATCATGAATTAGGTACTTGTTGGCATTCATAACATTTGTTCAAGTTGCAAAAGTAACTATCGCAACAATATCCAAAACAGCCATCATTCTTCAAATGAAATAATATTCTGGGCCGGATTTATACGGCGTCATTCACGATCATGTTGACGACTCTTTCGGTGCAAACGAATGGCTGGACGTGCAATGCTCCGGGTGGTCTCCAAAATTCTTTACTTTGAGATTAATTTTAAAAAGTTTTCGAGCTACTGCGTTCTAAAAATTTCAATCCCTATTGATCTCCCCTTAGAGATGACTGACAGCAACTCCGAGCTTCGCGGACCAACTAGACCCCGAACGGGACCCACAGACCAAATTTCATCAGTTTTGGTCCATGGTAACTATGAAAAGTGTAAGTACGGTGGACGGTCAGAAATTTTTTTATTCCATTTTCGGATTCTACGCACCTCGAAACGGAAACCATAAAATTTTGAGGGGGTTGATTTTTTTTTTTTCCCATCCAAAGGTTCATTACTGAAAATAATGAACCAAAAACTTTCTGCCCGTACGCCGTACGCCTCACTTCGTGCTTTCCTTAGTTATCATGAACCAAAATTAATCAAATTTTGGTTTGCAGGCCCCGTTCGGGGTCTAGTTGGTCCGCGAAGCTCGGCGTTACTGTCAGTCATCTCTAAGGGGTGGAAAAAAAAGCTCAACATTTTCAGAATGCCGTAGCTCGAAAACTTTCGCTAAAATGGCATATAGACGTTTTAAAATTGATCTCGAAGTAAAGAATTTTTTGAGACAACCCGAAGCATTGTACGTCCAGCCGTTCTTTTGCACTGAAAAGCTTGGTCAACATGATCGTGAATGAAACGGTATAATATCCGGTCCATCATTGCTAGGGAACAGCTGGTTATAACCACGGATGGCTGTATGAAATCGAGTTGGTTACTCTGTGGTGTTATTTCATCTGAAGAATGGTGGTTATTTTGAATTTTGTTAATAGTATAACAATAAACATTTTATTTTAATTTGTTTATTCTTCCTCGTAGGTGTACATGTTTCAACCCGAATCGGGATCTCCTTCCGCCTCATATTGCGGGTTGCCGTCCATAGTAATTGGTAGCTAAATTAATATTGATCTACACATTGAAGACAAGTCAAATTACTCTCCAACAACTTATTGTTTTGTTATTTGTGTATTATATAATGTAACTGTACAGTAATGTATTTGTAGTGATCGGCTGCTCCCTATAAACAATGTAATAGCGTCACTTAAGGTATAGGCCGCGTCTTGGCGGCTTCCCGGAGCGGGGTTCCCCTACCCCCCTCCAGGTCTGTAATAAGGGGTATAAAAGGCGATGTAACTAACCAATAAACATGCATTCCAAGTCACAAACCGACTCAAGCAGTCTCGTGTACTCATTCCTAAATATAGCTCCCGCTGGATCATCACACTGGTCACCCCGACGACGAACACGCAACCTTCACCGGCTACCGGCTTCTGCGAACAGCGTCTCGCCTTCTCGCCTCTAGCGACTGCTCAACGCGCACCTTCGCTGGCTTCCTGCCCTCTGCGAACTACATCCCGCCTTCTCGCCTCTAGCGACGGCTTGATACGCACCTTCGCCGGCTTCCTGCCTTCTGCGAATAGCGCCCCGCATTCTCGCTTCCAGCGACGGCTTAACGCGCACATTCGCCTTGACCTTCAACGGACTTACAAAGGTCCTTTTCAGGACCACTGTCTGTTTCAGCCTTTCAATTTCAGCCACCTCGGACTTTCGCGACCGCAACGCCGGTAGAGCAACGTACCCTTGCCCCCGCCATCTTCGGACTCACACCGATTCTTTAAGAACCATCGTCCACTTGCGATCTACAGCGAACCCCCCACCACTCGTCACGACCAATCAGCGTCCTCTCTCAAGCAACCAACCAGCTATCCTCTCTTCAGCGAACCAATTAGAGACCATCTCGCCCCTCCCGCTGCCTATATAACGCGAGCGACCACCAACGGAGCATTCATTCCTCAGATCTACATCCAAGAGAACTACTAAGAAGAAAATGGAGACCAGAGCTACGAAGACACTCGAAACGTCACCAGCACCTCTCAAACTGCGGCCTTTTGACCCGGCTTTCCCGCACGTCTGGTTCGCACAGCTCGAATTAATTTTTGCCCAGGAGGGCTTGAAAAATTCTGAAGCCCGCTTCACCCGTGCCTTCCTCGCGCTCGAGCCTCGCCAAGCGGACATCTGTACCGACATCGTCGCCTCACACTCCGCAAGCTACCAGACGTTGAAAGACCGGCTTATCGCAGCTCATGCACCCTCAGATGGCTCCCAGCTCACAACTCTGCTTCAGCCTTCGGTGACAGACGAGCTACCTTCGGCCCTCGCCAGACGCCTTCAACGTGCTCTTCCCTCGGAAACTCCGACCTCGCTGCTCCGACAACTCTTCTTACGATCTCTACCTGAGAGTCTTCGCCTACACATCGCAGCCAGCGTAGAACCCGATATCACGAAGCTCGCGGCGGCCGCCGACCGCCTTATACCCTTCGTAACACATCCTCGTGTGGCTACCGTCGACGAGGAAGTTCAAGTGATCCAGCACCGCCAACGAATGCGGCCTTCTACGCAGCGACAAACATCCCCTCAACGACCGAACAAGAAGTTCTGCTTCTACCATAGAAGATGGGGCTCCCGAGCAAAAAAATGCATCAAACCCTGCACCTGGCGAAACCAACCGACGGAAAACGCAAACACACTTCATCGGAAAGAAACACAACTCGGCACCCTACGAACGGCTAAAAGCTCGGAGATCAACACATGCGACAACCACTGCGCCTCGGTACACCTGCCGCCCTATGAAAGGACATTCACCGTAGCAGACGTCTCAACACCGATCCTCTGCCCCGACTTCCTAAGCCTTGTTGACCTTCCGAACGCCCGCCTCATCAACACAGCCACTAGCCTCGTACGCCCGGGAAATTTCAGCTGTGCAACTTCAGATAACACACCCTACTTCCAGGCACTACTAGACGCACACGCTCCTTCAAAAACTTCCTGCGAAGCACCGGTCGAACACCATATAATAACGAAAGGCCCAACATGTCATGCTAAGCTCCAACGACTAGCTCCGGCGATCTACACGAAAGCGAAAGCCCACTTCAAAGAACTCCGAAACGCCGGCATCATGGAACCATCGGAGTCCCCTTGGTCAAGCCTTCTACTCGACGTACCGAAGCCAGACGGAGATATTCGCCCCGCCGGAGACCACCGCGCCCTCAGCAGGCTCACTGTCCCCGATCGATACACGATGCCGCACCTCCACGACTTCACAACGGTAACTTTCAGGACGACCACACTTACTACGTTCGAACTCGCCCGTACCTTCTTCCGCTGCGGAATCGGCGAAAAAGACGATCCTCTAGTAACCTCCAAAGATATCGAAGAACATTTTACGCACGTAAAATTATTACTCGATACTCTAGCCAAACATGACCTCGTGGAACGCCTACACTGTGCCTTGAAAGACGCTATCATCGCTACCTCCTCGTCAAGAACCTGGGCATCGGACCTCAACGGCCTCCTTCTCGGCCTACGCAGCAGGCCCGGCCCTGACGGCTACTCGCCCTCACAGCAACTTTTTTCGGCGACTTCACGACTCCCAGTAGACCTGTTCACACAACCGTCACCTACTACGGTACCGCTCCTAACGCACGACTCGTACCGAAGATTCACAGAGGCCTATTTACCGAACACAATTCAGCGAGCGACACACGTATACATAAGAGTCAATACACCGAAAGGCAAACTCGACCCCCCTTACGTAGGACCTTTTCAAGCCCTCACAAATGACGGGGAGACTATTAGTTTCGAAAACAATGACTCCATGAAGCCAACAGTCTCCATCGATACATGCAAGCCAGCTCCGCCTCCCTCAACTGTGATTGATCAAGAAAGCTCGTTCCCTATTGGCCAACCTAATTCATCCGCGGATTCCGCGGGTATAAAACACGGACCGCGACCCGCGAAGGTCATTCACTCTCACAATGGCACCGAACACGCCTTCGAAGACCATTTCAAGGCAGCAACTGCTGAAGGACCTAGCATTGACACCTTCGCCTCCGGGCCATCACGCCTCGCCCACAAAAAGACGAAAGACGAAGCCAGTACTCCCGGGGAGGTGTCCCCCGTCCACAGCGATACGAGAAGCGATGGCAATCACACGGCTCAACGCCGCCCCTATACCACCTCGGCCATCCATCAACCAGATGAATCAGAAGATGAAGCCACCACAGGGAATCACCCCACTTCATGTCAGCGGCCCGCCAGACACCGCGGGGATACCCATAATGACCTACACGGCCACTCACAACCAAACCATCACGCTGATGCTCCCGCCTTTCGCCGGGAAGTGCTCCGACTGCTGCACACACGGCTGCCGCCGCCCACAGCTCCAGAGCATCGGGATACAGGTGTCCCCCGACACAATTACCACTGGGACCCAGGCAACAAACAAGAGGACGCAAGAGGAGCTGCCAACCGCTGCAGCTACGCCACAAGTGCGGCCCATTTCACCTGCTCCGGCACCTCCTGCCTCGCCGCCCAGCAGAGTCACTCCCGCCAGCCGCCCCTTCCAGAGGTCTCCCAGACGAGGCCCCCGACATTATCAGCAGAACCACCTCCGAGCACGATCCCAGTTCCGAGCACGCTCACGGATCCCGCACCGCAGCCGCCGCTAATGCAGGACGACACCGCAACAGCAAACCAAGACAACACGCAGCCTCTTCTACCTCCACCGACGCCTCAACACGATTCACCGTCGAAAACGAATTTATAATTGCAGTATTTAACTTCAATTCTGGGGGGAGCAGTGTAGTGATCGGCTGCTCCCTATAAACAATGTAATAGCGTCACTTAAGGTATAGGCCGCGTCTTGGCGGCTTCCCGGAGCGGGGTTCCCCTACCCCCCTCCGGGTCTGTAATAAGGGGTATAAAAGGCGATGTAATTAACCAATAAACATGCATTCCATGTCACAAACCGACTCAAGCAGTCTCGTGTACTCATTCCTAAATATAGCTCCCGCTGGATCATCACAGTATTATTGGGTGGTTCTCAAAAAAAGCGCAAAAGTTGTGTCCCTCACCCACCATTCATCATACAGTTGAATTTCGAAATTCTAGTTTTTTAATTATGTTTATGCTCATTCTCTTTTGCAATAGTATACAAAAAAACCTTGCTCAGTGCATAATTTGGGTCAGTTTTAGGTACCTTTGTATTGACATTTTGATTACCGTGGCTGTCCCAAACTCATTTTCAACTATCTGATCAGTCGGAATAGCTAAAAAAAATTACTTCAGTGAAATACTTACTCTTTTCTTCCATAAGCAGGTAAGTTTATGCAATGCTGGAAACGTTTTTGAAACGTTAAATAAATTTTGCAAGTCTGCCAGCAGCTCAAAACTTTTGTCCCTGGGATTTATTTGATTACCGTGGATGCATTGTGAAAATTTTCCCCACGCACGACGTGTTGGGATATTTAGTGGCAAACTGTCTCATCTTGTTGAGCAACACTGTTGCCTGAAACTCAACCATTTCTAGACGCCTGCTCCTCAGTCCGCGGCCGCCATTTGCTGGAAACTGTTGTTGACCAGCTGCGTATGTTTATTGTGTTGATTACCATGGTCCTATGTTTCCCCATCCACGTGCCTTCATTATTCTTTTGTGACCCCACCTCGTTTTGGCCCTCCATTTTCTTGTTTAAAACCATGTTTTAGTTTTTAACCTTCATCCGCTCGCGTGGGCGGCAAATTGGCCGCCTTTTCGAATTTTCCCGTGTATGCTCGCTCAAAGTATCGTGATAGCCCCAAGAGCGCCATGTATTCTCTAGTTAATATCTTTCCTGCTAGACTACGTTGACTTCCGATCGTGGTGGACACGTCAGCCCAGTCAGTACTGCTCCAAAGTTGGGGACATCAGGTTCGAGCCAATTTGCCGCCTACGCGAGCGGTAACGTGGCAGTTTTCGCATCGCACGATTTTGAAAATGTAAGTAAATATTAATTTTCCTTTCGCATGTATTTTCAACTGTACTAGTTTCACAGTATTCTAGAATATGTGTAGGGCTTCTCATCGATATTTCTTGTCGTACTCTGCTGTATTTTGAACTGAAACATGAATGTTTTGCATCTCGATTTGGAAAGTTCTAATGTTTTGAACTATGGATATTCTAGTTTTGATCTAGCCAGCTTTCCAATGTGATTCAAGTATTTTGAGTTTTAACTCATCTTCCTGAGTATAATTTTTGTATTTTTGTAAAGTTTTTTTTTTTTTACTAAAGTTCTAATGTTTTGAACTATGGATATTCTAGTTTTGTTCTAGCCAGCTTTCGTTTTATTTTATTGTCACGTTAGTTATTTGTCGAAATGAAGTACGTATTATTATGATTATATTCAAACTTTTGTTACCTCCTTTCAATAGAAAAAGTTGCGAACTGCAGAATATTATTTTAGTGCAGAAAACCTTCAAAGATTGAAAATGTGATTTTGATATATATCTACGTTCTTATTGTGATTGCCATTATCTGAATAAAGAATTTATGAAAAAATGTGCTTGTAATGTTGTGCTGGAGTTCCCTGGTCAAAACTAATTTGGAAAAAACGAAGAAAAGTAGTGAAAATTATGAAAAATCAAGGGCGGCCAATTTGCCGCCCACGCGATCGGAAGTGTGACTTCAGGAGAGGCGAGCGGGTGAAGGTTAATAATGATAAACTGTAGCTGCACAGGAGAACCCCCAAATGTGAATTTTGATTACCATGTCCTTATTGAGTTTATTACCATGGCAACTAACTGACTCTGTTTCTTCCATGGTAATCAACTCTAGTTTTCGTTTGAGCCATGGTAATCAAGAAACTGTTTTTTAAACATCATTTTGACTTTTCACTTCAGTCTTTCATCAACTTATACTGTAATTCATGTACTTATAATAAGGTTTTCCTAATTGGAAAAAATCATTCTTGGTTTTATTTCATAGAGGGGTTTTGACGAGATTTTGATTACCGTGGCTGTGTCGTGATTACCATGGGGCAAAGAAAATTTCAATTTAAAATTTCATGGTTAAAAATTGCGTTTGATCTCCATTATGCATTACAAACTCTTCCCTCAGTATATCAGATCACGCCTGATTTTTTTCCGATTTTTCCTTGAACCTTTTGGTTTGCCCTATTCCATGATGCAAAATTTGCGCTTTTTTTGAGAACCACCCTATTATGTAATTGTATATTATCTCAAACTTTTAGGTTGTGCCACACTAGAGTAAATGTATTACTCAAGTACTATGTATTGTTAACAAATAAATAATGAGCTGTTGACAGTACCTTGACTTGTCTTCAATATATAGATCAGTGTTTCGTTAACAACGTATATGGACAACTGCATGCAATATGGCTGAAGAGACCCCGTTGCGGGTTGAAACCTGTACCTACAACTAGTGGGGGTAGTGGGTCCAATTCTCAAACAAGAATATGGTCCACCCAGGGGCGTTGCGTCCATAAGGCCACTTGGGCCACTGCCATGGTACCCAGAAACACAAAAAACTCAAAAAAAATGCCAACCATTTGTTCAGTTGGCATTCGAATTTCCCTCCGTATACGGTACCTAGCATTTTTCACGAAGTTCATCAGCGACTCCACAGAGTTATCTGGCTATGGATATTCAATATGTGTTTCTGTCATGTTGGCTCCCCTGTAGCTCCATGGAACATTTTATCGGAATATAGCTACACTAATCGATGTCTTGCAATCGAAATCGAAACCTACGCTTCTGGAACTTTCAGGTCCTGGGACATGGTGTCGCCATGGTAACCGAGAAAAGGGGCCTGTCCGCGCAAGCTCAGTCGAGTAAAAATTTGGTTAGCCACGCCTCTTTTCGGCCCGTCCCAACATTTCCATCCAAAAATCGTTTGTGTTCACAATCGATTGGATTCTTTCAATTCATCTTGTCATCTTGATACGAGATGCTTGTCCTTCGATCTGTCCTCCCCTAAAAATTGTTATCACCCGCCATTCGGTTCCTATGTTGAGTTTTAAATTTTCTGCTTATGTTTCGAATTTTGTATGTTCCCATTCGAGTTCCCGGGACAGATTTGGATTTGCGATAATTAAGTGCGTTGTATCCTGTCAGTGGTCTTGTGGATTGATCGACGTCAACATACACAGATAAGTAGGACCTAGCTTCTAGTCTGATTCTCCATCCAAGTAGGTACTGGCCAGCGGGTCATTACTTCGTTGTATTTTAGTCTAGTTCGTTGTTTTTAGTTGTTGTTTAGTTTATTTGCTTCTGTATTTTTGTACCATGTGAATTCGGTGGCTAACTTACAGTCGAAAGTTTCGACGTTTTCCTACGAGGATAGATAGAGTGATGATTAAACGTTTAGGAAGAGATAGGTCTTTGCTGAGTATTAGTCAGTATGAAGCTATAGAACTTGTAGCTTCTGGTAATCCCGGGTACTGGTCAGAACTATTTTGAACACAGTGCTTACATTCTGACTTGCTAAGAGCTGCAGTTGATTAAAATCCACCCATTTCTCATAAGAAGACTCCATTGTTGGAAAACGTTTATAGGTATTTTGTAGAAAAAGCTGTTAATTTGTGTTCCGGTTTGGTGGCCCACCATTTTCAGAGCCCACACAACCGCTACTGGGTCCACCCAATCCATACCATCAACCGTCAAGATACCAACCAACCGTGAAGAACTGAAACTGAACAACAGAATGCTGCAACGAAACTTCAACTTTGAAATTTCCAATTGTTATAAATGAAGAATATTGTCTTGCATTTTACATCGATGCACTGCTGCAGGTAAAAAAAACCCACTAGAAGAAGTGGAAGGTTCTTCATAGAATAAACTGATGAAAACAAAATATGGAAGTAGCTTTGCCAAGCACCTGTTGATTCCGCTGCTCCACGTGGAGCCTCTGAGGAAGAAAGGCTCTGATAGAAGGATCATGCAATGAATGCTTTTCGAAAGAAAAGGCTTGCAGGAACCTGCACTCTGCCGTTTCCACGTATCAAATCTCTGAGAAAATCCAGGGGCCAAAATTCCTGTTTCCGAATTCGAAGAATACCTTGATATGGGTAGCAGGGGAACACTACCTGCTTGGGTGTTGTGTACAACTTTTAATGAGTTAGAATACAGAAAGGCTTAAAAATACTAGAGCTCTATAGACTGGTATAGTAACATCGATTGCGTATGCGCATACATACAGCCATCGAGAGAGAGAGATAAGAGAATTTATTCATCATTTATACAGAGTATGATAATGGTAAAAAAGGTTCAAATGAATAATATTACCCAACTGTAGGCTAGGCCTGAGGTGTTGGGTAAGAGTCGCTATTAGCTTAATATGTGCTAGGTACACATCATAGTAAACATAAAAATTTAAGATGAATATAATCCAGAAAAAATATATGAAAAACTAAAGATATACCTACGCTTCTAAAGTAAATATCAAAGGAAACACAGACTTTCAAAATCAGCCACGAGAAGATTACTTTTTGTATGAACTTCTCTTATATTCAGTTGGATGTCTCAGCTCATGATCGAGATTCGAGATACTTACGGAGAACGTGTAGCAAATAAAGTGGGCTTCTGGTGGTCAAAACTAAACGAGGCTTAGGATTTACCTAGGATTTGCCTTGTAAAATAAATCTGGTGGGATACAATACTGGTCTGTCAGAATGAAGCAAGGATGGGTGCCTATGAAAGAAAAGTAAAATGTTATTAGCAAGGAGCTGCTTGAGAGTAAAAATACGTAGATTATTTTAAAGTCATGATTATTTAAAGGCCACGGGGAAGTATGTGCCACACCTCCGCAGGTTTGATTTTTCTTATTATTAGTCGATTCCAAAGGTTCATAACTGGACGAGTTATGCAGAGAGGGAGTGACCAACACCACCCAAACGGCGGTGGTTTTAATAGTTTATTATTTTGTGAATTATACACCTATGTATTCGCTCAGCAAAAATTTTTTAATGACACTCCCTCAAAAGTTTCTATTTTACGTTTCAAAGTGCGTAGATTCCAAATATGCAATGTCCGTCCGCCGTACGCAGTATCGTCGATAACTACGTTATTTTCGGTCTAAAAATAATCGTTCTTTCGCACACAGTCTACATTTGGGCCCTAGTTGTGTCCCGAAACTGTGCAGCCCGATCGGAATATACCCAAGGGTGTTATGAGTGAAAAATGGGTGTAAAAATAGGGTTTTTTGGCGTTTTAGCAACATGTGCAGTACTTATCGTTTTCCTTTTTTTTTTTAGTACGAGGAGACCGAATATGAAGTTGATTTTGACCAAAGAGTGAAGAATTGAGGTTGTAACGAAGGTTAAGCTCCCAGAATTAATTTTTTATGAATCAAAAACATGTTGGTGGAAACCATCAAAAGTAGCCATTTTAATAATTGCACGTGAAGGCAATAAATGAACAGCCAAATTTTTGTACTTATGTCCAGTAGAATAATAACCCCATGTGACAAGGACTTTGCAGCGTTTTTTATTAGTCCATAACATGGGAAATTGTCTGAAATCACCATACATTTGTATAATAATAGTAAAAGTAGTATCAACAGGTGAATCAATACAATTAAATGGTACTATCAATGATCAAAAATAATGCGTTTAAAAAAAACCGAGCCTAATTCGTGTTTTTGGGGGCCAAAATTGGTGGAAACCATCAAAAATAGCCATTTCAATAATTGCACTTGAATCAAGACTATACTCCAGCGAGAAGCTCCTAGGTGAATTTAAAGTTTTTACCCCCAAACAATTATTTTTGAAACCCCTCTGGCTGATGTATCATAAAACTCCGTCCACAGTTCAAATCCAGCAACATGAATATCAAACCCGATTCAGAATTTTAGGAAATGTAGTTGCGCCTAAGCCTGCACTAACTCATACTACACGAAGCCGGCCACATAATTTATATGACCCATCGTATTTTAGATTCTTCTCTCAAATATCCCTAGTTATATAACCGCGTAACACATTTTCTTAAAAATTGTGGAGTGGCTTAATAAAATGGGAATGGATGAGACGGAAAATATAATTATTAGCGCATACCTACATATAACACAAGTTGTAAAAATAATATTATTTCATGAAGAATGTGTTTTAAGCAGTTAATATTGTTATTATTTATTTTAATTTCTGTTCTCGAAGTTGAAAATGAAATTTTAGTTTGGCACTACTCCTGCAGGGCGCTGTTGACTTATAGCCCTGGAAAAGAGTTGTTTTATAAAAAATGAAAATAGTTTAAAGTTATGTTTACTGTACAACTAATAAATAAATAAATAAATAAAATGGTCCAAACAAACCATATTTCTTTAATCTGGCCTTTAGTCTCTGGTACCTATTCCATTATAGGTATTTAGATCAATGTTCAAACCGGTTAATACCGGGAATATCTCTTCTTAATTTCCCCAGTGGCCCGGATTGTTAGCTGAAAAACCCCTCTCGAACTATCCTAGAAAATATCCTACAAAATAATACCTATCAGGAACCCATCGTACCAAGGCCCAGCCATGTCATCCATGGACTACTCCCGACTATTTTGTGTTCAACTGCAGTTAAAGTTATCTCAATGTCCCTCAGAACGCATGGACCAGTAAAATGGAGTTACGCAGAATATTTTGTCCATATCGTACTAAGAGACAGGAGACATCACGTGACCCCACGTGCCCTTTGGCCAAACCTCGTGCTGTGCAACTAGCCAAATTCTCCCACACGCACGTATATGACAGGTGATTCAATTTATGGGGAATATTTTTTTTTTAATCTATGTATTCACAAATATCTTTGTACAATGTGGTAACAAGAATGTAGGTGTATATCAACTTGATTACATCTGGTAAATGCACGGACATGGTCTCTGTTGCTTCGAATATGATATAGCTGTACAACTGGATTTGGTACCTATAGAATGGCCCTCGCGCTTGTTAAAAATATCACTTGGAGGGCTTTAGCGATGCAAGGAGCAACGTTCCTCTGATTTGCGAGCAGAACTCAGTGATTTGAGGGATGTTGGCACTTTTATCTTCTCTCTTACCATCATAGAATACCACGAAGTTCACTCGAGGCTCAATGCTCCATATTAAATAGCTACATTTTTCCTGAAAAGGACAGCAATGAATAAAATGGCGTGGAACGCAAGCGTAAATTAAGTTTCATTTTGTGCACAAGTAAATGAAATGGGTCTCCTGAATAGGAGAGACTGGTCCCCCTCCCCCTCTCACTACAATAACGATGACAATGCTCAGCCGCTTCTGATCAGGACGACCCAAGATCTGACAAAAAACGACGGAGTGCGGAGGTCATTCCCTCCCATTTAGTGAATCAGATTCAAGCGACCGAAGAGAATCCGCCGTCGAACCTGGATTATCTGGCAACTGGCTATAAAATATTGTGCTCCATTACCAGCATCTTCATCCTTCAGTCTTCAAGCCTCATCCACACACGAAGGTCTGCATCATCTTTTACCTTTTCACTGTTAGACTTTCCCCATTTCAAAACAATTGTGCATATTAACGTGATATTAGTTCATATGAATGTGATACTCTCCCTTCAATACTGCTCACATGGGTCCATAAATGATTTTGTCTGTTCTCAAATTGGGAATCGTCAAAAATTTGTTAATCTGGCGCACATTAATGCCAAATCAGTAGTAGCCCATCTGGAGGAAATTAAGGACGTTTTAAAGGGAAATCTCTTTGATGTGGTCGCTATAAGCGAAACTTCCCTCAAACCCGCAATAAGCTCCGAATCCGTGAAGATTCACAATTACGATTGGATAAGAAATGATCGTCGGTAGAGGAGGTGTAGCATTGTTAGTTAATTCAAACTTGAAATATAAAATCCTAAAAACATCACCATCATTCTATTCAAAAAGCCCTGAGTATTTATTTATTGAATTAGACCATAAAAAACAGAAATTTGTGGTGGGTGTTGTATACCGTCCTCCAAAAGTAGGAAAAATTCAAGAGGTGTTTGACGTAATGGCAAACCTATCAACGCTATACCAACACGTAATAATTTTAGGAGACTTCAATTCCGATCTACTAACTGATAACGCCTATAGCAGACAATTAAAATCAATTCTGAACTCCCAAAATCTGTCATACCTACCGTTCAACGCCACACACCATTCGACTAGCTCAAGTTCATTACTTGATTTGATCTTGGTGAATGATGTCGATGTCATTGCGAACTACGGGCAATGTCATGCTAGCGGTATATCAAGACATGACCTTATTTACTGTTCTTTAAAACTAAAATCCCGCAAAGTTGGTCGAAAAAATATTCGAATACGAGACATGAAAAACTTTGACAGACAAGCCTTCATTAAAGATGCTATCTCCGTAAACTGGGATCCTGTATATAGTGAGCCAGATTTGAACAAAAAAGTTGACATTTTTAATTCTATAATCCTTAAATTATATGACAAGCACTGTCCATGGATTGTAATTAGAACAAAACATCAGCCTAGCCCATGGATCGACGTGGAAATTAGGAACATGATGATAGAACGAAACAAGATTAAAGACTATGTTAAAACTAAGAACCGTGAAATTTACAACAAATACAAAAAAAATAAGAAACAAAGTGAAACAAATGGTGCGAAACGCTAAAGCGAAATATTACTATAAACTATTTAGTGAGAACAAGCAGTCGTGCGACTTTTGGAAAATCATCCGTAACCTAGGAATCAGTAACAAAGACCCGGAGGATATTTCCTTACCTGTGTCTGTGGATGCACTCAACAAACATTTTTGTAGGGAGATGGATGAACCAACGGATCCTGAGACCATTCAAAACTATGAGATTATCATGGCAGAACGAGAACCATTCACAATACCAACTCTCTCCGAAAAACGGACTATTTTCAATTAAATCGAAATCAATAGGGGCTGACGGAATTTCAGTAGTAACACTCCACATGCTGGCTGATGTCATTGTTCCGATTATCACCCACCTATATAACGTATCTTTATTAACAGGAATATACCCCGATGCTTGGAAAAAAGCTATAATAAAGCCAATCCCTAAAGTTGAATCACCGTCTTCAGTCAGCGAATTTAGAGCCATTTCACTCCTTTGCATTTTGGGAAAAGTTCTAGATAAAATTGTTTATTATGAACTAAACGCATATATTGAAAAGCATGCGATTTTAGACCCACACCAGTCTGGATATAGGACAGGTTACAGCACTGAAACTGCCCTCATAAAAGTACTGGAGAGGGATGGATAGGAAGAGAGTAACCATTATGGTGATGGTTGACTTTTCTTCCGCGTTCGATCTCCTGAGAAAGGACATCCTGTTGGTCATCCTAAAATCGGCAAGAGTTGAAGGAAACCTATTGAACTGGTTTGGCTCGTACTTATCGGGACGGAGGCAGTGTGTAAAAGAACCAGGGAACATAATATATTCTACGTATAAAGATGTTCAAGTAGGTAGTCCCCAAGGATCTGTTTTGTCTGCGCTCCTGTTCATCGTGTATATAGGTTCACTACCAACGATTTTCTCGAAAGGTACCCAGCATATGATGTATGTACAGTTCTATCGATCCTGTGACGTCAGCGAAGTCGAACAAACTGTCGATCATATAAATCATGACTTGAGTAGACTCGCGAACTGGTGTTCCAAACATGGAATGAAAGTAAATGAATATAAAACTAAAGCGATGATACTTCGTTATCCTAAGATTCTCTCTAAATTTGACATGACCCAAATCCCGAAAGTGACGTATGGCTCGATTAGTTTAGAATATGTGCAGGAATTCAAGAACTTAGGAATAATGGTACAAAACACACTTTCCTGGGACACGCAGGTAACTAAAATGTGTAACTTTGTTTTTAAAAGCTTGTACCAACTAAGAAGAATAGCTATCGATTTCCCATCGCAAGTACGTTAGCAGCTGGCACAATTGCTCATTCTCCCGATCTTTGACTATGCTAGTGTAGCTCTCTGTGACCTTAAAAGCGGAGATATTAGAGAGTTCCTAGTAGATAAGGTCACCACAATAAGGTTTTCTGTATCGTGGGCAGTTAGGGAGAGCAAACGAGATGCTAACTGATAATGATGTAAATAACTCTATGTTGAAGTGACGCAAATCTAGAAGTTTTATCTAGAAGTGACGCGAAACGTTAAGTGCTGCATCCACTCCGGCATGATGACTGAGGTCAGGGCAAAAAAAAACTCCGAAACTGAAGAAGAAGAAGTCTACTGCTATCTTGTCTACAGTTCTCTATTTTATATTATACCACTATTAGTTTCGCCCTCCTTTTAAGAGCTATCGTTTTTCTCGTTTTCCCGTTCTATTTTTACTATTTTATAATTCTTTTCTATTTTATAATTTTATTATTATTTTTTTACTTTCTATTTTATAATTCTTTATTTCAAAGGTTCTTATTAGAACCAGTCATGTCACAGAAAACAGAAAGAGAAAACCTGCAAGTCAGTTGGCGTTCAAGAGTTGAGTGTATGATTGTCCGTTTTCACTGTCCTCGGAACTTTTGTGACAGACACCAAGAGCTTGGAAATGCAACGCGGTTATCGGCACGACAGGTTATGAAAGATAAGGAACCACACGATAAGTCAGGCTGTATCGCGATAGGGATCCTTATCGTTAGGGCACGATAGGATGCCTTATCGCAATAAGGTCAGACTTATCGGCGATAAATCGACTTATCGACGATAAAGCACGCCTTATCGGGGCACTAGGAACTCTCTATTGACCGCCTACAGAATGCTCAAAATGCAGTTGTTAGGTTCGTTTTGAGAACTAAATGGGACGAGCACATTACGCCGCATTTCAAGGTACTAGGTTGGCTGAAAATAGCAGAACGAAAAAAGCTGCAGATAGCTGTATTAATGTTCAAAATTTTGAAATATAAGACACCTAAGTATCTGTTTGACGAATTTACTTGGATGTCCCAAGTGCACAATAAGAACACAAGGAATAAGGATAGTCATGCAGATTCCCACTCACAGAACCTTGGTGTTCAACCGATTATTCATAATTCAAGGAAAAAAATTTATAATGAACTAGTGACAATGTTCGAAATGAACCAGAAAACTGAAATCTTCAGAAACAAGGTCAAAATGATGCTAGATAAGTACAAATAACCATGATATGTATCATTGATGTTTATAACGAACTGTTCATATTACCCACTATTGTATTATTTAGTATGAAGATTCACCTATAACATTATTTTATTTTTATGTAAAGTTATTTACGATTGTAAGAGGAATGTATATATTTTTTTTATCCAGGGATGGTGGAAGAGAGGGCCCTAAGGCCCTAACCAGTCCCTGGTGGATAAATAAACCAAACAATCAATCAATCAATCAATCTCTCTCTCCCTCTCCCTCTCCATCTCCCTCTCCCACTCCCTCTCCCTCTCCCTCTCCCTCTCCCTCTCCCTCTCCCCCAGGCAGAGAAAATGAAATTTTTAGTTCTGAGAAGAAATTTTGATATATTCAGCCATCTGAACATCGGGTTGCTTTGGGTAGGCCACATCCTGTACAGAAACCCAGAGACAGGCTGCTCACTTTTCTGGCTTGAAAGCTTGGAGCAGAATCTATGTTCTAAGGAATAACCCCATAGTCTTTTCAATGTTAATGAAAGTTTTCATCAATGTCCTTGAAGAGTATCTTATCTGGCGATTGGTCTTATATTATTATTATTATTCTCTTGGCCATCCCATCCATAGGGATGGAGTGGAAGCCCTCTCATTACTGAGAGGGCTCAGGTGGTGACTGCTGGATGGCCTCTGGTTTGTCCTCAAGGGGGAAACGTCTGTGAACAACGTTCTTTTATAGCAAATGAGGCACTTTTAAACGCTCTCATATCAACTGAAGAAGGAAGACGACCCAGAGATCAGAGCAGGCATAACCTAATGCTTCAACTTCCTTGGGTGGCTGCACATTCTGTCACACTAGTCCTAGTCACAAAAATGCGAAATTTGCTTCCAAGGGGCAGCTATACCCGCAATGCACGGCCTAACCGACCAATTGAAGGAAGTTAAATAGGACCTCAGCACATGCACAAACCATACATTCTAAAACGCCAATATTTATCAAACGATTTGTACATTCATTCAAATTAAGATTCACTTCATTTATACATTCATTTGTTCATTCAAATTAAGAGGGAAGTTGGTGATGGATCTTCGAGCACTGTGCCTGTGACATTGTGAATGCTCAACTCGCATTACTATGTAACACCAGTTAGCATAGCTCATCTGGGCTAGCATTTTCGTGATGCGGACTATAGTTCCCAATCTCCTACCTTTACTGTAGCTGCAATTTCAATGGTACCTATTAAGTCTGCAAACGAGTTTCCCCAAAGACTGTGAATGCTTACTTCTGAATTGTAAAAGAAATACGGCTTGTCTGGTGATATAAGCTCGGCTGACCTCCCATCAAGTGCACGCCTGACTCCTGACATGTGCTCCCCAAGTTTCTGAAAGGAATAAATCATCGTTAACATCACTCATTTAGCATCCAGAAAAAAAGCACAGTCATTTGAATTCGTAGTCTGCTGTTTCTACAAGATATGTTTAATCCACAACGGTCGGTGCAACTAGTACAACATCAAGAGTGATAACTGACAATAATCAGGAACTTTAATTTACTCATGTCGCATAAACCAGAGTAAAAAGCAACATACACAGTGCCTATTACTCAGTTGTAAAGATTCAGTTTTTATAAAACAATTTCTTTGCTGATGACCAGGTGATTGTATAAATGACCCAGAACAGGCATCATGTCATATTATACTGGTTTAGGAGGCAGTTGAAATAGGAATCAATGATTGTATGAAAGACTGAATAACATGTGGTTGGAGGAAAGAGGACCATGATTTAGAAGACGGACAGAACACTATCTGGAAGATTTAGACGGACAGAACACTATCTGGAAGTATTAGACGGACAGAACACTATCTGGAATAAGAAGGACCAGCCAGTTACTGAATGGATGGAGAGATGGACACAGACAACACCACGCCCGGTTCCATGATGGTCGCCACAAATTTGGAAGAAGGAACGTCTATAATGGATGAGGGGTTTAACTATGCCGCCCATACAGCGTAGTTTCCCCCTCTCCATCCTCAAGAAAGGTAGGGAGGCAGTGTGACAGCTGCCCCCGGAGACACTGGTTTGATTATAACGCAATGCCTCCAGGAGTTGACGATTCGTTTCCGCGAATCGACCGCCCCTTCAGCCGCGTGTCAAAAAGATCGGGAAGAGCCCGCATCCAAGATGGACGGGATTCCCATATACCGTCACACTCCTCCCCTTAAAAACATACTTCTTTGAAGAAGAAGTATGTGAAGTTAATAGACACGGGACTGAAAGTAGTATGGAGTTCTGATTCAGGAAGGTTCATCTGAAAAACTCCAAAGCTGATAGCTTCCATCGTAATGGTACTAATGAGAATTGTTACTGGTGGAGAACTTAGCTCCTTATCAATATCACTTGGCGGACTTGGACACAAAATAAAAGTAGTTGTCAGAGGTTCTGGTTCAGGAAGGTTCATGTGAACAACCTCTGGGTGACTAACCCCCATCATAAGATGGAACAACTGGGAAAACAAGGGGAAAAATTGGCATTGAACGCCAGGCATTGAGCGCCTTAAGAATAATAATCAAGTTTGATAATAATAGTAATAATAATAATGAGTTTGATTTGATGAAAAAAGAAAATCCAATGGCCGAAGTGTATATTGATTAACAAAGGGGTTATTGAAAAGAGAAGATATTAAAAAGAAGATTCCTTCTGGAAAACCTCAGAGCTATTCCTTCTGGAAAAGCTCTCAAAAAGTGGAGGAGGTACCGAGGATAAAATCCAGCACATACCCACCAACCACGCTCTGCTACCATGTAATGGATGAGGGGTTTAACTACGCCGCCCATACAGTGTAGTTTCCCCCTCTCCATCCTCTAGAAAGGTAGGGAGGCAGTGTGACAGCTGCCCCCGGAGACAATGGTTTGATTATAACGCAATGCCTTCAGGAGTTGACGATTCGTTTCCGCGAATCGACCGCCCCTTAAGCCGCGTGTCAAAAAGATCGGGAAGAGCCCGCATCCAAGATGGACGGGATTCCCATATACCGTCACACGTCACAAGGGAGAAATTATAGAAATAAGTTGGAGATCACTTCATTTCGTAATAACACCCTCATAATACGAGGAGTAGAACAACCATCAGCTTACAGGCATGTATTCACATAAATAAATAAAAGTATGAGCACTATGATCCTGAAGACTACTGCTATTAGTTACTCCTGGCTACACCTGCCACTGACACAGAGGGACTTCATTCCTCTTACTCTCATTACTACACTCACTTACTCTGCGTTTACTCGTGGTACCATAATGGTAAGTTTTTCTCTCTTTCTTATGTATATGACAATTAAGTGTAGGCATAGTTAATAATACTTGTTTACACCTATTCTGTTGACGAACAGTGCTGTTTAGGTTATGAATTTTTATTTTATTTTATGAATATCTAATGGTTTCATTATATGGCTTTTTCAGATTGAATTAAACACTTTTCAAAATGAAATAAACACTTTTCAAAATGAAGTAAACACTTTTCAAAATGCATTAAACACTTTCCAAAATGAAATAAACAATTTTCAAAATGATTTAAACGGTTATCAAATAAACCAAATAACACTGACTACAATAAATCTCGCCGTGTTGTAATAATTGATCAAACATTTACTGGCTTCCGCTGCGTCTCCTTCTCCTCTCCTCTTGTCTCGTTTCCGGAATGTCATCTTCGCTGGAGGACGCAATAACATTTACTCGCCGCCGGTTTCTTCGCATATTAACCATTTCATCAGAAGAGGTGTCCGACATTTCTTCAACAACGCGAAAAACGCATCAACGGAACATACCAGGGTACCAGTAGCAGCAATACGAGCAAGACGTTAAGAGATTGCAGAGTTCACAGAGAAGGTATTGCCATCTCGTTATTAAGTGGAAGACAGACAACACACTCACGGGAGATTATTACAGAGTAGGTACGGTCTTCTTTCCCTTATTCCGCCCAATTGTTCAACTCGTTTAAGATATTGTTTAAATCATTTTGAAAATTGTTTAATTCATTTTGAATAGTGTTTACTTCATTTTGAAAAGCGTTTATTTCATTTTTGGAAAGTGTTTATTTCATTTTGAAAAGTGTTTAATTCAATCTGAAAAAGCTATATATCTCGGGCAGGGGTGATGCGTCCATAAGGCCACTGCCCCGGCACCCAAAAACACTAGGAGTAAAAAAACTACATTGTTCAGTTGGCATTTGAATTTCCCTCCGTTCATTGTACCTAGCATTTTTCACAAAGTTCAACAGCGACTCGCCAGATTTCTCTGGCTATGGAATTGAAATTCTATGGATATTCAATATATAGTACAGCATCCATGGTGTGCTCCATAGACCAAGCATGTTATCGGAATAAAGCGACAGTAATCGATGTCCTGCAATCGAAATCGAAACCTATGCTCCTGAAACTGGCAGGCTGGTGTCACCATGGAACACTGAAAAGTGGCCCATCCGCACATGCTCAGTAAAGTAAAAATGTTGTTCACCGCACCCACATTGGGCCCAGTCCCCAAAATCTGATTTCTACTCCAAAATCGTTTGTTTTCACAATCGATTCGATCCCTTCAATTCAATTTGTTTTTGTTGTTGTTGTTGTTGTTGTTGTTTTCTTAAGGGTGCCACAAACAAACACTATTCATGCCGAAAGTGGTGGTTAGATGTTGCGTTTTTTCTTCTTGTGCATTCGATTCAATTTGTCATCTCGACACGCGATGCTTCTTCTTCTTCTGATTTGTTTCTGTTGTCTCCTGAATTATATTGCTTTCTCTGTTGAGGCAGTTGTCAGTTTTTAATTTTTTGCGTCAAATTTTGTGTGTTTTGCGTTCGGTCCAGTTCTGATGACAGATTTGTATTCGTGGTACAGTGCATTTTGTCCTGTTTGCTGTTTGTGGTCTTGTGGATTGATCGGCGTCCTACCACACAGATAACTACATAGCTTCTCCATTTAAGTAGGTGCCGGCCGACAGGTTTTGCTGTATTTTAGTTTACTATATTTTTATAACACATGAATTCGGTGGCTGATTTGCAGGAGAAATTGTGGACGTTTTCGTACGACGATAAGAGTGTTTAATGAAAGAGAAGCTTTGCTGAATATCACTCAATCAGTAAATAAGGGAATGGTGTTGTTGCCTGGGGGTATTTTGTAGAAAAATCTGTTGGTTTTGTGTTCTGGTTTGGTGCCCCACTGTTTTCAGAGCCCACGCACCGCTACTGACCTCGTGATATGCTGCCGATAAAAATATTGAACTGGAAATCACGCAGGCAATAAATTCGTACATCTCATTACTTGAAAGGGGAGCTGAATATGTTGAAGAATATTTCAATGAAATTATTCCATTTGAAAACACAAGTTTTGAAAACCTTAGCCATCCACGGACTCCGAAATTCCTAACTTCCCCTTGACTTGGAAAATTACAATAGCTGTAACTGTGGGGCGAGTATCAACTCATTGACAACTTTGTAGATACTTTCTGCAACATTCAGTTGAATAATTATTGCAAAAAAAAATGCTGTTCAAAAGCTATCAGCGCAAACTACGATCAGCTCAGAAAAAAAATTATATAAAGCCGAACAAATTCAATTCTCAGAGAGGCACCTAAGTAGGGGTGTTCCCATTTTTACTACTTCTGTTTTAATAAATTAATGTTTCCATAATAAGCGTGTACATTTGTTCCTCTTACATACCTAAACCTAATGTCAATCAAAACATAATGCTCAACGTGTGTTGTCATTTAAAACTCGCCTATTGATTCTACCTCGCTTCCAGATAAATAATACCTACTATGTTCATACCTACTTGAAAAAGGCTCTACAACACAAAACCTATATACAGCGTTAGTACCTACTTGTTTTGTTGCCCTTACTGAAATAGGTGTGTGGTGGTCCAATAAATGAGAAAACGACACCGAATAGATAGATTAATTTTATAGTTGCATTGTGGAATGATGCAGTGGAAGACGGTGGGTATTATTTTAAATTCCAATTTAGTTTATATGTAGGTATACGATGAATGTACAATAATGTAGGCCCTAGGTTAAGTAGTTTTAGAGATAATTATGAACTATTTTAATGTCCTCAAATTGTCCTTTTGTAGTTGATATAGTCCCCGTAGTTTTGGAAATTTAAATTTAGTTGTAGACTGCTAAGTAGATAGGTACTGGAACTGACTGACCGCGAACTATTTGGATCGGGGTTGTTCTGATCTGGTGTCCCTCGAAGGCAGTTCCACGAAGTGTTTGGTATATCATTGCACTGGTTCCCCCAAACCCAAAATTTGGTTCGGTCCAAATTTGCCACGAACTTAGTCTCCAGACAACAGCGGAATAGTGGCTGATATTACCCGGATAGTACGTACTCCGGCCAGAGATTTGAGTTACGATGGCAGGTAATCCAATAAATAGTGCGGACCTTGCGGATAGAAATTCCAATAAATAGTGCGGACCTTGCGGATAGAAATTCTGGGAACTGCTATAGATTCGACGTAAGAAACGTGATTTTTTGGTTGGAAGGGGGGATATAGATTCGGCTTTGGAATGCATTGGGATACTGATTGTGATGCAACGATAGTGGGGGCGTACCAGACGATTACGACGCCCGAACCCATGACGATTCTTCACGAGTGAGGACTTGGAAAAATTTTTCGCATTTGGCGTAAACACTACTAAGTTGAACTGTCTGTTTACCTCAACCCAACCTACCCTGTTCCCATTAGGTACCAAATTACCCCAAATTCGGGGAACCTATAAGTAGGTCCTGGAAACTTGAAAGGTAAGCAAAACAATTTCAAATACTTGAGAAAAAGAGCGCAACGTTAGAGTTTGGTGGGCTTAGTTGTGGCCACTGTCGTGGCCATTTTGAATCCAACCTACAGGCTTGTTAGGTTACGATGGCTCTGCCCTGTGAGGTATGGATACTACTCAAATATTACTGAGTGGTGTGGTACCAATAAACTAATAACAGAAGTATTCAAAGGTCAACGAGCTATCAAACGAAATAGTCGTCAGAACTGTACTCTTGGTATTAGTAAGGTGTAACCAGCCTTCTGGAGAAATCTAATGATTGACAAACCCACCCTCGTCACCACATCTTGTTCATGATAGAAAGGTACTGCCCACCAGTGAAACAACACTCAAGGAGAACTTTTTTGGTCAACAAATCACATACAGTGGGAATGACTTTCAATGAAAGATAGCACAGCACCACTTGGAGGATAACCAGTGATGCCATGATAAGATCCTGACAGTAAAAGAAGAGCAAAGGAAGAAAAGAAAAAGAAAAACGTCAATTTTTTTTTTTAAATTCGAATTATGCGAGAGGAATTAAGGAGGAGGGTCATGTATTTGAATTCCACACAAAAACACTTTTGGCTCAAGTGTTCTAGAGATGAGTCAGTCTCATGAAACTGACTCCCGAAAAAGCCGAATCTTTTAAAAGACCGATTCCTGAGCTACTATAAGTGAACTTACGGTCCTGCTCCTAAGAATGGTAAGAGCGTTGGGCATGGAGGAAGAAGGAAGTTGGGTGAATCTTCCTTGTAGCTTCTGACCTACACTAAGCTGACAGCTGATACTTCCATGAGCGGCTCTTCCATCGCTCGCTCACTCACTATGCTCAGTCAAAGATGGCTCAACTCGAATGATGGTGAAGTTGTTTTGTTTTGGAGTGCTCGTCTGCTTGTTCAGAATGAGTCGTTCGTGCTCTGCAGTTGAAAGTGAGGAAGTACCTACCTACCAAACTAAATACTGATTTTTAAAGCTTTATTATTAGTCCTTACTATTATTTGGCCATCCACTGATTATAGGCACATACAAACGATGATGACTCTTAGAAAAGAGTATTTATTGACATGGTTATGTCTATGTGGTGGGGGGGGGGGGGGGGGGTTCAATCTAAAATTTTGTCCGTCCGTGACGAAGAAATGTCACAAAATTTTTATAATGGTTTTCACATAAAACCGATTGATATCTAGGCAAATGTAAATCCGTTAGTTTTTATGCCACAAAAATCGTATAACTTACTGGAAAGCTCTCAACGAAAAAAAAGGATTATTCCAATACTATCATTGATATGAATGTACCTAACTAACCCCCCCTCGCTTTCACTATTTTGTTCTGAGTAGGTAGGAGAGCCAGGGTATGATTCAGATTAGCGAACAAATGGCGAGCCAATAGTGCCTGGAGCATGATATGAATAAGCAGGAGACATGGGGAGAGCTGATGAAGGTTGGAGGTGAGTGACCAGCTCGAGGAGCGATTGAGTGGGAACGGCTCAGTAAAACGTATGAGGTTTACCCGTCTCTAACGTATTCTCCTTTCAGTTGTAAGAACGAGACTCCTGCATTGGTACCAAACAAGAGGTTCCTTAGTGCAATCCAAAGGTTTGTCCAGAGAGACCGTTCTGGACTGTTCTATCCAAGTAGGCCATTTGGACAGTGTGACGGTATATGGGAATCCCGTCCATCTTGGATGCTGGCTCTTCCCGATCTTTTTGACACGCGGCTGAAGGGGCGGTTGATTCGCGGAAACGAATCATCAACTCTCGGAGGCAACGCGTTATAATCTAACCATTGTCTCCGGGGCAGCTGTCATACTGCCTCCCTACCTTTCTAGAGGATGGAGAAGGGGAAACTACGCTGTATGGGCGGCGTAGTTAAACCCCTCATCCATTACATGGTAGCAGAGCATGGTTGGTGGGTATGTGCTGGATTTTATCCTCGGTACCCCCTCCACTTTTTGAGAGCTTTTCCAGAAGGAATAGCTCTGAGGTTTTCCAGAAGGAATCCTCTTTTTAATAACCCTTTGTTTATCAATATACACTTCGGCCATTGGATTTTCTATTTTCAGCAAATCAACCTCATGATTATTATTATTACAATCAACCTCATGATTGCTATTGTTATTATCAAACTTATGATATTATTCTTAAGGCTGTTATGCCTGGCGTTCAATGCCTATTTTTTGTATTTTTTCCCCAGTTGTTCCATCTTATGATGGGGGTTAGTCACCCAGAGGTTGTTCAGATGAACTTTCCTGAACCCGAACCTCTGACAACTACTTTTTTTCTTTCCTTTTTGTCCAAATGCGCCAAGTGATATTGATAAGGAGCTAAGTTCTCCACCAGTAACAATTCTCAGTAGTACCATTGCGATGGAAGCTATCGCTTTGGAGTTTTTCAGATGAACCTTTCTGAATCAGAACTCCATACTACTTTCAGTCCCGTGTCTAACTTCACATACTTCTTCTTCAAAGAAGTATGTTTTTAAGGGGAGGAGTGTGACGGTATATGGGAATCCCGTCCATCTTGGATGCTGGCTCTTCCCGATCTTTTTGACACGCGGCTGAAGGGGCGGTTGATTCGCGGAAACGAATCATCAACTCTCGGAGGCAACGCGTTATAATCTAACCATTGTCTCCGGGGGCAGCTGTCACACTGCCTCCCTACCTTTCTAGAGGATGGAGAGGGGGAAACTACGCTGTATGGGCGGCGTAGTTAAACCCCTCATCCATTACAACAGACAGTCCAGGACCGTTCGGGACTAGTTCTAACAGCCATGGATTTTTCGAGGACTGCTGATCCTGCACATGCCTACTCGATGCTTCTACCTTCAGTTTATGTGGAAGGTTACAATGCTTCAGATTATCGGTTCGGAATCATCAGTGCTCGCTCGGACAGACACAGTTCTGGACTCAATCCTGGACGGCTCTATCAGATCGGTCAAGAGCTTTTTTAGGCTTACGAGTTTATGATGGGACTTCCACACTCAACTTATACCACCCTCTGCTCGTGTTGGCCTATCGGATCATTCCAATCTTGACGTTTCTGATTACTTCTGAGGTCTCCCATTCCTTCTTCTTATTATTATTAAGAATTATTATTAAGCATCTACTTGTAAGCTCGTTCATCACACATCCTCACTATATATATATATATATATATATATATATATATATATATATATATATATATATATATATATATATATGTATGTCCCGCCCAGCGAATCCTCTGCTTCCTGATGCCATCTCCCTTCTGCGGAAAAGATGGCAAGATGATCTAACAAGATAGTCAGAAACTGGAGAAAGAGAGCACAAGAAAGGACTGAAGGGAGGAATGTTCAGCTAAGGCCATTCACCGGCTGTTACGCCAACGGGTGGTGCTGGTGATTAAACTTCCACAACTCTGTGATTTTTCAAGAGCTCACATTTCACAAAGGCTGCGTGTATAATAGCTGGCATATATACCTTTTTACATTGAAGTATGTAGCATAGAAAGGTATTACCATTCTTCCACAATACTTTTCCATCAATCATACTATCAAGGTACATACCTACCTTTCAAATCTCTCAATTTCCTTCAAATAAGGCAAATTAGTACTTTCCTTCCATGTTTTGTGGGCATTAATTTTCTGTTTTCATGTTTAAAAACAACTCATTTATTACCGAATTGGTAATTTTAGCTTGGCCCTCAAAGACTGCCAACGTTTCTCAATATGTTGGCCTTGACAACTATATGTTCTCTGTCCAGATCAGTCAGGTGCCGAACTGTTTGAAAGCTGGGGGCTTGAGGTAAAGCTAATTTAATAGTTGTAGACACTGACTACTTCCACAACGAACTCAGCCGATGCCAAATCCAAATGGTAAGTGTCTGATACAGCCTCTGGTGTCACCCTCCTCAATTTCTTTAGTCTGTTAGTTACATACAGTAAGCATCAGCTACAGTCTATAGCAAGTCTGGGCTTCAGTTACAGCTCAAGTAATGAGCTTGAAACTTCCAAGAACTGCTGGTATCCAAGTAAACTCTTCCTTATGTACATGAAATGAACTCCAATCCTTACCCCAGGTTGTGACAGCATCAACACGTAGGGCTCCGGAAGAGGCTCAGCTGGACGAGCGGGATGGAAATAACCAGGTCCTCTCCAACCAGAGAGACCTCTGGGTTCAAAAACCAGTGCTAAGAAACCGGCCATACATTTTTTCTGAAGATTATGTAGCCTGGAAAATAGTTTGACATTGACCAATGAATATTACACAACGAACGCGGGAACATTAAAATGAATAGCATGATACTTCCGACTAACTTGATATAAAGATCTGTGTTGTTCTTGGAGGACAGATAATTCCGCATCTCCTGCGGTGTAGTTTGTTGTGCCAGTGTTAAGTAGAAATACAATGTAAACTTGTTGACCAAGTGAGCTCTGAATCTCCACAGCCACTGATAAAGTAGAGGCTGGTAAGGGCTTTTCAAAAACCCTATTTTCCAAGACTGGAAAAGAAAGCCATGTCGATGTTTAACATTATTCGAAGCATATTCGGAACTATGCAAATAACAAACTAATGCATAACACACCAACACTTGCATTGTCATCCAAAACATTAAATTTACAATTAGTAATCTAGAAAAGATAAACTAAGAATTTAGGGGTACCTACCTCTTTGACTTGAATGGATTTTTCCCATTGTGTAAGGCGATTATGTGCCGTATGCAGGCACATTAGTGAAGGTAGCATAGACCATTCCGCTAGCTTTGTTTGAGCGCCAAGGCAGTGCATTAAAGACTCACACTCCCACCTTCAAACAAGATTCTCACTATTATTTTAGTGCTTCAAAACAAAGTAAGAATAGCCGAATATATTAAAGTTCTAACTCACGTGATGCAATTCCTAATGGAGGACAGCAATGGATGAGGAAGCACGTGCATTTCAATAATGGCCTCAACTTGACCTCTGAGCTCTTCATATTTGATGTGTTTTGTGCCGATTCCCAAGTTGTACACTTTTTCATATCTGATTAAATCTTGGGTAACGATAAGGAAATACTGGGCATTATTCAATAATCTAGTTTCCATCATGATACTAAAATTCAAATTTAGTTTCCGTAATTGCCAAAGGTTTATAAAGGGACAAAAAATGGACTAGACTGGTGAATCCTCAAGACAAGTGAATGGCACTATCAATGATCAAAGATAACTGGTCAATAGCAGGAGCCTAATTCGTGTCTTTGGGGGCCAAAATTGGTGGAAACCATCAAAAATAGCTATTTCAATATTATTGCGCATGAAAGAAACAATAATTGAACAGCCAACATTACTGTAGGTATGTCCAGTAGAATAATAAACACATGCAACAAGGACTTCGCAGCGTTTTTAATTCGGCAACGTTTTGGTCCTCAATTTGGCCTGAGGACTGACCTCGTGGCCAAATCGCGAGCCCAAACTTCGCAGCAATAACTATTTTTAAAAACAGTTACTTCCCGTCAATTGTTTTATTGTAATATTCAAGGGCAAATGCCCAATTTCAATACAATTAAATGACATACTTACCAGGAGCGTAGCGTGCCTCTGGTGACGGGGGTACCGCAATGAATTCCACCCCCCCCCCCCCACCAACATTCACACTTCCTCACGCACTCTAAAAATGTAAATGTGAAGCAGTTCTTAGCAAGCTGTTTGTCAAAGGAATTTTATGATATTATTGATCTTCCAAATTCATTAGAAATAATTCATAACATTCCCTTGCAAACAAAATAAAAGGTTTTTCGAACTACAGCCTGATAACCATTGGTACCTATTGTATGTTTCAACAGTGAAATGCCGACTGTACTCACGGTTACGTTCCTTCACAACTCTCTTGAAATCAGGCAACGCTGAGGTTGACCGGCCGGCTCTGATGTGTCGTTCTTTTCGCTAAAACTACGAGAACTAAACGAACGCCGAACCACGGAACAATTAACGCAACAACTATCCATTTTAGGAGGAGACTAGGACACTAGGAAAGATTCGAATTCAAACAACTAAACCTGAAATTAGGAACAATTATTGTGAAAACTACAAGTAATAAAATTATGAGAAAACAGGCCGTCGTAAGAATAGCTTCCGAAAAGCAAAATGGATGACAGTGACACTTAGAAGTTGTCAAAGTTTTTTTCTCGAGTTTTTAATTGATAGCTACAATCGATCCATACGCCAGTATCCCTCCTCACCAAGATTGGATACGCTGGATATTTGCGCTAGCCCAACTTACTAACACAGTCTCCTGAAGATGTGTAAGACACTCACTCACACACGCAAACACACTCACACAGACGATGTAGAGACACACACGCATCAGATTCTGGGCCTCCGCAGACTGGTAGCGGTACCCCAGCGACCTTGAGATTTCAAATATTCGAAACCTGCTGAAAACCATATGATTCTAATCGACTAATCGATACTTGGCTGTTTTTCGTCCATTACTGGCAGACATGGAGGTTGGAGGATAGTTCATGGAGGGAGAGTCATGGAGGATGGAGTTATGAGTGGACAATTCAAATTGCTACCTACCTACGGAATGTAATTTTTTTTCATTTTTCGTGTAGGGTAGCGCCGGTACCCCCGGTACCCCTGACGCTACGCGCCTGATACTTACGCATTCATTCTTATACATTCGTACATACAGTACTTATATCAATAACAGACCTTAAATTACATGGAGTGGTAACAAATGATAAACACCTAAATAATGAAAAGAAAACAGATATAACAGCAAGGATGAACGAAACAAACCCTAATCTATGTCCAGCTCACTCACAACATTTTTTTTTAATTAGGAGAGTTGAAGAAGTCTTGGGCATCACTCGATCCAGCAAGCCGGTTGATGTAAACCTGCATGCGTAACATGGGATCATTGTGGAGGTAGTTGGTGGGGGCAGGGCGTATTTAAAACAGTTGGATCTCTTGTGTAGTGTAGGCTGGGGTGCGGAAGTTCAGCACAGCCAGGAGGAAAGGACAGTCTATCCTACCAGATGTACATGGAGGAAGACCGCATCCGCCACTCGGCGGCGGGACTCCAAGGAAACGAGCCCACTCCCACGCAACGCCTCTGAGTAGCTGAAGTCCTCCCAGCGTCGGCCCCTCCGGCAGGCCAAGTAACGCAGGGCGTTTTTCTGGACCCGCTCCAATCTTAGCATTCGGGTACACCGGACACCATACTTGAGAGACGAACTCCACACATGGACGGACCAAGGACGTGTATATGAGCTTCAGCATCGCTGGGTCAGTGAACTCCCTCGTATTCCTCTTCATGAAGCCCAAGGATCTCATCGCCTTTGAGAAAATCTTGTCAATGTGGTCCAAAAATGTTAGCAGAGTATCAAAAATGACTCCGAGAACCCTAACGGCAGAACAGCGGCGCAGATCTCCACCATTAATGGTGTAGCAGCTGTGGATGGGTGAGTTGGATTAGAGTAAGAGACCACAGAACACTTCTCAACATAGAGGTGTAACTCGTTTCTAGTGCACCAACTCTCGAGCTTGTGGAGAGAATACTGAACAACCACACAATTGTCCTCAGCTCTCACAACCAAGAAAATCTTTAGGTCGTCCCTGTCCATGAGCAACCCCAACGTCATCCATGAAGATCAGGAATGGTAGTGGACCCAGGTGGGAACCCTGAGGAACACCCGAGGTCGCACTGAAAAGGTGGGAAAGAGTACCTCGCAACCTGACCATCAGCTGTCGCCCCCCGAAGGTAACCCTCGAACCAATCCAAAAGTGATCCACAGAAACCGAAGGACTCCAACCTCCCCAACAAAATCGCGTGAGAAACACTGTCAAATGCCTTAGAAAAATCCGTATAGATGCCGTCCACCTGAGCTCCAGCCGCAAACGCCTCCATCACCACATGCTCAAATGCAACCAAATTCGTTGTACAAGATCTATCCACCAGGAAGCCGTGCTGAGCAGAGAAGAGAAACGTACGCAGGAAAGGAGTGATCTGGTTAACCACAATCTTCTCAAGAATCTTCGGATCGCACTCAGGGAACAAACGGGGCTGTACAAATCCACTCGCGATTTATCTTCTGTAATTACCTATTCTCTGAATAATAACTACACTTGGTTAATCCCCCCCCTCCCATCTCAAACACTGAGATAATAAACCAGTGGTATTTGCTAACACCCTCACACAGAATGCACAGCACCCATTAAATGGACGTGCAGAAATCCAGATGTGGAATCCAAGGGCATGGTAACACCTGTACAGACAATTTTTCTGAATTGGTGTCAGGTCGAAAGAAGAGTAGCTGTTCACAAGTTGTCTATGTGCCACGTCTCAAAAATGAAAATGGTGTTGGAAATCCTCTTTGTTGCTTATTGAAAACATGTGTTAACTATTTGTTACAGTTTGTTGAGATAAGCAAATCTTGTTGTTGTGTTTTTGGTATGGTGTGGATTGAGTTGACTTGAAAAACGCAAGCTGTTAAACATCGTTAAATCTGAAATGTGTGTTGGACTTTCCAATACTATGTGTGGCATATATCCAGAGCAGGTTGCGGGTGCATGGCTGTAAGCTACCTTTCACTAGGCGTTCTAGTACAGGATGAACCAAGGATAACCAATATTCTGGTATTTACAACTATGGGATAAACAATTCCCTGTTTTGGAGAACCTCCGGGGGAATAATGGCAAAATAATAATTGTTGACCTTGCGGAATTCAGAAGGTGATTTGGATACAAATTAATAACGAAAAAATTTAATAGGGATTCAAAACAAACCAGTGACTTCCATATTTACCAGGCAGAGTAGAACAACAGCCAGTGCCCCCTTAGAACCATGGCATTGAAAGGAGTGGGATTTTGGCTGCTCCTCACTGAAATTTGAACCACAAATTCTGCAACTATCAAGGCCACGGGGAATGAGATTGATTTCCCATTGTTCCTCCACTATCAAATGTTACGCAAAAGAAACGCAGCGATTTTGTTGTAACATGAATTCTGGAGAGAACCTCACTTTTTTCCACTGCCCTATGTGGCATCTTACCTCCATCGACTTCCCTGGACTCTGGCCAGACACAGAACATCGAACAGTCAGTCTCAAAATCACTTCCAATCCAGAGCGATGAGAAAAACGCTGCAAATTATTACACAACGGTTCATTACTTACCTGTATAGATGCCCCTTCTGCGTAGATCTGTATGATGCCCCTTCAGAGCTCCCCCCAGGAAAGCTCTAAATCGAGTAGTGGAGTCAGCCCGGGAATTACTGTTTCATAAAAACCAGTAAGTAAAATGGCAAAATTCAGATGTAGTTCTGAAGGTAAATTGTTGATGTGGAGTGAAAAATATTTTTTGGTCCCGGCTGGGATTCGAACCTACGACCTTCAGAGTGGGATTCCGGCCCCTATCCAACTGAGCTTGCGGGCACATGGGTACAAGGCGAGTGATGTGCACTTTCAATCCAGGTTGACGCCTCCATACACGCTGCTCTTTAGGGCAAATTAAATTTTATGGCAACACCGTAGAATACTCCGGATGGTCTCAAAAATTCAGAAAAAATCAAACTATTTAAAAATGCGAGAAAACCCACACCTCAAAATACAATTTTCTGAGATAGGGATACTCTGGATATTTCAATCCCTATTTTTCACCCCTTAGAGTTGAGTGACTGTAACGCCGAGCTTTGAGGACCAACTAGCGCCCAAAAAGGACCCATAAACCAAATTTCGTGAACTTTGGTTCATGGGAACAAAGGAAAAAGCCGCGGACGGTGTACGGCGGATGGACGGAGATATTTTTATTCGACATTCGTATGCTACGTCCTTTGAAATGTAAACCATGAAATTTTGAGGGGGGGGGGGGGGGGGGTAAAAACACTGTTCATGGTCGATTCCAAAGGTTCATTATTGAAAATAATTAACCAAAATGAAACTGTATATACAGAAGAAATGTATAGTTTATTTTTTTACAGTACTTACTACATATCTGTAGTATGTACATATTAACCAGTAGGAAATAAAATCTGTAGGCTTATCATTGCATACTCTATACGAATTTTTTTTCGATTTTTGATTCGGTTAATTGGGACTTCAGTGTAATGAACGATCTGAAACCCACCATAAACCTTTGAACTGGGTCTCTGAGTAGTTTTTAAGGTACTCCACACCACAAAATAAAGGTGGTGATTTGCTAGTTTGTTATTATAGTAAATCAAGAGGTCAGTAGAAGGTAATCATTTGTCTCCCATAATTGGACTTGGGATTCAGACGAGGTACAAGAGCTCTTGAGGACGTCTAACCATTACAAATTCCCTAGAAAGGAACCGTAAGTAAGGATACAAGTCAATGAGTTGCTGCCGAGCTGTTGAGAAATGACATAACTGACTGGCTAAAGGTGTTACAGTCTTTTCTATTTCTAAGGCAATTGGATCATTAGATGAAGAAGGCAGTGCTTCAAGCCGATGCAGTTCCAGTCTCAGTCCTTCGTACATAGTTCTCACTGAACTCTGGAATGATGACAGAGAGCGATAGTTACAGGGTTGATACCAACCAGTTTATGGAATTTGTAAGTTACCACTGGAGGCTAAAGATCTTATCACGATTGGGTTGCTACTCTAGGGTTGAAACTATATGGCAACGCAATGAAAAAATAAATAAGTAGTTGCATGTTGCAGTTGCAGTAGTTGAGAGGACAGGAACCTCTCTCAGAACAAGGATAAATAATGATAACAGACTGTCATCCGAAAAGCACTAGAATAAACCCCAAGAGCAAGGTTATAATGCCAACGTATGCACATTGCTGAAATCGTTTTGTTGCGTTCATTTCATTTTGTAATAATATTTGAGTCATGGGTGATGTAGTTTGTAGCGTCCATGATTTAATTCTTCCTCCTGTGATCAGTCCCGTTCAAAAACATGCAGCAGTCTACCAAAATACTGGTTGGTACTGTGAAATATATAACTGGGGGAGTTTGTTCCTAGGTTGTTGTGCCTCTCTTCAGGAGTATCAGTTCAACAAGGAACACTCTATTAACTCCTCACACCTGCCCTAACCTACTGCCCAATCAAGAAAAAGGATGAGTGCGGTATAAGTAGTATAATAACAGTGGGTCGACAACTCACATCTTTCCTCAAGTTCACGAAAATCTTCGTTTTTGACGAGAGAAAACCAAGGTTGTAGTAGGTTTTTTCAGCTTCACACAAAGTGAGCAACTGAATGAAGAAAGCTCTCAAGTAGCCTGGTCTGCTCATAACTCGCTCTCGCTCCTGTACACATTACATAATATTTGAATCAATAAAGGAGCATAGGATCAAAATTTAAATCGCATTATAAACTGAATCAATGTACTATATTGTTTGGTTACCTATCTGGTAGTAACACGATTGTGAATCCTTTCAATACTGTATGTAATCATTATGTAATATAATATTATGAAAAGCTCACAGAATTAGGGAGCTACTAGGTCAATGGTACTGCTATCAACTAAATATTTCCCTAATGAAACGCTGACAAAATTATGAATAATAATAATAATAATTTAATTTGTCATGGCACTCGATAATTTACATAGAAAGTATAAAGTAGAGCAATTGTAAGAAGTTAAAAGTTCAAAAAATCACAAATCGATTTTAAGAAAGAATTTCGTAATCCCACTTTTAAAATGACACTGGGGCACATAGGTACGGAAAAGAGATGCTTGCAAATGGGTCGCACAGTAGTTACTAGTTAACTAACAACTTTATACAACACGCCTTTCTTGAAAAACTGAAACGTTGACGCACCATAACGGGTATTATATTCGTGGTCGAACCGACTTTGGCCACATTGCTGCTGGTGTTTCCTCACAAACAGAACGGCTTCGCGCATGAAGACTGAGACTGAGGGCAATGTCAGAAGTCATTCCTTCTAAAAGTGGTCAAGGCAGGAGGACGAAGGTGGAATACCCAAAATTATGCGCAGGCCTCGCTTCTGGGCCCTGAAAATCCTGTCCATGTTCGCCAGGTTGCCAAACCTGGTTTTCGAGATGTAAAGCCCGCCATATGAGCAATTGAGCAGATCCGTGTAGGTTTGGATTAGTCAGCACGTAGCTTCCTCAATCCATATGAATTGATTCCCCCCCCCCCCCCCCACAACTAAAGGGTGTGGCAAAAGTCGGTATATTTTTGATTTCCCCGTAACTTTATTAAAAATAGCTATATTTACATAATATTTTCGTCATTATGTAGGTAAACATCTCCGATTTAGGTACCTATGGAAGATAATATCCGGCATATGGCCACCCCTAGCCCATTGACACGCGTCTACTCGCTCCAAGAAATTTTCCAAGACTCGCCCGCAGAGCAGCTGGTCGACATCGGCGATCTTCTCCCAGATTTCTTCCTTCAATTCCTCGACAGTCCTGGGTTTATTCTAGTAGACCTTGGACTATATGTAACCCTAAAGGAAGAAATCCAAAGGAGTTAGGTCACAAGACCTGGGAGGCCAGTTCTGAGTCCCGTTTCTCGAGATGATTCGGTCTTGAAAAGTTTCGCACGATAAACCCATTGTCGCCCTTGAATTGTGGCAAGTTGTGCTGTCTTGCTGGAATCAAATGCTGTCAGTGTCAATGTCAGATTCTTCCAATTCAGGGATTAAAAATCTGTTAGCATTTGTCTGTTCCGTTCCCCATTGACGGTGACAGCATTTCCACTATCATCTTCAAAGAAGTATGGCCCAATAACTCCGCCGCTCCAAAATCCACACCACACTGTCAAGCTAGGTTCACATGGAGACGCAATCCAGCACGGCAACGGAATTGTCGGAATTTTTGCCACAGAGGCGTTCACATGGCAGCAGAATCATAACAAAACGCAATCACAATAAACAAACAGTTACTCGAACTCGAAACCGCAAAATCAACCACATATGCCGAATTTCAATATGGCTGAACAACCAAACAAGAGAGGTGTGTGCAGTAACCTCTGCGCAGATACGGCAACGGATCAGACAGCGGAAAATATCTGAAGATTTTGATATAGTATCCAAGGCACTGCGTTGCAATAATCCATTTTGCGTTGGCCAATAGAATTGCAGAACGCATAGCCCTGCCGGACTGCCGTCGGGAATTGCGTCTCCATGTGAACCTAGCTTCACTCTTTGTGGATGCAACTGGTGGTTCCTGTGTCTCCTGAGGGTTCTCCAGTCCCCAGAACCTACAGTATTGCTTGTTTACAAAACCACTTAAATGAATGTGAGCTTCATCACTGAAAATGATTCATGAATGAAAATCCGGATCATTGTGTTTCATGGCCCTGAACCATTCGACAAACCCCAGGCGTTTGGCATGTTCGATTGATTTCAATTCTTGAATAAATTGAATTTTGTAAGGAAGCAGGTGTAAATCCTGTTTCAGAATACGATGAACAGTCCTAGGTGAGATACCCAGTTGCTGAGCACGCCTACAAACAGATTTAGTCGGGCTTGCCAAGACGTTATCAAACACGACCTCTTTGTTAATTTCGCTTCAACTTTCGCGAGGACGTCCACTGTGTTTTTGGTCAAGTAACGATCCTGCGGCGTCAAATTTTCTTAGGAGTTTCCACACAGCAGCTGCTGTAGGTGCCTCCCACGACCCATCACTTCATGAAGTTTGTGCACCGTCACAGCAACACTTTCACCAGACTGGTAATGAGTTTTGATTACCAACAAACGTTGCTCCATAGTTAAGGTTGCCATGGTCAGTGAAATGTTTGGATCACAATAGTTGTCACGGATTATCAAATCAGAGTGATAAGACTATGGGAAACTGATAGCAATAATGGTGCCAACCGGCCCGCAAAAAATACCGTACAAATTAAAAAGATATCGACTTTTGCTAAACCCTATACATGACGCTCAAAGGTCTATGGTAATCCCGAGAAACTTAGCACTCTTCGAAAACCACATCAGCTGATGTCCAAGCACGGAGTCCTGGGAAATCTCGATGGACTGTCGGGCGTGAAACTGGATAAATTGCGTCTGTTTATGGTTTAATACCAAACCACTGGCAGTGAACCAAGTCTTGAGAGCACTGTACTTCTGCAGGCTTGTAGCTCGTATCGTCAGCAAAGCTGACATCACCCAATGATAGTCTCCTGTTCTGTGTGATAGTGCATCGTCACCAAAAGGTTCTAAGCCATAAAACAATATGTAGGTGGGCCATTAAAAAAAAATCATTCGTGGAGGTGGGAATTTGTCGTTCAAAAAACAATGGGCAATTTTCGTGCGTTACAAATTCTCCTTTTTTTGGCCAAACTCCGTTCAATAATGGAAATCAACACTTTTCCCACTAGAAATGACGTCTTGGATAAATTGCCAAGTAGTTCAACTCAAATCCACTTAGATTGCATCACTTTAAACGATGCACAGACCACAGCGGATGGATGATGGATGGCACAGCAAATTTATAAGTAAATTTTAAAAACACGTCCTCAAAATCAAACTGAGGGAAAGGGCATGGTTAAGGTTCTTGAAGGTTACCACAAAGGTTTGCCACTCCAATGGGTTGCTAGAAGCACTGAGAACCTTTGCCTCCAAGGCTTTGCTCTGCCTCCTTGGGCCAACAGCCCGTCAGATGTCAATAGACCTGACACGTAATTTTTTGCCGCGTTTTTACTTTTAATCGCTCTCATTTAAAAAATAATGGTTATATTTTAAAACGGACTTCAAACTACCAGAAAAAAATACTGACGAGAGTATCCATGACTTCCCGATTCATGACAGTATCCACGAATAATTAATGTCAATCCTTACGTAAATAAACTATAAAACCCTGCACAGTGTGTACTATAGTCTATAACCATCTAAATCCCAAAACTTTTTTTGACAATAACTCATTCCGGTTAGCATATTTCACGATGTCTAAAAGTGTGACAACTCGAGGATGACACTCAGAAGTCATCAGATGGCCAACAACCATCGACATAAGTCCGACCTGTCAAATCAGCCAACATGATTGTCAGGCAAGAAAACGATAATCCACCTAAAACCTTTCATGTGAGTATGTTAGTATAAATTAGCCCAAATTTTGGAGTGGAGATCCTAAAGTTTGGTTTAAAGTTTGGTTTGGCTGAAAGCCAGTTCAAACTCCAAAGGATCACTTCTCAAGTGTAGACCCTGATCAAGCCAGTTTAGACCCTGAAATCGTTGAGGTAGCTGGCGTCCTTGAAAACCCTGACTGTACAAACATCAGAGGTACTCAAACAGGCCACTACAAACCATTTTTTCGGAGGTTGAAGAAGATAGGGTGACGAAACTTCTGATTAGATCTTGGGGATAACACTCCATCCCAACTTCTACGGGAAATCGAGCACTTGGGAGGGCCCTCCGTAAGTAATCACACTGTTCGAGGGATATGGTTGAAAAGGTTACCTACTAACACCCAGCAAATCCTCCAGGCAGTCAATCCAGATAGTTCTATGGAGCAGGTAGACAAGACAGCCAGTAAAGTCAACGCAGTACATGTCCCTGTGGTAGCCGCAGCTTCTCATAACCTATCTCACGCTTCCAAATAACAAACACAGGACTGTGGAACACATGCCAAACCAATTAAACGGTGCTAATAACTCTGTCCTGCAGCCAGGTTAACAAGTGGGGAAAAAAACCCGAAAAGGAAGAACGGGAATGGAAACGCCCTGTTAAGGTCCTCACACACTAGGCGGGAACAGGACAGGAACAGGACGGGAAACAGCCGTGGGACGCGGGTCGTATTTTTTCGCTTCTGTGTATTTGAACGGAGATACGCATACTAGGTGGGACGCGGCGGTCACGGCATGGGGCAGGAACAGGACGGGTTGCGGCGCGATCGCTCTCAAAGCGAAAAACGGCGTTTCCTGGCACGGGACGTTCTCCCTCCACCGTCCAAATTTTCTCCACGTTCACGCCCGCCTTCCCCACACTCGCCTTCCCTTGTGCAAGGTACATTTCTCATTCAAAACTATCATTTGTTCAATTAAAATAGGCGCTGCTTCTCCAATTGCCTGGTCATTTCTTGATTCCCTGATGTAGGACATCACACAAAAAGTTAGAAACTGGCAATGTTTTGCTCACAATTAAGTGTTCAGATTCAAGTTATTTTGTCACTAAAATTGCTAAAAATCGTGTTAAACGTGATTAAAAAAAAAAAAAAATATGACGAGGGGTTGGTAGGTATCTCATCTGCTTTCAAAATTCACTCATAATCATGCTGCATGACTGGAACTTTTTCGATTGGTACCTATACATATTTTAGTACCTATGCACTGAACATACAAAATGTTCAGTGCATCAATGTCAAAGTTTCAAGCGCATCATGTTAAAGAGCGATCAAAAAATGTCACCTCAATGTGAGAGCCAGTCTTTCTCTAGGACTAATTGATTTCCGGAAACTGGTATCCATCTTCGTAATATGAGCAGAATAGCCGCAACTATAGCTTCTTCCTCAGAAGAAGATGATGATGAATCACTCATGAATTAAACTTGTATTCTACTCTCACTCTAAGAAGCAAATGGGGCAAAAATTTGTTTGAGAACAGGAGATCTTGAAACGAGGGGATTATGGCGAGCGGTGGGGGAAAGATAGTTGCGGAAAGTCCTGCCTAATGTGGGTATAGGCGCAGGACGGGACAGCGGCAGCCGGCCGGCATCCCGCGTCCTTTCCACGGCGTTTCCTGTCCTGTTCCTGTCCTGTTCCCGCATAGTGTGCGAGAACCTTTACTCGTACAATGAGTTTTACCAGAGAAGAACTACTGAGATGTGAGCTTTGATGATCAGAAAAATCGACCCCATTAAAGAGCAAATAAGGAACCTCGCCACTGAGGAGGATATAGGAGGGTGGATCAAATATAAACGGGACTTTTTTTTTAAATTTTATTCGTTAGAAAATAAAAACCAGGTATATGTCACTTTTCTACATAGTCTCCTGCTTTCGTGACGCATTTTTCCCAGCGAGTAAGAAATTTTTTAATCCCAGCATCAAAAAACTATGAAGGTTGCGTCTGAAACCAATTGCGCACGAACCCCTCAACCCCCTCATCATCCTCGAATCGTTGTCCGCCTAGCGCTTCTTTAAGCGGCCCAAACACGTGAAAATCACAGGGCTGTAGGGAGGATGATCAAGTGGAGTCCAATGCATTTCTTCCAATTTTTGAACAGTTGGAGCTGCAGTATGGGGCCTTGCATTGTCGTGGAGGAGGATGACGTCACGAATTGGTTGATTCCGTCTTTTGTTGCGATATGCAGCCTTCACCTGAGTCAGCAGCTCACAATAGTAGGCAGCATTGATTGTTGTTGAAAATCAATGAGCAAAACTATAGATAGTCGAAAAAAACAGTTGCAAGGACCTTGCCAGCAGACAGTCGTGTTTTCGCCTTCACTGGGGCTGTCTCCCTCTTCCTCCGCCACTCCATACTGGCTTACTTCGATTTGGGTGTGTAATGATGGATCCATGTTTCGTCGCAGGTGACGATGCTAGCCAAAAATGCTTCCCCTTCTTCCTCAAACCTTGCAAAAAGCCTCTGACAGACCTCCAAACGTCTCAACTTCTGATCTGCAGTCAAAAGGCGAGGGACCCATCTGGCACACACTTCACGGAATCCTAGGTGCTCTGTAATGATCGTTTGGCAGCTCCCATAACTTATCCCTACCTGCTCAGCAATTTCGGAGACAGTCACATGTCGATCACCTTCAAGAATGTCACGAACCGCTTGAATGTTCTCATCCGTAATGCTGCTCCGGGGACGACGATCGTGTTCCTCATTCTCTACTCGTTCTCTTCCCTCCTGAAACTCTTTGCGGCAGGCAAACACACGGTTCCTAGAGAGGGTAAGGGTAAGTAAGCAGAAACCATTCTGCAATCCTCACTTGGAATCCTGAGCTTATGTCTACCTTAGGTACGAAGGTGTCCCATCCCTCCAGCATCCATACACTTACCCTACCAAGTCGTGAAGCGTATGCCAAAGACATTCACAATCGATGTTCCTTGACAAGTACCTGTCTCACGAGACCGCCTGAAGCCTGCTTTTGTCACTCACACCTCCAGCAGTGAACAGCAGCCTTCTTTGCCTGAAACCTCAGATGCTACTCGTGACCCTGGATCTTCAGTGACTTAAGACTCACCAGCTGCTCATCCTGTGGCTACTACAAGGACCGGACAGAGAGTCCATTTGCCATCACACCGCTCAGACTTCGTCACTTCATAAAGGGGAGGGGTTTAGTGAGCTACAGCTCATTAGCAGCACTGTCACTACTTCTTCTACGGATAATGATAAGCCGTATCCATGTCTTAATGATCCATGGCTCGAAGAACTTCCATGAATGTTATCTTTGTCCTCGTGTTCCCGCTTGCTACGTCATTTTTCGCTTCTCCTTTCTGTAATTACCTTTTTACACCACTATAATTAATGGCAATCCTTATATAAATAAACGTTAAAACTGCGCACAGTGCATTGATATACTTAATCTACAACCTTGCTAAGAAATCCCAAAGTAGGTAATATGATGAAAAAGTGTATTCATGTTGAAGATCAAATTTTCTGATGTCATCATACCTACGTGACGATAGTGAATCGGACCAATCTGTAATGGTGGATTTCACCAACTTCGAGTAAAAGTGCGGGTTAGCAAACACTCGGAGTCAAGGGGATCTTCGAGTTAGGAGAGGTTCCATTTCACCATGGGTTTCAAGGTGGGAGTTAGTTAGTCTTCGGTTAGCTTCGCAATGGCTAGCCCCAGACCAGTTTTCCCATGATAACATCGATAACGCCTCTTCTGTCTTCCCCCATGAGTTTCAGTTCGTTGTTTGATAAGTTGAGTTTTTCCGTTCGATTATTTATGATGGAGAGCCAGGAGAGAAGGAGAACTGTAAATTTTTCGAAGGCAGAGGAGCAGTTGCTGGTTGAGTTGATTTTAAAGAGGAAGGAAGTAATAGAAAACAAAAAGACAGATGAGATGATGTGGAAGGAGAAGAAGGCTTCGTGGAATGAATTAAACGCGGTGTTCAACAGTGTTGGGTTCAGCTGAAATCAGTGGCGTAGCCAGGATTGTTGATGGATTGTTTCCTGTCATGCAGCATGGCTATAAGAGCGAATTTTCAAAGAAATATTCGTGCTATTGTGTAAAAAGATGGTATAGCGAGAAACCATACCAATTTTCTTAAAATTATATAATTTTTCGTGATTTTAGCCATTTTTACCGATGTTTGACCCTATTAAAGCCAAATTTGACCCACTTCTTTTGAGAAAAGTAGTTTTATCATCGAAAGAGTCCGTCCATCGTGATTAATCATCAGGTGAATTGATATTGATTTTAGCCATTTACCAATTTTTTACCCCCAAAAATCAAAATCTGACCCCTACTCTGTGTGAAAAACAACTGAAATGTTATTGTTCTGCCTTTACTCACCCTTCTATACCATTCCAGTGATTTTACATCAATTGTTTGCAATTTTAGCCGTTTTCACCGACTTTTGACCCCTAAAAACTCCAATTCGACAGCCTTGGAATTTTAGAAAATTGCTCATCTTCGAACTCATCCTTTTGTTTGGCAACACAAATGTTTTGGAGAAATTTTGAAGTTTTATCATCTACCCAAGGATGGATATCATCTGGAGCGGCACATATATATACATAATACCTCCATTTTTGTTAAAATCTAGGGATGAACTGAGGATACTCTGCAACGGATTTGCCTATAAAAATATTTCAAAAATTCATGTTCTGAAAACGTTACCCATAGCAATAGCTTCATTTTCAAAATTCGCTAATAAGGTTTGGCATTAGCTGAATTTAAATTAAATTTAACAAAGCACCAAATGTTACAGGTAACGTTAGGTAAGATAAACTGATGAAATAAAACATTTAGTTGGCAACAATGTTCGAGAATTTTCAAGGAATGATGCTATCGCAGTGGGTCCAAAATTTTCAGAAAAAAAATTTTTGAAATTATGTTATAGGCAAATCCGTTTCAGAGCATCCTGATTTCATCTCTAGATTTTAAAAAAAATGTATACGTATATTATTATATTTATTTATGTCACTCCAGACGATATCTGACCTTGGGTACTTGATAAAAATTCCAAATTTCGCCAAAATGTTATTGCCAAACAAAAGGATGAGCAATTTTCAAAAATTCGAAGGGAGTCATATTTGAGTTTTAGTGGGTCAAAAACTGGTAAAAACGGCGAAAACTGATACATAAAATCACTGAAAGTGGTATGGAAGGCGTAGTGAAGACAGAAAAATACCATTATTTCAGTTGTTTTTCACACAGAATAGGGGTCTAATTAGGATTTTTGGGCTAAAATCAATATTATTCACCTGACGTGTGGAATGGTGACGGTGAGGGACTATTTCGATAAGCATTTTTGTTAAAAAGAGTGGATAAAATTTTTGGGACAGATCGTTAGTAATCAAATAAACGTAATGTTATTTAACTGTTTAATCATGTTTGATTTACCGTTTAATCTGTTAGTGCTGTATTTGTTTGTTACTTTCGTGATTGTTATCATTCTTAAGATTTAATTTTAATTTGTGATAACGTTGATGATCGCCACTACCCCCCCCCCCCCCCCCCCCGGCTGAAATACAAAAATACGACGAAGGGCGACGGCCGAAAACTGACAGTTTTTAGGAGGAAGTATTATCAGATACCACTAGAAGGAAACGCTAACCAACAACAACGACTCAAGCGGTAACTCTCGGAGTTAACGCGCTATTCCCTGGATGGAGTAGGGACTAAGGGCCGGTTTCACCAACGCGGATTATCCAGAGTTCAATCCCGGCTGAGGTTTAAGCCATCGATTCTGAGAAAAGACAGTTTCACGAACGCCTAATCTAGGAATAAGTCGCGGCAACGGCGTATTAAGTTAATACCTCGTTTCAGGTGGTTTAAGGGCCGGTTTCACCAACGCGGATTATCCAGAGTTCAATCTCGGCTGAGGTTTAAGCCATCGATTCTGAGAAAAGACAGTTTCACGAACGCCTAATCTAGGAATAAGTCGCGGCAACGGCGCATTAAGTTAATACCTCGTTTCAGGTGGTTTAAACCTCTGATCTACGGTTGATCTCCGATTCTCCTCCAGGCCATCGCCATCTTGAAATCTATTTTATCAGTGTTTTTCATACTTCTCAACTTGCATCAACATTATTTAGTGCGATGAATCGTTACATTGAAGTGTTTGAGTCATCCTTGGATGAATATTTCAATGAACTTCTGGAAGTGGCCGCGCCCAGACGGCGATAATTCGCGAAAGGGTCGAGCATTTCCACAAGTGGGATGACGGCGATTTTTTCGCGAGGTTCCGCCTTCCCAAGGAAGGGATGAGCTTTTAGTGCTCGATGCAAGAGAAAGCCTTCTAGTTCTCGAAACAGAAATGTGAGTGCAACCAAAAATGTGTAATAAATATAATTTTACACCAAACCAGGTAGGCAACAACGTCGGACCCATCATTATTTATTTAGTAGGTAAACAAACCTTGATTGTACGTGGTAGGTACTCGCAGACTGCGCTAATAAGTACATGTATAACTTCTTCTGCATACAGCGAATTATTGTAAAAAAGTAGATACCTTTTATAAAAAAGCCTAGGTAGGCTATCTATAATTTATTACAAGAGCTGTCTCGAAAGATGTAAGATGATCTTTTGTAGTAAAGACAGAGTGGAGTCGAGCAGAAGTTCTCAGAATGAGAATGACAGAGGCATAAGTGAGAAAAAATCGCGAAACTTCCGCACCTGGCTACTATTATGCAGTTTAATGTCTCCACAACAGAGGATGGCGGACAAAATTTAAGTATCCATAGAAGAAACATCACAAATCCACCACTCATGGATGAGCATCTCTCCTCCATGTCATCTGTAATACGGGATTTGTTTTTCTGGGGATAGCAATGCTGATGCAAACTGAACAATCTCGGCTTAAACCCAAGTTCGGCTAAACCGCGGATCAAAAACGTTGGTGAAACTGTCGAAGCTCTGAACCACAGATCAAATTTGAATCCAGGATTTATTGATACCAGGTTTAAGCTGTGATGGTGAAACCGGCCCTAAACCTCTGATCTACGGTTGAACTCCGATTCTCCTCCAGGCCATCGCCATTTTGAAATCTATTTTATCAGTGTTTTTCATATGTACTTCTCAACTTGCAATCTTGCCATCAACATTTAGTGCGATGAATCGTTACATTGAAGTGTTTGAGTCATCCTTGGATGAATATTTCAATGAACTTCTGGAAGTGCCCAGACGGCGATAATACGCGAAAGGGTCGACCATTTCCACAAGTGGGATGACGGCGATTTTTTCGCGAGTTTCCGCCTTCCGACGGAAGGGATGAGCTTAGTGCTCGATGCAAGAGAAAGCCTTCTAGTTCTCGAAACAGAAATGTGAGTGCAACCAAAAATGTGTAATAAATATAATTTTACACCAAACCAGGTAGGCAACAACGTCGGACCCATCATTATTTATTTAGTAGGTAAACAAACCTTCATTGTACGTGGTAGGTACTCGCAGACTGCGCTAATAAGTACATGTATAACTTCTTCTGCATACAGCGAATTATTGTAAAAAAGTAGATAACTTTTATAGAAGAGCCTAGGTAGGCTATAATTTATTACAAGAGCTGTCTCGAAAGATGTAAGATGGTCTTTTGTAGTAATGACAGAGTGGAGCCGAGCAGAAGTTCTCAGAATGAGAATGACAGAGGCTAGAGGCATAAGAAAAAATCGCGAAACTTCCGCAACTGGCTACTATTATGCAGTTTAATGTCTCCACAACAGAGGATGGCGGACAAAATTTAAGTATCCATAGAAGAAATATCACAGATCCACAACTCATGGATGAGCATCTCTCCTCCATGTCATCTGTAATACGGGATTTGTGTTTCTGGGGATAGCAATGCTGATGCAAACTGAACAATCTCGGCTTAAACCCAAGTTCGGCTAAACCGCGGATCAAAAACGTTGGTGAAACTGTCGAAGCTCTGAACCACAGATCAAATTTGAATCCAGGATTTATTGATACCAGGTTTAAGCTGCGTTGGTGAAACCGGCCCTAAGATCTGGGAGTTTACTCGCTCGGTAAACCGGGGGTTAAGACTAACTCGGGGTGGTGAAACGCATTTTTCTCGCAATCTTCGAGTTACCAGTAACTCGAACCTTAACTCGAGGTGGTGAAATCCACCATAAGTAAAGTATCAGCAATTTCACGCTGGAGCTTTGCGTCTGCCCAACCAGCCTTGCGAACGTGATCAGCAGTGTAGACCTCTCAGGAGGATCAGAATCATTTTGCACACATTGCCTCACCGCTAAGCACAGTTCTGCAGTTTCGGCGACCAAACCTCCAGCTTCCCCTCACCCCCTCGCCTAGGAATTAATTGACGTTAATTAAAGTGCAATGACTGCATCCTAATTGGGCCTACAAAATTCATAAAATGGTAATTCAATCAATATGTACATTAAAGAAAAAAACTTCACTTACGACCATTTCCTTTGCTTTGTCATAGCAAAATGTTGAAACAAGACAGAAAAAGTCCGACAAAAATTTATCTAAATCGTCCATTGTTCTGATATCTACTTTCTATTACGTTAAAAAACTTTCCTAAGTTTTATTGACCACATCAGAAATTAATACTATCCACCTATGTGCTGAATAATTATTGTATGTACTACACTTCACGGTTCACGCTGCAAATGTTGACATGATTGATAACTACTATCATCATCTTGTTCTTTTGTGGCATTTGCTGTCCAAACCGGCCGAACCCTATGTCCTAATTGGGACGTCATCGTACGACCGTGCGTTCAGCGATGGTCGCGCGTATCGTGAGGTGATCGTCCGATCGAAATGTGTGTCCTAATTCGCGTAACCTATTCGCACGACCAGGGCGTTGTGTGGTGTTTCTGTGGTAGTTTATAGCGGGATTCGTTCGGTGGTTCATTTTTTCTTTTAAAAAACGCTGCAAAGTCCTTGTTGCATGTGTTTATTATTCTACTGGACATACCGACAGAAATGTTGGCTGTTCATTTATTGTTTCTTTAATGTGAAATAATTGAAATAGCTGCCTATTTCTGATGGTTTCCACCAATTTTGGCCCCCCAAAACATGCATTAGGTAGGTATGCTCCTTTTTTTCTCCAATTATCTTTGACCATTGATAATTGCCATTTAATCGTCTTGGTCTCCACTTTTTCTAGTGTTATTCTACAAATTTATGGTGATTTCAGACGATTTCCCATGTTCTTGACTCATAAAAAATCAATTTTGGGAGCTGAGCATTTGAAAAAATCTCAAGTTTCCACTCTTTGGTCAAAATCGACTTCATATTCGGTCTTCTCGTCCCAAAAACATGGAAAACGATATCTCAAAAGATCATGATACTAACATGTTACTATAACACAAAAATACCTATTTTTATACACTATTTCACTCATAACACCCCTGGGTATATTCCGATCGGGCTGCAAAGTTTCGGGACACAACTAGGGCTCAAATGGAGCATGTGTGCGAAAGAACGACTTTTAGACCTAAAATGAAGCCGGTATGCGCGATACGGCGGACGGTGGACGGACATTGCATTTATAGAATCTACGCACCTTGAAACGGAAAAGAAAAAATGTTGAGGGGGTGTTATAAAAAATTGTTTGCTGAACGAATACATAGGTGTATTATTCACAGAATAGTAAACCAAAATAGGGGAAAGATGGACGAGGACGCAGAATTTTTGTTTGGAAACATTTACATAAATACTTTCAATTTCTCAGTTAGTCTCCCACGCTTGGTCCGTGTTTGTCCGATTTTTGTACGTACCCTTCGGATCTCTTGTCCCACGGTGTATGATTTAACCTCACTTCATTGTTGAGTTCCTCTTCAAAATTCATTGTAAAAATTTTTTTTTATAACATTTTAAATGATCAGAATTGCTAGAACGAACGCAAGGTCGTACGACCAAAATCAAACTGGTTGAACTTGTGCGTTCATCCGACTGCGGATCGTGCGAACAAGTGGAGTTCAACGACGAATTCGGACACATCCCTTCTAGGAAAAGGTTTGTTTTCATGCGTCCGTACGGATTTCGCACGATCTAGATCAGTGGTTCCCAACCTAGGGGCGATCGCCCCCAAGTGGGCGATTTGGGTTATCAGGGGGGCGATAAATAAGAGGGGGCGATGAGTATTCAAAGGGGGAAAAATTAAAATAGTACTGTACAGTAGAAGTTGTCGGATCAAGGCCAAAGGAATTATTTCATCATTCATCGCCAAGTTAGATATTCATAAGGTAAATATTGGCCGTAAAGAGCTGATTCAGTTTCCGACCCTTAAAAAGTGTTCAGTGTCAGATAACGAGACTCCTGAACTCCCAGAAGACAAAATCCTAATTTTTACTGATCACCTTGACAGTTAAAAACTGACATGGAATCAAGATTTGAAGATTTGACCGAGTTAAAAATTCCGGATTGGATTCTAGATCCATTTTCGTTTGAAGCTGTGGATAAGCTTGATAACTCTTTGCAGACGGAGTTCCTAGATCTGAAGTATGACTGTGAGGCGAAAATCATTTTCAAGCAGAGCGGTTACGAGCTAGCCTGGGTGAAGCTTATGGACACTTATCCACAACTGTGGGAAAAAACTGAGCCACTTTTCATCTCGTTCCCGTCAACATATTTAGTTGAAAAAGGATTTAGTTCTGTTGTCCAGCTCCTCACAAAACAAAGAAATAAATTGGAAATTTGTCTCAAAGGAGACTTGCGTCTGAACTTGAAGAACATGAAGCCAGATATTCAAGCTTTAACTAAAATCCACCAAGCACAAGGCAGCCATTGAAAAGGTAAAATAAAACATTACCAAAGTTTTCAAACTTTCATTTATTTTTTCAAATTTTAAGTGTCAACTTTCTTATTTTTTCAGATTCCAATTTAAAGATGAAAACATTTACTCCTGTTTTTTAAATGTACGTCAATGATCTTAGTTAATTATTTCACTTCTTTGTTCTTGAAAAAAATCTGTAAAGAATGTACATTTTAATTTTTTGTCTATTTTATTTAAGAGTGACCGGATAAAACTGCTTTGGTTGTTTTTATATAAGGTAATACATTTGTTTAAAATGAGAAAACTGCTTAATTATTGACACTTTACTTCAAATTAAAATTAGGTATATAATGAAAATGAAAAGGGGGGCGATAGGTGTTAGTCAATCTCCAGAAAGGGGAGATGGGCCACAAAAGGTTGGGAACCACTAATCTAGATCTAGACGGTCCGATCACAAATCAAACCAATCCGTCCTTTCCCACCCATCGCACGACCGTCTTTCCGGTTCAATCCGGACACCTTCATAACGTTTGCTAGTTTATTCCACGATCGTACGAGCAGCCGACCATCGCACGTCGCACGGTCGTACGATGACGTCCCAATTAGGACATAGTGGAACAGTTGATAGATGACGCTGGACACAGGTCTTTCAAAGCATTAATTTTTCATAAAGTTCCTGTTGAGGATTTAAACTGTCTACCATCACCCACAGAGGAATAAAACAGTTGACCAGATGGAGACAGTTGACCAAATGGTGGAGAGGTCAGTCACATGAGAGTGCATGAGACATGCCTAGGGACTTTCCAATACTACCGATATGAGCAGGTATCGATACTTTTGTTTCGATACTACAAGTATCGTATTGGTATCGAATCATCCGATATTATACTCATATCGAAAGAAAATCCGTAGTATCGAATGGGTACCTACTTCCTTTTTAGATTAGGTACCTAATATAATTTTAAATTTTCGTAAGGTCTATTTTTCAACATAATATAATATATTATAATAATATCATATAATATTATTATGTTGAAACTCCGAGTACCTACTCAGTTTTGTCAATGGAGAAGTACCTAGTACCTTGCTGTAACTCGACGTTGTGTGTGTTGGCATGGAAGAAGGAGACCTTCTTCCATGGTGTTGGCTTTACAAGACCAACACCTATACATCGGAACTAACTTTGTATCTCTCGAACCCAGTCAGTCCTTTAAAATCAAACCCCCTCGATGTCTGGGACGAAATGAAGAGCGTTTTCCCATCGTTGTTCAAAGAGGTAAGTTTGTGCATACCATTGCTGTTTGACAATATTGTAACCCCTTAGACAAGGCGTTTTGCAAATAAAGCTTATTCTATTCTAGGCACGGAAACACCTGGTGAGCATGGGGACGTCAGTGCCCTGTGAAAGGCTTTTTTCTAAAGCTGGATCCACCATCAACCAGCTAAGAAATCGCCTCTCTTCCAAATATCTGGACAAACTGATCTTCCTGGGCAGCGTTGGTGACAAAGAGTGGTTTGGTTAATTAACTATTCATGTTTCACTTATAACTTAAAATAATCTAAAATATAATAGTATCTTCGCATCTGTATCATAATAAAGCTTGTGTATGATTACAAACGTTGTCTAGAATTTTTTTTAGCTTGTATCAAACCATGAAGGTACCTACTCATTTGATGCTACTCATATCGATACTTTTCTTTAGATACTGTATCGATATTGATACCATTGATTCGATACTGATTCGATACCAAATATCGTATCGAAAGCGGCATCGGAACGTCCCTAGACATGCCTGGTTCTACCTCCAAGCTTGCAGAAACCATGGTAGGGATGGGACATCGAAATCGATATTATCGAGACATCGATGTTTTACTTCGATATTCCGATTTTTCGCCATCGATGCCTCACATTCGAATCGATGTTATGGTCTGATAATATCGACAGAAAACACCCTTCAACCAGCTCTTCCCTCTTGGAACTCCTCCCCACTCTTCCTTGATCCACATGTTACTCCTTCTCCTTACAGGTCATCAAATACTCAAAACTGCTCACATCATCAATGACTTTATTTTCATTTTCAGAAATATTTGAGCAAAAAAAAAAACAGAAACATTTTCTTCCGAATTCAGTCATTTACAAAATAAAAATAAGAGACATTCCAACTCTGAATTATATATATCTATAGGTAGGTACTTGATTAGAAAAATATCTTCGTCGAGTGAGTAGAGGAAAACAAGTTTCTTCCGATTTCTTGCTTTCAGCCTATTGCGCTGGGGCGTCCAAATGTTGCCAGTTTCAGATAACAAAAGTTCTAAAGGTACACTCCTAGAAAACGCGTAGAAGAGGGATATCGATATCAAAAATATCGATGTTTTGGCTCGATAAAACATCGTTATCAATGCTGTCTACAAAATATCGACATCGACATCGATATCGATATTTTCTTTCGATGTCCCATCCCTAGACCATGGCATATCGTCCCCTGAAAGGCAGAATATCGTAAGCGCCATTTTCCGAATTTTACAGGAGAAACTAAAAGCTGTGGAAGGATCTTTTTATTGCCTAACCCGTTAAAACTTGATATTTTAGCGTAAATTGGATCGTTTTCTGGCGATTTATTTAAAAAAAATTGCATAAAAGTAGTACTTTTTCGAGAAAGAAGCGCTTACGCTGTTCTTGCTATTTTGAAGAACTGGGAGAATAGTTGTAGATACGATACACATTTCGGCGCTTACGATATTCTTAATGTTTTGCTGGGAAAGAATTATTTGGAAAACTAGCGTATCTCCACACGCGCACTGTGGAGATTACAATGCATTGCTTGAATTCGATAGGTGCATACGAGAAGCTCTTTCCTGGAGCTTATGATAGATGGCATCATATTATTAACATACTTTCATTTTATCGCAAGTTACAGTGGGTATGGGGCACTTAGGACAATGGACAATTTTTACCTCGGGATTTACAGTCGACTCGTGGCTCTTACGTTATGAATGAATGGTGGATATGATATTTTACCACATTGGTGGTTACGATTCGAAAACTTTGAGGCTGATTTTGGATGCGTACGTCGCTATCGATAAGTAGCTAGATAGACGCGCCTTTTTAAGACGAATCCAACGGTTACAATAACTCAAAATCGCAAAAAATCGCAAAGGAGTTACCAACCCCACCCATAAATCCAATGTCTCAAACCCCTCTAACCTATACACAAACATAAGCTTTCTTCTCAGCGCCCATCTGACGGCTACCTATGGGCTGTCTGAACATCAGAAAGGCATTTATTTGGCTGTTTGCAGTCCACTCTTTTCGGGCTGTATAGTATCCATGACTGGCTGTCTACAGTGCTTTCCTGATCCCTGACCAGGGGGCTGTAGCTTGGCCGGATTTGAGGATCATTCATGCTTACAGGTTTGCTGGTGGGGATCGCCCCTGTCGACCATTATAGTACATGGACTCCGAGGACGTTTTACGATTGCAGATTGCTCTCAGCGATCCTGCCATGGCGCACTTTTTTTTGACCAAAAAAGAAAAAGACGGTGGTATCTGCTCTCCTTCCTCCTACTACCTCTCTATCTATGTCCGACCTCCCTTCGCCGCGTCAGTGGCAACACTGGCTTGCGGCCAACCCTGCTTTCTCCCCGCTTCCCAACCTCACTTTTGTTTTCGCCATCCGCCTGGACACTTTTAAATTTCACGCTTCCCGTATAAGTTTTAATATTTTATTTTTCTCCGGTATTATTCTTATACAGTTTCGCGTGTGCCGTTCTTTGTTTCGTTCTGTGTTTTTCTGTGCTTCGATGTCGCGGAAAACAGTTCGGATCGTGGGGGTGCGGGTCGACCGAGAGGCGGAGATAACCTCAAAGCCGCAACCTCGTGGTGACGCCGCGCCACCAAAGAAGAGTTCAGCGGTCTCCTCGAAGGACCCGGCGACTATTAAGAAGCCGGTGAGTTCGGGAGATTACGCGTCCTCTTCGACACAGCCTTCAGCTGCCTGTTTTAAGGTCCTGACGTCTTCAGCGGTCGTCGGGAACTCCGCATTGTCCGATTTACGGACCTCTGCGAGTTCTCGACCTTACGCGTCGACGTCGAGGGTTAAGGAATCGGCGGGTTCGTCAGCGGTTGTCGAAAATCCCAGCATACCCGACTTACGGGCCTCTGCGGGTTCTCGACATTACGCGTCGTCCCCCGCCGTTCCTCAGTCTACCGAGCCTTCGGCGGTGCCGGCGGGACTCTCCAGTGCCAACACGTCCCACTTAGGGACCTCTGTGGTCCGAGAGGTCGCTCCCGCGTCCGCGTTGGCTCCGGACTGGTATTTCGGCTCGGCTGCCGTCAACCGGTTTGTCCCTCATTTCATGAGGCCTCAAACCGTCGAACCGCAGCCGGTCAGCGACGAAGAGGATAAGATCTCCCTCGATTGTCCAATGGACATCGGAGTGCCGGCTCAGGCCGCTCCGGCCCCCGTTACAGCGGTCCAAGGGCCCTCGGGCGTGAAGCCGAAGCTGTCGGCGTCTAAGACCAAGCGCCGCAAGAAGAGGGAGTCGTCGTCGTCATCGTCAGTGTCATCCTCATCCTCTTCTTCATCCTCGTCGTCATCTTCGTCAGCGGAGCTGGAGTCTAGGAGGGAAAGGGCGAGGCGACGCGCCAAACAACTCAAGAAGAGAAAACGGGAACGGCGCCATCGCCGCCGTGCGCCGTCGCCTTCGGCTTCCTCCACGTCTTCCTCTTCGGAGGTCGCGGAATTATCCACCGGGCCACCCGCGGAGATCGTCCGGGCGCCATCTCCACTGGCGCTTCCGGACGAGATTCGGGCCATCGTCGGAGAGAAGCCCCCTCCTCCGCCCACCATCCCCGTCCACCCAGACTTACTGGGCCCTTGGACCCAATGGTGCGCCGAGGGGATCGACGCAGAGGCCTATCGTCGCCTAGCGGCTATCTTTGATCCGGCAGTTCATTGCCCCCCGTTGGCCCCCCCTGCGGTGGACCCAATTCTTCGGGGTCGAGCGCAACAGGTGACCCCCAACGATCGCCTAGACAGCAGCCTCCAGAAGTCGCAACTCATTAATTCCCAGGTTATGGTGGCGTTGTCGGGGGCAATCAACGCTGTTTTGTCGCGGGATCTCGCCACAAGTCGCGTGGATTTGTTCCAGCGATTGTGGCAGATTTCACAAATGGTCTGCTCCTCGCAGTTCAGGTTGTCCGCTATGCGGAGGTCGCGTCTGATCAAGTTTTTCAAGACGCAATTTCAGCCGGCTGCGCGGAAGCAACCCGTGGCCAACAACTACCTATTCGGGGATGCCTCCGACGTTTGGGCCAAAGAGGCGGGCGACGTCGCGAGGTCAGAATCCATCCTGCTAGCCACGCCAATGGCAAAAAAGAGACCGCCGCCCCAACCAACAGCTCGGGACGCGGCCGGGTCCTCCCGACGTCAATTGTCGCTTCCGTCGACCTCCAGGGTAGAACAGTCGGGAAACGCCTCGCGCCCGCCCCAGCGCCAGCCACCGTCGGGGCAGCAGGGCCAGGCCTACCAAGGTGCGCCGCTCTCGAGGGCGCAGAAACGCCGCCGAAACCGGAAGCCGTTCAGCCGCACCAGGAAACACTGATGCCTCCTCAGGTGAGTTTTGTTCCAGTTGTTTCTAGTCAGTTAACTATTCAGTCTGACCAGTGGTGGGATTTGGAAGCCAAATTGGCTGCCCCCGCCCTTTTCGCAGGCCGAATCCAACATTTTTATACGAATTGGGAGCGAGTCACCGACTCCCCACTACTATTACAGTGGGTGGAAGGTTACCGGCTGCCCTTTGGGCCCGGTCGACCTCCCCTCCACCGGCCGAATTTAACTTCTGTGCCAATTCACCTGGATTCGCCCGCTTTGACGGATCTTTCTAGTACACAGAAATTGATGGCGTCTAAATTATCTAAATTACGTGATCTTGGAGTAGTGGAGGCATGGCCACCGGATCAGCCCTGTTTTTTGTCGTCAATTTTTCTAGTTCCGAAAAAAGATTCCTCCGATTGCCGATTTATTTTCAATCTCAAACAACTTAATAAATTCATTGTTACGGATAAATTTCGTTTAGACGATTACCGATCATTTTGTGCGCTGCTGGGTCCCGGGGATTTTGCTTCCAAAATTGATTTATCGGACGCATACTTTACAGTCCCTATTCACCGGGCGGATTTACCGTATCTCGGGTTTGAATTTTTGGGTTGTACATACGTAATGACGGCCCTTCCCATGGGCCTGGCTAGCGCGCCATACGTTTTTCATAAGTTAATGAGACCGGTGATGGCAACATTGAGGAATTCGGGAATTATGTTAGTAAACTATTTAGACGACATTGCTCTACTGGGCCGGTCTCAGGCCGCCACCACACGCGCAGCGTTATCCGCTTGCAACCTACTCACCCACTTAGGGTTTGTCATCAATTACTCCAAGAGCGTCATTACCCCGGCTCAGTCGATTGTCTTTTTAGGCCTCCATTTCGACTCGATTACCATGTATATTTCCTTACCAGAATCTAAAATTTTATCCCTTAGAACACAGGTGACGCGCTTTCTCCATAAATCGTCATGGTCGATACGATCCCTGGCACGTCTTATTGGATACTTGGTGTCCTGCCTTCCAGCGGTCCGATATGGACGGATTTACATTCGATCCTTAGAACGAGATAAGGTACGTGCGTTAGTTCGCTATCGGAACGACTATTCGGCACGTGGTACTTTGTCGGACCTCGCTCGAGCCGAGCTCTTATGGTGGCGATCGGACACCTCTTTACGTCCGGCTCCCATTCGACCCGAGGATTATCGTCATTGCATTTGGACGGATGCCTGCTTGACGGGTTGGGGAGCCCACTTACCCCCTCATAAAATCAGTGGTTGGTGGGGGGCCGATAGAGCTACATGCCATATTAACGAATTGGAGATGTGGGCGGTTTATGAAGCCCTGCTTCATTTCGCAGGCAATTGGACGGATATGTCGATTTTGTTACGAATCGATAACACTACCGCCGTGGCCATGATCAATAGGATGGGATCGGTATCCTATCCGCGCCTACAAGCCGTCGCGCTCCTAATCTGGAAATTTTGCGAAGAGCGGAACATATGGCTGCGGGCATCCTACATCGCCACCGGCGAGAACGTTATAGCGGACGAGGAATCACGTCATGAATTCGAACAAGGGGAGTGGGGGTTATCCCACGAGGCCTTTGATTCCATCGTAGCAAAGTTTTCACGCCCGGAGGTCGATTTATTTGCCTCTTCTCTCCTACATAAATGTGACCGTTATATTTCTTTTCGCCCCGATGATCACGCTGTCGATATTGATGCGTTCACGATTCCGTGGGGCGGAATCTTTTTCTACTGCTTCCCTCCTTTCGTTCTCCTTCCCAGAGTACTCCAAAAGATTCGTAGGGATTCGGCCTGCGGGATCGTGGTAGCCCCTTGTTGGCCTCAACAGCCCTGGTTTTCATTATTTCATGACTTGGCTATCTCCGAAATTTTATACTTTGACCCGTCACCTAGGCTCTTGTTCTCTCCTTACAGGAACACGCCGCACCCCCAGGCCCACACCCTTCAGTTGATGGCGGGGACCCTCTCCGGGGCGCCCTAATGTCCAGGGGTCTGTCGGCGGAAATAGTGGATACACTATGCAGATCGGTAACGTCAGGTACATATAAACAATATCTATCGTCAATCGCTCGGTGGACCGTTTTTTGCTCTGAGCGAAATTTGGACCCCTCTATAGTTGATACGTCGAAAGTTTTGCAATTTTTTCAATATCTGCTTGATTCTTCCTCAGTATCCTATAGTACGTTTAACACTCACCGGTCGGCTCTGTCTTGGTTAGCCGATTTTGATTTAGGCTCCGACAAGCTTGTGACTCGGTTTTTAAAAGCAGTGTTTCGTTTGCGACCCCCACGAGCGAAATATGATTCGTCTTGGGACCCGGATATCGTCATTACTTTCCTTCGATCATTTTCGACGATGTCCATACGAAATTTGGCCCGTAAATTGGCTATGTTATTGCTGTTAGCGTCAGGTTCACGCCCCCAAACAATCTTGGCTATCAACCGCTCATGTATCAAATTCTCCCAATCGGGCGTTCATATTTTCGTCCCAGCGCTCCTCAAAACTTCCCGACCCAGATCGATAGCGCCTACCCTTCACTTTCCCTTTTGTACGGCCGATGAGTCATTGTGCATTCCGACCTTCCTGAAAGCTTACCTTGACCGCACAGCTGAGGCGCCGGGGGAGGGACCGTTACTAGTCACCTCCCGACCGCCCTACACACCTATTACGGCTGTGACCCTGAGAGGCTGGGTAACCTCCCTCCTCGGCGAAGCGGGAATTGACATTAGTACTTTCTCCGCCTACTCCACCCGGCATGCCTCGGTTAGTGCCGCGGCACGAAAGGGGGTGCCATTAGCAGTAATATTCAAAGCTGCGGGATGGGCTCAATCATCGTCCATGTTTGCGACAGTATATAACCGCCCCCTTTGTTCACAGGGTGATTTCGCAGCGGCCATTATCGATCCCCACGCCCCTGCCACAGCCGGAGCTCCGCAGGGCCCGCATAATTGAAATAATACACATTGGCTTTAGCTTCCTGTTCCTTTCAATTTAACTTCCTTAGTCGTCAATTTAACTTCATGCGTCAATTTAACTTCATGCGTCAATTTCCAAATTCCTAAATTCAAGTTTTCATTCAGTATCTTCATTGCACAGAGTTTTTTCGAGTCAATTAAGACCGGTTGTTTCACCCCGGTTGTGGGGCGTCCCTATTACAGGGCCCCCAACATTGGACATGGTCATTTAACACTCTGATGCGTAGTTGTCCGCTACTTAAGCCTCTCTTAGATAACGACAACATTAATACATAACCCTCTGATGGTTTTTTCACTTCGAGATAATTCATTTGTTACGCCTTTACACCTCACTGAGTTGACGTACCGTTATGCGGTAACTTCGTGGCGGCAGCGCGTCGAGCCCGGTTTGCTTCGTCTCACCTCACTCGTACAGTCGCTCGGCCTGAAGTAGTCATCAGGTAAATTTATTTTATTCTATTCCTAATTTAAGCTCTAAATTAGGGGGACCATTAGGGAGAAGGACGGGTCTGCTCTCCGGAAGGGGGGGGGGGGGGGGTAACCCAAAGGCCGGACAGACGTCGGCTGGCCTGGAGAGCTTAGCCGGGCAGGCAGAAATCGGCCTTTGTGTTATAGAAATCAGACTGCCTCGTGCTTTGAGTTCTCGGCTTGCCTTCGGTCTTGGCCAGGCGGATGGGCCGGTTCCAGGGGGATGCTGTTAGCGTCCGCGCGGGACTGTGAATCATCTGCAATCGTAAAACGTCCTCGGAGTCCATGTACTATAATTAATGCTCAGCCTACATTGTTGGATAGGCTGAGCTGGATTATAGCTAATGGACGTAGAGGACGTTTTACCACCCACCGCTAAAGTGTCGGCCCCGGCTTTTTGTGGTAGGCGGGCCGACACTCCCACCCAACCGCGCGGTCGCCTTCGTGCGGATCTGTGAACGGAAGTGTGGTTGGGAAGCGGGGAGAAAGCAGGGTTGGCCGCAAGCCAGTGTTGCCACTGACGCGGCGAAGGGAGGTCGGACATAGATAGAGAGGTAGTAGGAGGAAGGAGAGCAGATACCACCGTCTTTTTCTTTTTTGGTCAAAAAAAAGTGCGCCATGGCAGGATCGCTGAGAGCAATCTGCAATCGTAAAACGTCCTCTACGTCCATTAGCTATAATCCAGCTCAGCCTATCCAACAATGTAGGCTGAGCATTAATTATAGTTCTGTCGCCCACCCCTAATTCCTGTTACTGCCCTGATAGGTTGTTTTGGTTTATTATGTTCAGTACCTTTGGAATCTAGCAGGGGCGTTGCGTCCATAAGGCCACTTGGGCCACTGCCCCGGCACCCAGAAACTCAAAAAACTCCAAAAAAATGCCAACCATTCATGCCAGGCATTCGAATTTCCCTCCGTATACTGTACCTAGCATTTTCATGAAGTTCAACAGCGACTCGACAGAGTTCTCTGGCTATGGATATTCAATATGTGTTTCCGTCATGCTGGCTCCCCTGTAGCTCCATGGAGCATTTTATCAGAATATAGCTACACTAATCGATGTCTTGCAATCGAAATCGAAACCTGCCCTTCTGAAATTGACAGGTCCTGGGACCTGGTGTCGCCATGGTAACCGAGAAAAGTGGCCCGTTCGTGCAAACTCAGTCGAGTGAAAATTTGGTTAGCCAGACCCCTTTTGGGCTCAGTCCCACATTTCCATCCAAAAATCGGTTGTGTTCACAATCGATTGGACTGTTTCAATTCATCTTGTCATCTCGATACGAGATGCTTGTCCTTCGATCTGTCCTCCTCTAAAAATTCTTATCAATTTCGCCATTCTGTTCCTATGTTGAATTTTCAATTTTCTGCTTACTTTTCGAATTTTGTATGTTCCCATTCGAGTTCCCGGGACAGATTTGGATTTGCTATAATTAAGTGCGTTGTGTCCTGTCTGTGGATTGATGGACGTCAACATACACAGATAAGTACCTAGCTTCTAGTCTGATTCTCCATCCAAGTAGGTACTGGCCGGCAGGTCATTACTTCCTTGTATTTTAGTCTTAGTTATTAGTTGTTGTTTAGTTTATTTGCTTCTGTATTTTTGTACCACGCGTATTCAGTGGCTAACTTACATTTCCTACGAGGATAGATAGAGTGATGATTAAAAGTTTAGGAAGAGATGGGCCTTTGCTGAGTATTAGTCAGTATGAAGCTATAGAACTTTTAGCTTCTGGTAATCTCGGGTACCTACTTACTGGTCAGAACTATTGTGAACACAGTGCTTTCATTCTGACTTGCTAAGACCTGCGGTTGATTAAAATCCACCCATTTCTCATAAGAAGACTCCACTGTTGGAAAACATTCACAGGTATTTTGTAGAAAAAGCTGTTAATTTGTGTTCCGGTTTGGTGGCCCACCATTTTCAGAGCCCACGCATCGCTACTGGAATCTAGCATGAAAGAACAATTTTTTACCCCCCTCAAAGTTTGAAGGTTTCCGTTTCAAGGTATGTAGAATCTGAAATGAAATTTTAAAAAATTTCTGTCCTGCCGTACCTTGTACTCCACACTTTTCTTAGTTACCATTAACCATGATCAATGAAATTTGGTTTGCACATCCCGTTTGGGGTCTAGTTGGTCCTTGAAGCTCGGTGTTACTGTCAGTCATCTCTAAGGGGTTGAAATGTTCAGAACGCCGTAGCTCGAAAACTTTCGATAGAAGGGTACAGTCTTCTTAACGTTCTTAAATTGATCTTGAGCTAAAGAATTTTTTGAGACCACCTGAAGCATTGTACGACCAGCCGTTCGTTTGCACCAAAAATCTTCGTAAACACGATCGTGAATCAAACGGTATAAATCCGGCCCAGATATCATCGCTAGCGGGCACCTGATTATAATCAAGGATGGCTGTATGAAATCGAGTTGGTTGTTCTGTGATATTATCTCATTTGATAAGTGATGGATCTTTTGGAAATGATGGATGTGTCAGCTAACCTTAAGAAAGTCATTGTGAACAAACCTATTATGTTCTCCAGTCCAGGAAAATCTATATTATCATTATTAAAATGTTCCATACCAAATACGACTGAAAATTTTAAATGCTCGTTAAGGAAGGAGATCGTAACTGAATGGATACATAACTTGTTATTCTGGCGAGCTCATCCCGTTGGTCGTTCCAAGCGCTGCTAGTGGGGAAAAGTGTCAACTGGCAGCTGGCGACCACTTCATGGAGCCAGGTGTACGTGATTGCTGGGGCTTGGCAATTCCAGTGTCTCTACACATGGGTGGAATGGGACGTATTTTATAGTAGGTAATTGCATTATTATTTTATCCAGTTATTCGTGACTCTTCCAGTATCTAATAGAATAGAAATTTCTGAAAATATTATATCAAAATAAGCCATTCAATGGGTTTCACAACGGTGTTATGCTTGTCGTTATAAGGAAATAACGAAAAACGTCTCTTGAACCAGAAACATGGACAACTTAGCTACAAAAATGGTTGCAGAAGAAAATCATCTTTCCTGGCTTAATCCGCTTTTTTTATATATAAAAGTAAGCTGGGTATTCCTAAAAAGTACCTAATTTGGTATTTTATAAACAATTAATACCAACAAAGTATGCGGAATGTCTGGGAAGAGCGAAGTAATAAAAAATGGATCGGAATTAATGAATCTACAAAGTTAAATTAAGATTACCAATTTCATATTTCAATAATCACAGTATTTTTCCACACCAAATTTCTTTGAACAAAGCAATAATACAGTCTATTAGTAAGATCGATTATTCACGCATTCCATTTCCAACAGTCTAGTGAGTTTTGAATGCGTAGTACAGAGATCGGAATGTGGCAAGATGGCCGCACGGCTTGCCACCACTTCTTATATCTTGTGTTCTTTGGTTTTAAATTAACTACAAAATCAGTGTTTCGTTTTCGTGTGGTTCCTAATCAACTCTTGCAATAGTGTTTTTGTTGAACAGTGTATTTCGGGCCCGGGTAGACTGTGAATAGTGTTTGGAACGAGTTTCTGCGTGGTGCCATGTCCTGGCATTTCTACCTTCACCAGTACGGGTTTGTTTCGAGATAATTTTCCAAGGAATCCGTCTTCATTATCCAGGTAAGATAAGTACATCTTTTCTTCTCACTGTATTTCACCCTTTTTCCCCCAATTTTTCAAATCGTATGTTGACTCGTTCGCTCTCTAGTAGTCCTAATTGTCAAGCGTATTCGTTGTTTGCTTCGTCGGAATGGAATGCCACAAGTTCCGAGTATTTTCCAATTACTATAAACAACTGCAGTTGTTAAAACAGCTTTTCTTTGGAAAATCAACGATGTTAATTGTCAGTTTCCGTTCTAGATGTTGAATCCCAGTATTGAATTTGCACATTTCATTCTTTACATTATTTTGTTTTACTAAAATGTTAACTCGGATTTTCGTGCCTAGCCCGATCTACTTTTAGCTCTAACCTCATAAAATCCACTTTTTGAGCCCCCAGCTCTTGAAGTGCGATAGTTATTCTTCCCTTGATTTTTCTCTCTTTGATGTTCCTTTTTACTTGAGATACCAAATTGCGCTTTTCTTCTCGCCCGCTTGGTATTTTCCCGTAGAATGCCAGCTGTGAGATGGAGTAAAAATGAGCTTCGTGGATTTTATTCCCTCGATTGCAACGTTCATTCTCGATGCATTCAACTTATTAGTCTACTTATTCTAGTAATTAGGTAGGTACCCATATTTAACCTGTTACAGTTTCGTCAATATCCATATAAATATATTTATATATAGGGTTCACTGTCAGTTATTTTGATAAGTCAAAATTTCAACAATTTAGCACTAAATTTCTTCAAGATTAAGTAGGTAAGTATAATTCTTAACAGATTTCGAGATACCGCGAAATAATTGAGTACATTTTGTTACTATTGTGGATGTAAATCGGCATGTAGGTAGATAAGATACCTTTAGGATATTTTTACGAGCACCTGTTCAGTTGGGTATTGCACTGCATTTAGAATTCGTCTAATCTTCTCATCTACTTGACGAAAAATCTCGTGTTTATTTTGGTCCTGGGCCTAGAGCTCTCAAGTATCGAGAAGAATGGAATGTCGGATGTGCGCTGATGCATTATTTGCAGCTATTACGATGTTTTTACAACTGATAGTAGCTGCCTTGTTGCCTAATTACAATAGATAGGTCTGGTATGTGATTTGGTATTATGCCTGTAATCTCCCTCTGTGGTGTCATGGCTAATTCGTTTGGGGGGGTACCCCGGTAAATTCCGTCGTGCATCACGTGAACTCGAAGTCAAATGGTTTGACCTCTGCTTATGTCGAAGGCAGCGGGTTTCAAACAAGTGCTGTCCTGAGCCGTCAGACTTCCAATGGTGTAAATTTCTAATCAAGTTAGGTACTTGAGTAACTACAATTAGTTCAGTATATCACTGAATGTACTGCGTTCACATGGGGCTAAATGTACAATCGTAACAGCTTCGAAAAAGTTTACTTTTGCATTATTGACAGATAAGCGATTTCAATAATAAACTTGTTCACGAGTGCATGTTCGAACACCGCTTTATATTTTGGTTTATTATTCTGTGAATAATACACCTAAGTATGTATTCGCTCAGCAAAAAGTTTTTATAAAACCCCCTCAAACTTTTTTCTTTTACGTTTCAAGGTGCGTAGATTCCAAAACGCTGCAACGTCCTTGTCACATGGGTTATTATTCTACTGCACATACGTACAGAAATTTTGGCTGTTCATTCATTGTTTCTTTCGTGTGCAATTATTGACATGGCTATTTTTGATGGATTCCACCAATTTTGGCCCCCCAAAACTCAAATTAGGCTCGTTTTTTTTTAAACAGATTATCTTTGATCATTGACTACCATTTAATTGTCTTTATCCACCTGTTGATACTACTTCTAGTGTTATTATACAAATGTTCGGTGATTTCAGACAATTTCCCATGTTTTTGACTAATAAAAAATTAATTTCGGGAGCTTAACCTTCGTTACAACCTCAATTCTTCACTCGTTGGTCAAAATCAACCTAATATTCGGTCTTCTCGCCCCGAAAAAGATGGAAAACAACCTCACAAGCTCATGTTCACAAAAACCCCTCGAAACCCCCTATTTTTACACCCATTTTTCTCCCATAAGACCCCTGGGTGTATGCCGATCGGGATGCCGTGTTTCGGAGCACAAATAGGACGCAAATGTGTTCCCAAATAGGGTCACAAACTGTGTGCGGACGAACGAACATTTTAGACCAAAGTTCACCGTAAATTTAAGGCTGTAACTTCGTTACGACGTCAATTCTTCACTCGTTGGTCTAAATCAACCTAATATTCGGTCTTCTCGCCCTAAAAAACATGGAAAACAACCTCACAAGCTCATGTTCACCAAAACCCCTCGAAAACCCCTATTTTTTACCCCCATTTTTCACTATTAACACCCCTGGGTGTATTCGGATCTGGCTGCGAAGTTTCGGGACACAACTAGGGCCCAAATGGAGCCTGTGTGCTAAAGAACGAATTTTTTAGACGGAAAATGAAGCCGGTATGCGTGATACGGCTGATGGACATTGCATTTTTGGAATCCACGTATCTTGAAACGTAAACGAAAAAAATTTTGAGAGGGTGTTATTAATTTTTTTGCTGAGCGATTACATAGGTGTATTATTCACAGAATAAGCCGTATCACGTGTACCGGCTTCAATTTTGGTCTAAAAAATTCGTTCTTTCGCACACATGCTCCATTTGGGCCATAGTTGTGTCCCGAAACTTTGCAGCCCGGAATATACCCAGGGGTGTTACGGGAGAAAAATGGTTGTGAAAATAGGGGTTTTTGAGGTTTTGGTGAACACAAGATTGTGATGTATCGTTTTACATGTTTTTTTAGGGCGATAAGACCGAATATTAGGTTGATTTTGACCAACTAGCGAAGAATTGAGGTTGTAACGAAGGTTAAGCTCCCGAAATTAATTTTTTATTAGTCAAAAACCTGGGAAATTGTATGAAATCACTATAAATTTGTATAATAACACTAGAAGTGGTATTTTAGCAGGTGAATCAAAACAATTAAATGGGCATCTAAAAAATCACTATTTCAATTATTGCGCATGAAAGAAACAATAAAATGATGAGCAGCCAACGTTTCTGTACGTATCCAGTAGAATAATAAACCCAGTGAAAAGGACTTTGCAGCGTTTTATAATGGCAGGGAGAGTCACCTCCCTTATCAGGCATCTACCTCGGTTAATGAATTGTAGGACATCACAATGTTTCCACATTCGCACGGCAACACTGTCAAAAGGCTTCCCGCAGTTAGTTATTCCAGAAGCTGATTATCAGAAGCTTCAATCACTGACAAGTTTTTGGGGGTATTGATGTGGTTTTGAATTTCTGGATTTTCGGCCTCTGTATTGAGCATAGGTAAGTTTGATGATGATAGGGGTTTTTTAATTGTTGGACCAAACTGGCATTACAGTTGTCAGAAACAATAAATAATAATATTTAACAATAAGAAAGTCGATGAAATATAATATTATTATGTACGTATAACCTTTGAGTCAAAACAACACGAGGAGCAGCAGCTTTTAAATATTGAACTTCAAAAAAATACTTCAACGGTAGTTCAAGTTGCGAAAGTACCGATCAACAAAATCCAGCCCCTTCTAGGTAGATGAACTGTTGTGTAATAATGATGCAATTTTTGGAAAACATTCATTTTTTTGGAAATGTTTGAAATTGTTTGGAAATCTTCAGAAAAAAACTCGGCTAAACGGTGGGTACAGCTTTCGTACAAGTACGCAACCACGAGGGACATTTTATGTCTTTGCGCCCCCTCCCGCACCCACACCACGTACCACGTACCTTATTGAGAATGATCACCTGTGTGTAAACATTTATTTAAACAATCACGCTCATACCGCAGCTTGTCGGCCATGCAATCCGCAGTGGTTAACGTAAAATGGTTAGGTAAATCAAGAGCTATCCAACGAGTGGTGAACGATTTTTGTACGATGATAACTGGCGAAGTTGAAGTTCCGTAGCAACGAATCGGTTGTACGTGAAAATCATTAGAAATTTTTCATAACGCTTTCTTCGTCACACCGTAACGTCACACTTTTTGAGTTATGTGCCATAGTAAAGACATACATAAAATGTCAAAAATAACACTAAAAAAACCAGTCATGCAGCATGACTTAATGAGCGAATTTTCAAAGAAATATTCGAATTAATGGCTATGGTTTTGAATAAAGGAAAACTTCGGTCTAAAATTTGGTTTTCTATGTATATTCTCTTCGTATTTATTTTAATTTGTACGTTTTGTCCATCCTGATTCTACCGTTTGTTATGAGTAGATTCCTTGTTCCTTCTGAATGGCCTTTCCTCTTGACTACGATTTCAGGCCTGGTATCTAAAACCAGTTCAAGATTTGCTCTACTAGGTAGGTAGATCCTTCCTTCTTCATTGATATTATTTTTATCATGTTAAGTACCTACCTACCTTTGAATATCAAATATTCGCATGATACTGATAATAAATTGATAAGATACCTACCTAACCTTCTTCCTCCTACTGTTAGTACCTAAATTGAATAATTTGAAATAGATTTTTTCTTTCGTCTTCCTTCTAGTAATACGTGGGCCGGTACTTGTCTATCTATGAAGGTATCATAACAATTATATGTCAAATGGGAAATTCAAGGAGTTGTACTAATCGTTTGCCTCCCCCTTTTTTGCTTCGAACTCTCGTCTTCAATTAATACTTCTCACATTTTTCAATCTGACCACTCTAAGGGGGTGGTGGTGGGGGGGGGGGGGTAAGAGTTTAAAGATTATCCTAGTTTTGGGTAATTTTTGCGCACTTTAAATGCTCTAATTTAAGAACGGATTTAGATATCTAAAATCCGATTTCACCATCGTGTTCAGCGTGCAAAAACCTTTAAAATGAGGGGTCACTTGTTAGAAAATAACATTTTGGGGATTTTTGCGTAATTTTTGCGCACTTTAAATGCTCTAATTTGAGAACGGATCAAGATATCTAAAATCCGATTCCACCATCGTGTTCAGCGTGCAAAAACCTTTAAAATGAGGGGTCACTTGTTGGAAAATAACATTTTGGGGATTTTTGGGTAATTTTTGCGCACTTTAAATGCGCCAAAACCCTCCTTAGAGTAGGCCAATTTCGCCCATCTTCGAACTTAGCCTTTCGATTGCCAAGATAGATTTTTTGTGCAAATTTGAGCTGTTTATCTCAATTCTATCGAGAGTTATCGTCTGGAGTGACACATATATATATAAATATATATATACATATAAAAAAAGTGTTAAATTTCAGGAATCGTTTTAGAATGGTCTGAAACGGATTTCTATGAAGAAAATTTCCAAAAATTTATATTATTTAAATTTCGAAGCCATTGCAATAGCTTCATTTTCTTTGAAAATTCGCTAAAAACTCATCAATGTATATTCGAATGTATATTCTGTTGATGTGTATTCGGGTAAAACTTTTAAAATTTAAATGTCAAGTCCATGTAATGGAATGAATCTATGAATTGCACCCATAGTTTTACAAAGTTCAATCATGAGAGGTGCACATGACGTCCGTTTATATTACTTTCCCGTATTTCCCGAAAGTGGGTTCCATTATAAGAATTTTGTGACCAACCGGTCTGTCCTGGGATGAATAGATACTGTGCTTCTTTTTGCTTCTTCACTACCGAAAGTAGGGAAGCCTTGGATTTTTTTTATAAGCACCTGTTCAGTTGGGTATTGCACTGCATTTAGAATTCGTCTAATCTTCTCATCTACTTGACGAAAAATCTCGTGTTTATTTTGGTCCTGGGCCTAGAGCTCTCAAGTATCGAGAAGAATGGAATGTCAGATGTGCGCTGATGCATTTGCAGCTATTACGATGTTTTTACAACTGATAGTAGCTGCCTTGTTGCCTAATTACAATAGATAGGTCTGGTATGTGATTTGGTATTATGCCTGTAATCTCCCTCTGTGGTGTCACGGCTAATTCGTTTGGGGGTTACCCCGGTAAATTCCGTCGTGCATCACGTGAACTCGAAGTCAAATGGTTTGACCTCTGCTTATGTCGAAGGCAGCGGGTTTCAAACAAGCTGTCATGAGCCAGTCAGACTTCCAATGGTGTAATTTCTAATCAAGTTAGGTACTTAACTACAATTAGTTCAGTATATCAATGACTGTACTGCGTTCACATGGGGCTAAATGTACAATGGTAACAGCTTCGAAAAGATTTACTTTTGCATTATTGTCAGATAAGCGATTTCAATAATAAACTTGTTCACGAGTACTTGTTCGAACGCTGCTTTATATTTTGGTTTATTATTCTGTGAGTAATACACCTATGTAATCGCTCATCAAAAAATTTTTATAAAACCCCCTCAAACTTTTTTCTTTTACGTTTCAAGGTGCGTAGATTCCAAAACGCTGCAACGTCCTTGTCACATGGGTTATTATTCTACTGCTCATACGTACAGAAATTTTGGCTGTTCATTCATTGTTTCTTTCGTTTGCAATTATTGACACGGCTATTTTTGATGGATTCCACCAATTTTGGCCCCCAAAAACACGAATTAGGCTCGTTTTTTTAAACAGATTATCTTTGATCATTGACAGTACCAGTTAATTGTCTTGATCCACCTGTTGATACTACTTCTGGTGTTATTATACAAATGTTCGGTGATTTCAGACAATTTCCCATGTTTTTGACTAATAAAAAATTAATTTCGGGAGCTTAACCTTCGTTACAACCTCAATTCTTCACTAGTTGGTCAAAATCAACCTAATATTCGGTCTTCTCGCCCCGAAAAAGATGGAAAACAACCTCACAAGCTCATGTTCACAAAAACCCCTCGAAAACCCCTATTTGTATACCCATTTTTCTCCCATAAGACCTCTGGGTGTATGCCGATCGGGATGCCGTGTTTCGGAGCACAAATAGGACGCAAATACGTGTTCCCAAATGGGGTCACAAACTGTGTGAGGACGAACGAACATTTTAGACCAAAATTTAACTTAAATTTAAGGCTGAAACTTCGTTAGAACCTCAGTTTTCCACTCCGGTCAAAATCGACTTCATATTCGGTCTTCTCGTCCCGAAAACATGGAAAACGATGCCTGAAAAGATCATGTTACTAACATGTGGCTAAAACACAAAAAGTACCTATTTTTATACCCTTTTTCACTAATAACACCCCTGGGTATATTCCGATCTGGCTGCAAAGTTTCGGGACACAACTAGGGCCCAAATGGAGCATGTGTGCAAAAGAACGAATTTTTTAGACGGAAAATGACACTAATGACAATGACAGATAACACTAAAAAAAAAACCAGTCATGCAGCATGGCTATAAGAGCGAATTTTCGTAGAAATAACTGATTTTATATAAAATGTGATCTTTGGGATATCCCATTCAAATATGGGCAATCTTAAACTTATTGGGTAATTATAGGTATTCAAGTATGACGCTATTCGGTTAATTCGGTATGCATCAAATATGGGCATACCTACGTAACAAATTGTTTGTTCCATTTTTTGCCGAGTAACACCTCGGTTTGAAGATTTTCCAACGCTGAACACGATGGTGAAGTCAGAATTGCGATATCCCATTCCGTTATCAGATTAGAGCAAACGAACCAGGAAGAACATCTCAAGAAATAACCACGTTCCTTCATCTTCAAAGTGCTCTAGTTTGAGAACGGAATGAGATATCGCAATTCTGATTTCACCATCGTGTTCAGCGTACAAAAACCTTTAAAATGAGGTGTCACTTGTCAGACTTTTTCATTTTGGGAATTTATTGGTAATTTTCCCCCCAGAAAACTCCCCAAAACTCCCCCTTAGAGTGACCCGATTCTGCCCATCTACGAACTTAGCCTGTCGATTGCCAAGACAGATTCTTTCTAGAGTTATCGTCTGGAATGACACATACATGGATTTTGGTATAAAAATCTTTCGGAAATTCGAGTTTTAAAAATTTTGGACCGAGAACAATAGCTTCCTTTTCTTCGAAAATTCGCTAAAAACTCATTGATGTATATTCTGTTGATGTGTATTCTGGTAAAACTTTTAAAATTTAAATGTCAAGTCCATGTAATGGAATGAATCTATGAAATGCACCCATAGTTTTACAAAGTTCAATCATGAGAGGTACACATGACGTCCATTTATATTACTTTCCCGTATTTAGATGAAAGTTGGTTCCATTATAAGAATTTTGTGACCAACCGCTATGTCCTACGATGAATAGGTAGGTGCTTCTTTTTGCCTTAGATTCGTGATTGAGTAAAAAAAAAATTATGTCCTCCAAAATTTAAATTTTCACTACCATTTTGCGTTTCAGACATCAAGGAATATTTTTGGTTCCGTGCCTGTATGTGGTAATTCCTTGTAACGCCCATAACTACCCGAAATAATGGTCGAAATGGGCTACAATTTGGAGGGTAGGTACGGGCAGACGGTCCCATACCAAAATCATTGAAAAAGTACTGTAAATTTCGTCTGCGCATGCGCAAACGTGAAATACTTGAAACTCCCATAACTACTCTAAATATCGTTGAAATGAGTTCAAACTTGGAGGGTCGATCAAGAATAATACTTTGGTAGTTCCAAATGAATTTCATTGGAATCATAATCTAACTTCAGGCTGCGCATGCGCGAACATGAAATACTTGAAACGGCCATAACTACCTTAAATATCGTTGAAATGAGTTCAGGGGTCGATCAAGAATATTACTTTGGTAGTTTTATATGAATTTCATTGGAATCGTACTGTAACTTTCGTCTGCGTATGCGCGAACATGAAATGTTGACGGTTTCCTTAAACGCTTCTAACTGCGCGAAAAATAGTCGTAGAGCGCTGAAATTTTGAGGGCACACGCGGGTTGAATCGCAGATGATGCCGTTTCAAAATCAGGGAAATCGTTGTCTGCGCATGTGCAAACGTGAAATACTTGAAACGCTCAACTAGGTACCTTAAAATATCGTTGACATGAGTTCAAACTTAAAGGGTCGATCAGGAATAATACTTCCATAATTCCAAATGAATTTCATCGGATTCGTAATGTAACTTTCGTCTGCGCATGCGCGAACATGAAATGTCGACCACTTCCTTGTAAAGCTTCTAATTACGCGAAGAATAGTCTAGTCTTACAGAGCTGCAATTTTGGGGGTACCCGCGGGTTGGATCGCAGATGGTCCCGTTTCAAAATCATAAAAATCGTTCCGTCTGCGCATGCCCAAACGTGAAATACTTGAAACGCCCATAACTACCTTAAATATCGTTGAAATGAGTTCAGATTTGGAGGGTCAATCAGGAATAGTACTTTGATTGTTCCATATGGGTTTCATTGGAATCGTACTGTAAGTTTGTTCTGCGCATGCGAGAACCTGAAATGCTGACCCCTGATATATCGTTGTAACGCTTCTAACTATACGAAAAATAGTCGTAGAGAGACGTTCATGCGATTCAAATGAGGAAGCTGTACTGCCTACTCGAATTGGCAGACGTTTTTTCTATGTGCTTCCAAAGTTTCGACAAGAAGTGGTCATTGCATTGCGGGTCTCCCTTGCCCAGAGTGACATCACTTGTTGTCGAAACTTTGAAAGCTCATAAAAAAAATTATTCATCGTATGCGAGTGCGGTTGGTCTCAAAATTCTTAGAAAAGAACCTACTTTCATTCAAAAATATAAACCGAAGTCATGACTACTCTACATTTGAAATTTTTCATCTTATAGCCATCGTCAGGGTTTATTATTATGTTCCAGATAAATTTTAGCGTATTATAAATAAATGGATGAATACAAATATTTTGGAACTATGACATTAGCGTATTTTCTCCGGAAGTTATTGTGTGTGTGTTAACGTGTTGTTGGTATATTTAAAACTTAACAAAGTTTAAATGTAGAAAATCTGAAATAATATTGGGGTATTTAACAAGTAGGTTGTTTATACAAGTATTATGGCAAGGGAGCGAATAGGAATACGATAGGTAGTTACATTTTACACGTTAGGTTGTTACAGACCTACTTACTGTTTGTCGACTCAATCTAATGCTTCTCTGCCGTTGGTTTAATAAATATGTGAGTAATAAAAAATATGTAAATGAAATATGTAAGTATCAGTTGTTTTATACTGGTATTTCAATTTAATTCACCTTTCAATTCAACATTTAACATTTAATTCAACTTACAGCTATCAACAAAACTACCTTTTATCGGAAATCTACGATGGTGTGCACCGGATCGGTAATTTGATCAGATCCCTCATTTTGACAACTTTTTGCGATTTTAGTCATTTTCCCCTATTTTTAACCCCTATGAGTCGAATTTTAATATATTCATTGTTGAAATTACTATTTCAGTAACGGAAGTATTTTTGAAAGTCCCTGGCAGTAGCGGTGCGTGGGCTCTGAAAGCGGTGGGGCACCAAACCAGAACACAAAACCAACAGGTTTGTCTACAAAATACCCCAAGGCAACAACACGCTTCCCTTATTTACTGATTGAGTGATATTCAGCAAAGCTTATCTCTTTCATTCAACACTCTATTGTCGTACAAAAACGTCGACCATTTCTTCTCCAAATTAGTCACCAAATTCATGTGTTGTTACAAAAATATAGTCAACTAAAAACGCTGCAAAGTCCTTGTCACATGGGTTTATTATTCTATTGGAGTTCTAGAGATTCTTGTTGGCAGTTAAATTTATAGTTTCTTTCATGTGGAATGATTGAAATAGCTATTTCTGATGATTTCCACCAATTTTGGCCCCCAAAACATGAAATAGGTACACTTTTTTCCCCCAGATCATCTTTGATCATTGGTAGTGCGATTTAATGGTCTTGATTCAGCTGTTTACACTTTTTCTAATGTTAGTATACACATTGATGGTGATTTCAGACAGTTTTCCAGGTTTTTGACTAAAAAAAAAACAATTTTGGGAGCTGAACCAATGGTAAAACCTCAATTTCCGCGTCTTTGGCCAAAATCGACTTCATATTCGGTATTCTCGTCCCCAAAAACATGGAAAACGATACCTCAAAAGCTCATTTTACTAACATGTTGCTAAAACGCAAAAAGTACCTATTTTTACACACATTTTCACTCATAACACCCCTGGGTATATTCCGATCGGGCTGAAAAGTTTCGAAACACAACTAGGGCCCAAATGGAGCATGTGTGCGAAAGAACGACTTTTTTAGACCGAAAATGAAGCCTGTACACGTGGTACGGCGGACGGACATTGCATTTTTGGAATCTACGCACCTTGAAACGGAAAAGAAAAAAGTTTGAGGGGGTGTTATAAAAATTTTTTGCTGAGCGAATACATAGGTGTATTATTCACAGAATAATAAACCAAAACAACAAAACAGTGACCTGTCAGCCAGTACCTACTTGAATGGAGAAGCTATTGACTAGAAGCTGTCTGAAGCTAGGGATTGATCTGTGTGTTACGACGCCGATCAATCCACAAACAGCAAACAGGACAAAACGCACGTAGGTTACCATAAATACAGATCTGTCATTGGAACCGGGCCGAACGCAAAACGCACAAAATTTGACGCAAAAAATAGAAAACTGGCAACAGTCTCAACAGAGAAAGCAAATGTGATTCACAAGACAACAAAAACGAATCAGAAGACGAAGAAGCATCTTGTATTGAGATGACAAATTGAATCGAAGGGATCGAATCGATTGTGAAAAAGGAACGTTTTTGGAGTGAAAATTAGATTCTGGGGACAGGGCCGAAAGTGGGTGTGTTGAACAACATTTTTACTCTACTGAGCATGCACGGACGGGCCACTTTTCTCAGTTGCCATGGGAACACTAGGTCCCACGACCTGCCTGCCAGTTTCAGGAGCCTAGGTTTCGATTTCGATTGCAGGACATCGATTACGGTCGCTTTTTTCCGATAACATGCTCGGTCTATGGAGCTAACGCGAAGGAACCACCATGGATGCTGTACTGGAATATTGAATATCCATAGCCAGAGAAATCTGGTGAGTCGCTGTTGAACTTGTGAAAAATGCTAGGTACAGTGTGCGGAGGGAAATTCAAATACCAACTGAACAGTGGTTAAGAGTTTTCTTTTACTGCTAGTTTTTTGGGTGACGGGGCAGAGGCCCTAATGTCCTTATGGACGCAACGCCCCTGGTTCCTGGCTTTCCATACCAAATCATACCACTTTTCGTAAAATGGGCAATTTTCGTGGGTTATACAAATTTCCTTTTTTTTTGCCAAATTCTCTTCATTAACGGAAATTAACACTTATTACCATGTAAAGAAGAGTTTGTTGGGAAGGCATCAGGTAAATCGCCGAGTTGTTCAACTCAAATTCCGCTTGGAGCGCTAGTGCGTCACTTTAAACGATGTACAGAACCGCAATGGATGGGTGGATTGAACCGAAAATGTGTAAATAAACTTAAAAACGTTGCGAATCCCTGCACAACGGTTTATTATTGTGTACAGAATACCCTTCTGTTACAAATCACAGCTCTCCGTATAGATAACCCTTTATATTATATAATATGTACTATTCTATACATATTATGTAGATCGCAGACCCTCCGTAGGTTAGTACCTAACCCCGTACTCGTTACTAGGTGCCTACCTAAATCACGAGTTAAATGTTGCTAAAATAATTCTGTCGATGACAAACAGCACCTAAAATGGCAAAAAGAAACGCAAATAATGAAGTTCTGAAGTTAAATTGTTGATGTGGAGTGAAAAAAGTTGCAAACTTACCTACCAACAAACTCCAGCCCCTTCTACGTTGATGGCGTATACTGAGCCGCTATGTAACAATTTACCGTTGTGTAATAATTTACTGTTGTGTAATAATTTAGCATTGTGTAATAATTTACCGTTACGTAATAATTGACCGTTGTGTAATAATTTACCGTTGTGTAATAATTTACCCATCAATAATACTTCAACGTTTGTTCAAGTTTCCCTACCTATCAACAATCTCCATAAGAGCCATTTTCCAAATGAAATAATATCACAGAACAACCAACTCGACTTCATACTCAGTGAATGTAATCAGGTGATCCCTAGCAATGATTATCTCGGGCCAATTCCCGATTGTTAGCGCGTCCCTGGTGATAACATTTGGGCTAAATGTATACAATTCATTCTTCCTGCTGTTGAAATACTCGTTACTAGGTACCTACTAGGTAACTGAAATGGCAAAAAGAAACGCAAATAATGAAGTTCTGAAGGAAAATTGTTGAAGTGGAGTGAAATAGAGGCCCCTTCTGCGTAGATCACTGTTTTCTGTGGTCAGTACCTACCCTCGTGGTCAAGTATAATGAACCGTTGTGTAATAACTTGCCCGTCAATAATACTTCAACGGTTTTTCAAGTTGCAAAAGTACCGATCAACAAAATCCAGCCCCTTCTTGGTAGGTGAACCGTTGTGTAATAATTTACCGTTATGTAATAATATACCATTGTTTAATAATTTTCCGTTGTGCAATAATTTACCATTGTGTAATAATTTATCCATCAATAATACTTCAACTTTTGTTCAAGTTTTAAAAGTACCTACCAACAAAATCCAATCGTCCATCACTTATCAAACGAAATAATATCCCAGAACAACGAACTCGACTTCATACAGCCATCCTTGATTATAATCAGGTGCTCCCTAGTGATGATATATCTGGGCCGGATTTGCTTTTTGGTGCAAACCAACGGCTGGTCGTACAATGCTCCGGGTGGTCTCAAAACATTGTTTAGCTCAAGACAAATTCATTAACGTAAAAAAAACCCATACCCTTCTATCGAAAGTTTTCGAGCTACTGCGTTCTGAAAATTTCAACTCCTATTTTTAACCCCTTAGGCCCACTTTCACCAGAAAATTATTTAACGGAGTTTAGCCAAACTCCGTTAAAATTAACGCCGAGGTTTAAACCTGGAAAGGCAGCTGGCGTCTTTCACCAACCCAAATGTCGGTTAAACCCAGTTTGAAATAACGGAGTTTGCCTGACGGAGTTTAGTTTAAAATGTCCAAGCAAAAGTTGGACAATATGGCGCGCCGGGACTATAAACTCGTCAAAACAACAACAACCACCACTCAGGTGATGTCGATTCCACAACCTATGTCTGGCATGGCTGCGGCCAAGACACGTAACTGGGAAAAATAAGAAGAAGAAGATGTCGATTCCCACTTCCATTGTTCCGCTGTAATAGTAAACTGTAAATTGCCAAAGTGATTTCTGATTTACGTCAACTCCAGTCACGAGGTAAGGTACATATAATATCACTAGCCTGACCGCTCGCTTCGCTCGCTATCCGAGATTCGCTGTACGCAGTATCGTGGAACCAACAAACGACGGAAAAATCCCATAGCCTACCGGGTATTTGTGCCCAATTTTATCAAAATCCGTCAAGCCATTCAGGAGTTGACCATGGTCGACCATATTTCCGCTATGGTCAGGGAATTAAAAATGCGCCTACGTTCAACTTGGGAGGCTACCGGATATTGGTGCCAAATTTGGTCGATATCCGTTGAGCAATTCGGGATTAGACCATGGAGGGGCCCATGGATGCGCTATGGTCGACCGCGGGGGTAGTCCGAAAGGTCGATCGTAGATAGAATTTCACGTAGATTACGAATACGCGATAAAAAATAGGGGTTACCATTTCAATTAACGAAGTTGACCATGGTCGACCATAGTTCCGCTATGGTCAGGGAATTAAAAATGCGACGTTGCACAACTTGGGAGCCTACTGGATATTCGTGCCAAATTTGGTCGATATCCGTCAAGCCATTCAGGAGTTGACCATGGTCGACCATAGTTCCGCTATGGTCAGGGAATTAAAAATGCGACGTTGCACAACTTGGGAGCCTACTGGATATTCGTGCCAAATTTGGTCGATATCCGTTGAGCAATTGGGGATTCGACCATGGAGGGGCCCATGGATGCGCTATGGTCGACCGCGGGGGTAGTCCGAAGGGTCGATCGTAGATAGAATTTCACGTAGATTACGAATACGGGATACAAAATAGGGGTTACCATTTCAATTAACGAAGTTGACCATGGACGACCATAGTTCCGCTATGGTGAGGGAATTAAAAATGCGACGTTGCACAACTTGGGAGCCTACTGGATATTCGTGCCAAATTTGGTCGATATCCGTTGAGCAATTCGGGAATCGACCATGGAGGGGCCCATGGATGCGCTATGGTCGACTGCGGGGGTAGTCCGAAGGGTCGATCGTAGATAGAATTTCACGTAGATTACGAATACGCGATAAAAAATAGGGGTTACCATTTCAATTAACGATGTTGACCATGGTTGACCATAGTTCCGCTATGGTCAGGGAATTAAAAATACGACGTTGCACAACTTGGGAGCCTACTGGATATTCGTGCCAAATTTGGTCGATATCCGTCGAGCCGTTTGGCCGTGCGAAGACAGACAGACAGAGATTCGAATTTATAATATAATAAGATTGTGGAACACATGGTATAGAGTAAATACCAATACAATGCCAACTCGCGTTAATTCATTTCACAGCTCTATAACAACGGAACCGAAAATCAGCTGTGAGCTAGGCGGCCATATTGGGATCTCATGGATAACTGAGATTAGCGACTTTAACTTGCCAGATTTCGGGCGTTTAAACTTGAGCCCCCTCGGTGGAAGTTTAAGCTCGCACATAGCTATGGTGAAAGAGAGTGAGCGGTAAACTCCGTTAATTTGCAACCTCTTCCGGGTTAAACTCGTTTCAAATTTTTGGTGAAAGTGGGCTTTAGAGATGACTGACAGTTACGCCGAGCTTCGAGGACCAACTAGACCCCGAACGGAACCTATAACCCGAATTTCATCAATTTTTTTTCATGGTAACTAAGAAAAGTGTAAGACGTACGGTGTACGGCGGACAGACAGAAATTTGTTTATTGCATTTTCGGATTCTACATACCTTGAAACGTAAACCATCAAATTTTGAGGGGGGTTAGAATTTTTTTTTCATGCTCGATTCCAATGGTTCATTATTGAAAATAATAAACCAAAAACATGTCCTCAAAATCAAACTATTGGAGGTTCACAAAAAGTCACAGCAAAGGGGTTCTCAAATGTTGTCAAGAAAATTTGCCATTTCTAATGTTGGGGTCATTCCTCTGAATGTTGTTCTAATGTTGGGTTAGTCCTCTGATTCTTCCCTCTACCTGTTTGGGGCAAGTAGCCAATCAGATGTCAGTAGGTTTGTTCCAGCGCCGTGAATAGAACACGTACTAGTTCAGGGCGAGAACTGAAATGGTGGGGATGAGTTCATGTATTTTTCGGTTTACAAACTGATCCGCTGGAACGCCTGGACTAGAAACCTAATAAAATGCTATAAAAAATGCAAGCAAGTTTTTATTCCCGTGAGAAGACCAGGTGCATGAAAATGTTTGGGAGGTTATACACGTCAGCGAGGTTATCTTAGAGTTTTCGGTTCACAACCCTGCCCTCCGTTTGGAACAAGAAGTTCATGTGCCAGTTTAAGAGCTTGGGGCGCTGGAACTCGGGGATAGTAAAACTGTACATGAACTTAACCTCGCTGGAACGCTTCACAGCTCGCTAAGGCATGCGCAGAGTGATTGCGCCAAATTATTTAGTGAACTCAAGCGCACTGGAACGAACCTAATTGACCTGATACGTGATTTCTTGCCGCATTTTGGTTTATTATTTTCAATAATGAACCATTGGAATCGAGCATGAAAAAAAAAATTCTTACCCCCCCTCAAAATTTGATGGTTTACGTTTCAAGGTATGTAGAATCCAAAACTGCAATAAAAATATTTCTGTCTGTCCGCCGTACGCCGTACGCCGTACGCCGTACGGGCCACTTTTCTTAGTTACCATGAAAAAAAATTGATGAAATTCGGGTTATAGGTTCCGTTCGGCGTCTAGTTGGTCCTCGAAGCTCGACGTTACTGTGAGTCATCTCTAAGGGGTTCAAAATAGGGGTTGAAATTTTCAAAACGCCTATACCATTTTTTTACGTAAATATTTTTACGGTTTTAAATAGTTCTTGAACTTGCGAGTTTTTTAAGACCATCCGGAGCATCGTACGTCCAGCCGTTCGTTCACAGTAAGGCCCCGAAGTTTGCACCGACAGGCATTTTCGACTCCAGTGTGAATGAAATTGTATACAATTCAAACCAAATCTCGTAACCAGAGACGCGCCCACAATAGGAATTTGTGAATACGGCCAATCATTGGTAGGGATCACCTGATTATATTGGCGGAGTATGAAGTCGAGTTGGATGTTCTGTGATATTATTTAATTTGAAAAATGATGGCTCTTTTGGAGTTTGTTGGTAGGTAGTGAAACTTGAACAAACGTTGAAGTATTATTGATGGGTAAATTATTACTACGGTAAATCATTACTCAACGGTAAATTATTACACAACGGTTCATTATACCATCTACGTAGAAGGGGCTGGAGTTTGTTGGTAGGTACTTTTGCAACTTTTTTCACTCCTCATCAACAATTTCTTTTCAGAACTTCATTATGTGTGTTTCTTTTTGTTAGGTACTGTTTGTCATCGGCAGAATTATTTTAGCAACATTTAACTCGTGATTTAGGTAGGTACCTAGTAACGAGTACGGGGTTAGGTACTAACCTACGGAGGGTCTGCGATCTAAATAATTATGCATAGAATAGTACATATCATATTATATAGACGGGTTATCTATACATAGAGCTGTGATCTGTAACAGGAGGGTATTCTATACAAAATAATAAACCGTTGTGCAGGGATTTGCAGCGTTTTGCTTTCAATCACCCTCATTTAAAAAATATCGCTTATTTTTGAAAATGGGCTTCAAACTACCATTTTTCCAAGAGTTGTCTATATTTTTCTCCAAGAAAAATTTTTGACAGAAATTCTCTATTCTGTCATTTTTTTCTCTATTCTATGATTGTAGATATTTTTCCGATTTTTGACACAAACTCAAATTTGACCCACTATCAATAATATTTGTATCATCGGAATAGTCCCCCTGTCCTGAATCACCATCCCACACAACGTCAGGTAAATTGTTTTTAGGTGATTTATGTACCCAGATGATTTATTTATGTCAGACAAGCTGTGTACCCGCGCTTCGCAACGGTAGAACAGACACCCCCTTTAGGCCAGGCCCCACTCATAACAGATACCACCTCAGGATTGACAAAGAGTGGTTGTTTGCTCCCCCCCCCCCCTCTCATAACCTGTACCCCCCTCCCACTAACATCCTGATTGAAGTACCACTTGAATGTACTCGTCGAGCTGAATCCAGAATCTAATTACAATCGGATTTACGTCCAACCGTTCAAAGTTATTATAAGCATAAACGTCCTCATAGAAGTGATTATAACACGTTTTTTAGTAGTATTTCATTCATAGCGTTTCAACGGATGGACAGATTCAAATGCGGATTTTTCATAAACCTTCCCAGATAAATTCTGCGTCAAATGGTACCAGCCGCAACTTTCTACGTTCAGCCGTTTCAATTGATGCCGAGACAAACAAACAAACAGACACTGTTTTATTATATGTATAGATATTATGTGGTGTCATAAATAAATACATATAAATATTATATATATATAGTTGTTAACATTTAGGGATGGACCCAGGATGCTCTGAAACGGATTTGCCTTCAAAAAACATTACCAATTCGAGTAGCAGTATAGCTTCCTCACTTGAATCACATGAATGTATAAATAGGTTCATTCAGTGGACAGGTGGAGTATCCATGCATGGTTTTGATACGGGACCATCTGCGATCTCGTGTACCCTCAAAATTTCAGATCTCTATGATTAATTTTCGCCTAGTTGGAAGCGTTACAAGGAAATGGTCAACGTTTTATGTTCGGATGCGGAGACGAACGTTACAGTACGATTCCAATGAAATTCACATGGAACTATCAAAGTGTTACTGTACTTTTTCAATGATTTTGGTGTGTGACCATCTGTGACCCAACCCGCACCTATCCTCCAAATTTCAACCCATTTCGACTATTATTTCGGGCAGTTATGGGCGTTACAAGGAATTGAGCACAGACAGACACGGAGCCAAAAATATTCCTTGATGTCTGAAACGTAAAATGCGGGTGGAAACTTTCATTTTGGAGGACATCAATTTTTTTCGACTCCTGCACGAATACAAAGCTTCCTACCTTTGGTAGTGAGGAAGCAAAATCATGTTCTGAAAATTCTGGACCCATTGCAATAGTCATTTTCTTTGAAAATCCGCTAAAAGCCCTACCACATTGTTGTAATTATTCATCTGTATAATAGATAACCCTCCTGTTCCGTTCGTAAGTAATAATCAATACCCTGTAACGCACGTGATTACTCCAGTTAACGGAAGTTATCTAATGTACAGCACATAAATTACGTTATTTGACGGAGGCAAGCTGAATGACTACTCCACCTCGATCAAATCTCCCTTCAGCGTGTAGAGTACTGGCTCGAACTCCACATCGCACTTTTCAAAATTTCCATCGACTAGTATAGCCCGACTCCGAATGAGCTGTGTTTCATTTCTATTTGGGCCAGGCACAAGGACGTGGCGCTCAGCTGACCATTGTATGCCTCGTCATTGGCTCATGGCCTCTTGCATGTGGAGGTGTTACACAATCCCGTTTTCATTTCATTTCATTCAATTCACGTCGGCCTGTTGTCAGCCCAATCCCCGTCTGCCGATAATATCCACTTGTTAATTATTTATTTACGACTGCAACACCTAGATGACATTAGGTTTTCCATTGGCAGTATTGTTTGGAGTATATATACCAAACTCATAACACCGATTACCTGTGGTCAAATGAGAAAACGTGGTAAATTCTTCCACAAAGGTTGATTATTTCGTTTACAGATAGTATCACTGCCTTTACAGATACTTGATATCACAGGTCTGAATGGGTATTCCATACGCATTTCCCATGAAACGCCCATTCTATAAAAGAGCGGTGCCTGGTTAAGACGAGGGTTGTTGCGGTATTTTTCTTGAGAAATGTTGTAACCAAATGTACCTATAAAGGTAGATAGTTGGAACTGGATCTCTGGAGAGTGCATCGTGAATTTTCCAACTAATTTCTTCCGTGTCATTCATGCTGTCACAAACAAAGGCTCACTCAGTGATCGTTTGATGACTGGTAATAAACTCCAGTTGAACATTGGCCTACTCTGACCGGAACTGCTTCAATCCAAGTGCCACAAGACGATCCAGAAAAGAAAAAGCTCTGTCAATGTTTACCGTTTTTCATGAAAATGATCGAACGATTCTCCTCATGGGTACTGCAGATTGTTGAGATCCTGTGTAATCCTTCACCGATTCATGACATCCAGTTGATCATCAAACAAGGCAATAAGAAACCTATTTCTGTTCCTGGACTTCGGCAAATTCATAGTTTGATAATAATTTTCATTCAGTGACCATTTCTCTTAGGAAAAATTATTGAAGCGGAAGGCATTAAAGAGTGGTCGCTTTGATCCGTTTCTTGTTCCCGTGGAGTTGTCAGGGTGGGCGGTAGGTTGAAGAAATCCCACCTATCAAGCCAGCAGAAATATCCCATTCTTATGCCAGGGAATTGTCATTTCAGCTGCTTGCTGATTAACCACTACCATGAAGTATATCTCCACTTGCGTGCTTCTCTTATTCAAAATTTGATCCTAAACCAGTTCTGGATTCTTTCAGCCCACAACACCATCAGACAACGAGTTCACAGATGCTTGACATTTTTCAAGGGAAAACCTGAAGGCACAGCCTCCAGCAACCTCTAGGTTTGTCGAGACAAAACCATTCATCAATGTGGGTGTTAATTGTGGAGGACCTTTCCTCATTAAAGCCGCTCTTCTTCGGAATACAGCAGTCTCGAAAGCATATCTCAGCTTGTTTGTACACTAAGGCTGCATGTAGAGCTGTTTTCGGGTACCACATAGGCTTTTATGGCTGCACTTGACTGCTTCATTGCGAGGAGAGGAACACCTGTTCGATCTACTCCGATAACGGAAGAAATGTTGTCAAATTTTTTGGGTGCTTCAAGAGAGCTGAAAGAGACAGTGGCGTGGGTCTGACGAGCAAAGACGGAGAAAAGTTCATGAGCACCTCGCCATCCAAGGAATTTATTGGCCCTTAAATGCACCTCTGACGCTTCATTTTGGTGGCCTCTGGGAAGCTGGATCATATCGGCTAAGGCTGTTCTCAAAAAGGCTATCACTGAAATTCCTTTCACATTTGAAGAACTGAAAACTATCTTTGCTAGAGCAGAAGCCATCCTTAACTCGAGGCCACTGTGTCCCCTCTATTCAGATCCAGCTTCTGTCGACCTGCTATCCTCTGGTCATTTTTTAATTGGAGGTCCTCTCATTGCTACTGCAGCGGTTAGTCTTATGGATTGCCACCAGAGCGCCGCTCTTTCACGATGGCAGCTAATGAAGCGACGGATCTAGCAGTGTTGGAAACGCTGGAGAGGATGAATACTTGTCCACCCTCCAGTATCTGGTCAGGTGACTGAAACCAGCTCGCAGTTTAGCCATTGGAGACCTTGTGCTACTTCGCATCGTCAACACTCCAGCGACCCACTGGCCAACTGCCAGAATCTTGGAGGTTCATCCAGGCAGTGATGGGATTGTTCGTGTCTTTACAGTGAAGACTGCATCCAGCACCCACAAGAGGTCACTTGCCATCGTCATTCCTCTTGATCCTATCCTTGAATCCTCTACCCCCAGAGCCTCTGCCATTGAATCTTCATGACCGGGGCGATGGGCCTAATGTTGAGGCACAGGACGTAGTTGCGTTATTATTCAAGTTGAATTTTAGCTTTTCTGCATTCTGTTTGTCCCTGTAATATTGTGGGCTGTGATTGCTGTGTGTGTGTGTGCGTCCGTGCATGCATAACTCACGACCCTATGTCCAAATTGACTCAAACTTTGATGGTCGTTCGGGGTTATGTCCTAGCTGGTGCCTTATGAATTCCATCGCAGTCGGATCAGTAACAGACACTGCGCATGTACAATCGTGTAAAGCGTCCAACCCACATCACTCAGAACCCACTGGCCCAAATTGGCTCAAATTTAGTAGTTCAGGGTCAGATTCTAGTTGGTCCTGTATGAATTTCGTCGCATTCGATTCAGTAGTGGAGACTGCCCAAGCGCGAATGTGAAAAACGTCGAACCTACACAACTCACTACCGTAGTGGCTCAGTTTTATGGTAGTTCGGGGTTAGGTCCTCGTTGGTCGCATTCAGGTCAGCAGTAGACGCTGCGCACGCGCACACGTGAAAAACGTCGACCCCACAACTCCCAACCCACTGGCCCAAATTGGCTCAAATTTTGATGGTAGTTCAGAGTTAAGTCCTAGTTGGTCCCATGTGAATTTCGTCGCATTCTTATCAGTAGTAGCAATAGCGCATGCGCAAACGTGAATACCGTTCAACCACCATAACCCAGTGGTCCAGACCAACCATCTTTCTTTAATCTGGCCTATAGTCTCTAGTAGGTACCTATTCCCTTATATTTAGATCATTGTTCAAACCTGTCGCTTCTTGAGTTCCCCAATAGCCGCGATTGTTAATTGAAAAAAACGAACTGCCTTAGAAAATATCCTACAGGATACCTACCTGTTAGGAACCCCGGCAACTAGACCATATTATGTAATTACATTCAAAATAGATATCGGTACCTACCTAGTTGTACAAAAGTGGAGATAGGAAAATTTTTTTAATTTGAAACTATTTTCGGGCTATCACACGTTTATCATCAGTCTGTTGAAGATTGACAAAATACTATGATTATACATTAGTAGAAGACTTTTTGCATACCAGTTCAATTCATATAACAAATTCTTCTTACACATAATATGATTATAGTCATAGTATTTTGTTAATATTCATCATTTGCTTTTCCCCTGTATTTACGGACTGATGATGGGTGAGATAGCCAGAAACTAGTTTCAAATAAAGAATTTAAATCGTCAGAGGATTCGTCACTCTGCATTCCCGATTAGGCCGTCCCTCTGCACCATGGGCAAACAATATTTGAGTCGTAGTGTTCTGCGTAGTAGGTACCTTTTTTTTAGGTACGTTCACAAGGTATCAAGAAGAGGCCAATATTGGGGTCATTGCGACCCAAATCACTATGTTTCGGGACTCGGGACAAAGACCTAAAATTGGGAGAATCCCACGAAATTCGAGACGAGTGAGGCAACGTTGCTTGTAATTCAAAATAGTACTAGACCAGCACAAAACACATGTCATTTTCTATCAGAGGAATTTGCTTTGTATGTAGACTGATATTCTTATCTGAACACGCTGGAATGCTGAAGCGTCAGAACCAGTGTGGACGTATGTGATGAACGCCTTGTGGATATCAGGAGTCCACTGAGTCATCTGTTTTTTGTTTTTCATTCTTTTTTTACGTCGTTCTCGGGATTTATGTGGGTGTTCCGATACAATATCATCAAATTCTTGCTTCTTGTAGCCACGTGCCGTTTATTATAGAATCGACATTATTATTGTACCCAGTGTGATGGCATCGGAAGTTTCCATTTAAGATAGACACCGGCGTTACTACTTGGAGTGAAACAAACCATTGTGTTGGAGAAATTTTGATTCGAATTTTGATTTTACTGATTACCATGGACATCTATTTAATAATAATTGTAGGGTGAAGAATTAAAGAAAACTCGAACCTTTTAGCCAACGATGGTGGTGTGTTGTATGATTGTGTGAAATGTTGTATTGATATCAGAAATTCAGTTAGTTGTCCCTCATTTCACAGCAAAGGAATTATTTAATGATTTTTTTTTGTAATGTGGCTAACCGGGACCCAAAGAAAACGGAGTTATTGAAAAGTTGTCTATTTCTACTAATACCCGTAAAAACGCAAAAAATACACTGTTATACCGGTTTCGGTGATCAAACCGTCGTCATTAACATACAATAATCCTATTATTGTTTGCCCTGTTATTTTTTGTTACTGACGATGGTTTGATCACAGTTATTTTTCGCGTTTTTTTCGTGTATTAGTGGAAATGAGACAACTTTTCCGTAACTCCGTTTTTGTTTGAAGTGGGTTTCCACGATTTCTTCGCGAGTGATTTAGTTCGAACCGTGACCCCCTAGATTTTCATGTTCCCCTTGGAGTACGTATATTTAATTTCTCCTCAGTTGAACCGTATATGGTGGAGGATTTTATTTCAGAACTTCGGAACAGTAATGGTTGCGATTACTTAGGGCTTAGCCCTAAAATGGTAAACATGCGTCGTTGGCATCCATTTATCCACTGACTCATTTAGTTATCGAATCAATCCATTATTGTCGCTTTTCTAAGGTTCTTAAAACAGCAGATGTTACTCCTTTCCGTAAAAAGCAAATTATATATTTGCCTTTTCCGCCCTATATCAAAATTGCCTATATTTTCGAAAATGTATTACCGAGAAAGTTAATAATCAAATTTGCACATTTTTCGAAGGAAACCACCTCTTTGATCGTATCCAGTTTGGCTTCAGAACATCTAGGTCTACTGAGGATGCTGTATTCTTCTGTCTCTAGCCAACCATATTTTGGATTAATTTCTGGGTGGAAACTATGTATCGGCAGTATGTGTCGATGTATCGAAATGTTTTGCCTGCATGCCTCATAGCCTACTTTTAAAGAGGTTATTCAAATATAATTTTTCTCCGGAGGCTGTAACTCTCGTTGCGTCTTTTCTTTCGGATAGAGACCGTACGTCACGGTGGCAGATTGAGTTTCAAGGCCTGGGTGAGTTACCGGCATTCAGGTCTTACCCTGTTTTTTATCTTTATTGATGATTTGCCCCAGTACTGACTGCTTTAGTGTTTTATTTACCGATGACTCAGCCGTCTTGTCCAGTGGTAAGGATGTTGAGATTGTCATGGAAAACTTAGTGGCAGTAATAAATGACATGACCGTGTGGTTCAGCTCTAACAAATTGGCTGTCAGCAGTCAGTTACGGAGATTTTAGGAGCTGAACCTTCCTTACATAAATATACGTGGTGTTAATTTGGACCCCAAACTTAACTGGAAAGCCCACTGTGAGCAGTTGGCGAAATTGCTCAACAGCGCTACCTTTCTTTTGAGGAGGCTTCACGATTATTTGCCCAAGCAATCTGTCATCTGTCCGCAACACGTTGTATTTCCCAGTACAGGGAATTACTGTTTATTGTGTTTGGGGTCACTCACCGCCTACGTCCGAGATCTTTGCATGTCAGCGAAGAGCGGTGCGAGCTATGGCCCGGTTGCATTACCAAGCCGACTGTAAGAGCGCTTTTACTGAATTAGGTATTTCGACAGTCCGAGCCCAATATATTTTAAATTGTTTAATGTATGTTGCACAAAGCACCCCCGTAAATTTCCAAAGCCGATTCATACATATAACACAAGAAATGCCCAACGAAATAGCTTTACCATCGTGTAATCTGAATGTAGCTCGTAACTCATCTGGTTGGTGGTACCATAAAGTTTTCAACGAGCTTCCAGAGTCAGTAAAGAAAATTATAGTAGGTAATATTAAACCCTTCAAAAAATGTTGTAAAAATAAACTTCTTTCCATGGCTCCATATGACTTTGATTAGTATTTTGATAATATTAGGGTGGAATTTATGTGAAAAAACTGTGATATGTATTATTTAATGACGGGTTCCTGACAGAGGAACATTTTGTTAAGACAAAAGTACTCTGATCAGTTGTGCTAACACATTAACATTATAGTTGACTTTTTTGTCTTGACATTTTTCTGTGATAATGCTGTGTGATGTTAGGATTTAGGTACATTTTAGCGAATTTTCAAAGAAAATGAAGCTATTGCAATGGCTTCGAAATTTAAATAATATAAATTTTTGGAAATTTTCTTCATAGAAATCCGTTTCAGACCATTCTAAAACGATTCCTGAAATTTAACACTTTTTTTATATGTATATATATATTTATATATATATGTGTCACTCCAGACGATAACTCTCGATAGAATTGAGATAAACAGCTCAAATTTGCACAAAAAATCTATCTTGGCAATCGAAAGGCTAAGTTCGAAGATGGGCGAAATTGGCCTACTCTAAGGAGGGTTTTGGCGCATTTAAAGTGCGCAAAAATTACCCAAAAATCCCCAAAATGTTATTTTCCAACAAGTGACCCCTCATTTTAAAGGTTTTTGCACGCTGAACACGATGGTGGAATCGGATTTTAGATATCTTGATCCGTTCTCAAATTAGAGCATTTAAAGTGCGCAAAAATTACCCAAAAATCCCCAAAATGTTATTTTCTAACAAGTGACCCCTCATTTTAAAGGTTTTTGCACGCTGAACACGATGGTGAAATCGGATTTTAGATATCTAAATACGTCCTTAAATTAGAGCATTTAAAGTGCGCAAAAATTACCCAAAACTAGGATAATCTTTAAACTCTTACCCCCCCCCCCCCACCCCCTTAGAGTGGTCAGATTGAAAAATGTGAGAAGTATTAATTGAAGACGAGAGTTCGAAGCAAAAAAGGGGGAGGCAAACGATTAGTACAACTCCTTGAATTTCCCATTTGACATATAATTGTTATGATACCTTCATAGATAGACAAGTACCGGCCCACGTATTACTAAAGGAAGACGAAAGAAAAAATCTATTTCAAATTATTCAATTTAGGTACTAACAGTAGGAGGAAGAAGGTTAGGTAGATATCTTATCAATTTATTATCAGTATCATACGAATATTTGATATTCAAAGGTAGGTAGGTACTTAACATGATAAAAATAATATCAATGAAGAAGGAAGGATCTACCTACCTAGTAGAGCAAATCTTGAACTGGTTTTAGATACCAGGCCTGAAATCGTAGTCAAGAGGAAAGGCCATTCAGAAGGAACAAGGAATCTACTCATAACAAACGGTAGAATCAGGATGGACAAAACGTACAAATTAAAATAAATACGAAGAGAATATACATAGAAAACCAAATTTTAGACCGAAGTTTTCCTTTATTCAAAACCATAGCCATTAATTCGAATATTTCTTTGAAAATTCGCTCATTAAGTCATGCTGCATGACTGGTTTTTTTTTAAACTCTACTATTTGTTGTTATGTTGGTGATGTATTTTATATGAGCTTGTTTTTATATTAATCGGTAATTGTGTTATAGTGGAATTCGTTACCTATTATGTTTTTATCTTGATGACACCACTTAGTTCCTCTCTAGTGTACCTACCTGCCTGAATATCTTATTATCTTAGATTCCTTTTCTTTGTAATATTATTTTGTAAGTGTTTACTTGACAATTTTCCATGCACCCTGTGTTTTCTGAGAGGTTTTGTATTAAATAACGCTTCTTGACGAATTGTTAAAAATCGCTCTTCGTAGCTTTCCACACTGTATATTATGTAGAGTGGTTGGTCTATGCTAGTCATTGATGGCGTCATCAGATTTTATGTATTTTAAAATAAAATAACTTTGGATATCGCGTACAAAACCGGAGTAGGTAGTTCTCTAGTCCCTGCTGTCAAATAAACGGCAAATATTGAGGAATTGACGTTGTAAAGAAGGTTCAGCTCCCAAAATTCATTTTCTATGAGTCAAAGACCTGGGAAGTTGTCTGAAATCACCACAAATTTGTAAAATAACCCTAGAAGTAGTATTAGCAGGTGAATCAAGACAATTAAATGGCACTATCAGTGATCAGAGATAATTTGAAGAAAAAAAGGAACTTAATTATCCCCTGTGATAGCCTGTTTTTGGAGGCCAAAATTGGTGGAATCCATAAAAAATAACTATTTCAACTATTGCACAAGAAAGAAACAATAAATGAACGGCCAAAATTTCTGTAGGTAAGTCAAATAGAATAATAAACCCATGTGACAAGGACTGTGCAGTGTTGTTGGAGCAAAGCGAGCATCCAGATCAACTAATCTACACATTTCAACTAATTCGAGCTTTGCGATTTTGAATGGATAGGAGATGCTGGGTACCTATTTGAGGTACTAGTATTTGAGATGCGAGTACATATTTGAGGTACTAGCATTTGAGATGCGAGTGAAGAGAACATCCAGAAATCTGATAGCCTATACTCAGGCGAATCTACACATTTAATCAATCTGCATCCGCGCACTTCCAGTTGAAACCGCGTTAGACCGTTGGTCTTGTAGCGCTAGACAGAAATAGTATACTTATAACTATGGGTGTCATTATTCGGTCAGTTGTCTGGGTCTGGGATAATGAACAGACCCAGGCTGCGGTTGATATACAGTAAACCTGTGTTGAATCAATAAATCAACGTGATTCGTCGCAATAAGTGCAGTGAAAAAGGCACGTTTAGGGGCCAGTATCAAAGAATTACACTCAGTCACATTCTTTGTTACTGGCCCTCAACATTTCACTTTTTTTAGTTCATTTAACCTTATTGTAGCTAAAATGAGTGGAAAATACGTGTTTTCTAGATTCCAAAACGCTTCTGAAACTTATTTTTGTAGGGTTTTCGCCAGCAATTTGATTTTAAAAATGGGGGCCAGTAGTAAAGAACACCCGAACGTACTCCTGCTCAAGCCTCTGTCTGATCGCTTCCTTCCTCCTCCGTACTTCCTCATCAGTCTTCTCGTTGTTCATTGTGTTCTCCGGATTACAACCATGTTACTACGAATTACAACCAAACTACTCCGCACTACAACCAAACTAAGCCATATCTCCATACTACTTCGTATTGCTGGTACTCCTTATTACAACACAATTATTACTCCTCCGTATTACACCACATTACATTCAAATTACTCCGTATTACACCTTAATACTCTGTATTACATCCAGATTGATCCTTATTACACCCTACTATTCCTTAGTACACCACTGCTATTACGCCTTACTGCACTGTTATTACTCATTACACCATATTACTCCTCCGCATTACACCATATTACATTCAAATTACTCCGTATTACACCTTATCACTAGGTATTACATCCAAATTGCTCCTTATTACTCCATGTTACACCATATTACTCCTTTGTATTACACCATATTACTCCGTATTACACCACATTACATTCAAATTACTCAGTATTACACCTTATCACTCTGTATTACATCCAAATTGCTGCTTAGTACACACTACTATTCCTTAGTGCACCACTGCTATTACACCGTACTACACTATTATTACACCATATTACTCCCCCACATTACACCACATTACATTCAAATTACTCTGTATTACACATTAATACTCTGTATTACACCACATTACATTCAAATTACTCCGTATTACACCCTAATTATATGTATTACATCCAGATTGATCCTTATTACACCCTACTATTCCTTAGTACACCTCTGCTATTACGTCGTACTGCCCTGTTATTACTCCTTATTACACCATATTACTCCTCCGCATTACACCATATTACATTCAAATTACTCCGTATTACACCTTATCGCTAGGTATTACATCCAAATGGTTCCTTATTACTCCATATTACACCATATTACTCCTTTTTATTACACCATATTACTCCGTATTACGCCAGATTACATTCAAATTACTCCGTATTACACCTTATCACTCTGTATTACATCCAAATTGCTCCTTACTACACACTACTATTCCTTAGTACACCACTGCTATTACACCTTACTACACTATTATTACTCCTCCGAATTACACCGGATTACATTCAAATTACTCTGTATTACACCTTATCACTGTATTACATCCAAATTGCTCCTTATTACTCCATATTACTCCTCCGCCTTACACCATATTACTACGTATTACACCACATTACATTCAAATTACTCCATATTACACCTTATCACTCTGTATTACATCTTATCACTCTGTATTACATCCAAATTGCTCCGTACTACACACTACTGTTCCTTAGTACACCACTGCTATTACACCTTACTACATTATTATTACTCCATATTGGACCATATTACTCCTCCGTATTACACCGCATTACATTCAAATTACTCTGTATTACACCTTATCACTGTATTACATCCAAATTGCTCCTTATTACTCCATGTTACTCCTCCGCATTACACTATATTACTATGTATTGCACCACAATACATTCAAATTACTCCGTATTACACCTTATCACTCTGTATTACATCCAACTTGCTCCTTACTACACACTGCTATTCCTTAGTACACCACTGCTATTACACCTTACTGCACTATTATTACTCCATGTTACTCCTCTCTATTACCCCACATTACATTCAAATTACTATGTATTACACCTTATCACTGTATTACATCCAAAATGCTCCTTATTACTCAATATTACACCATATTACTCCTCCGCATTACACCATATTACTCCACATTACATTCAAATTACTCCGTATTACACCCTATCACTCTGTATTACATCCAAATTGCTCCTTATTACACACTACTATTCCTTAGTACACCACTGCTATTACATCTTACTGCACTTTTATTACTCCATATTACTCCTCCGTATTACATCTTATCACTCGGTATTACATCCAGATTGCTCCTTATTACTCCATATTACACCATATTACTCCTTTGAATTACACCATATTACTCCGTATTACATCACATTACATTCAAATTACTCCTTATTACACCTTAATACTCTGTATTACATCCAGATTGATCCTTATTACACCCTACTATTCCTTAGTACACCACTGCTATTACGCCTTACTGCACTGTTATTACTCCTCATTACACCATATTACATCCAAATTACTCTGTATTACACCACTTTAAATCTGAAATCCTCTTTATTACATCCAAATTACTTCTTATTACACCTTATTACATCCACATTACTCCGTACTACACCACTTTACGGTCAAACCGGGTTACTTGGGAAAAATTCAAACAAATAGGCCATGCTACTCCGGTTTTCAAAATCAAGCCGGATTACTTTGTACAAATTAAAAGCGTAGCTTGACATAACGATCGTGGTGATGGCTGTGCGATTGCCTTCCCGACACATACCTTGGCCGCTGACACATGAGATATGTAGTGGAACTAGAACACACCTCGTGACGTCACCTCTTCCTCCTGTTAATAGAAGGATGGACCATTAAAGCATACCATTTTAGGAGTTCGTTCTTCCCTTTTGGGACAGGCCATTGTCATGCGCCGCTGGCTTCACTTCTTCAATGGCTTTTTGTCTTCTCTTATCATTGCATTAAAACCTCATTTATTTGCTTCCTTTCCCCGTGCGACTTTTACTTTTTCCTTTTGTCCCCGTCTGACTCTTTTGTGTCGCCAGTGTTAACTTCATCGAGGTACCCGGATATTTCTGCTTTCATGATCGGTCTTATTCGAGGGCACAGTAAACAATTGCTTCACAAATCGTTTTGTCATGAGGTCGACTCTTGGGTTTTTCTCGATTAGGTCCCCTTGTTCTACGATTAGCTGACCTGTAGCAGACCCTTAGTTTGATACGACCAGCCTAAGGTGCGTAATATTTACCCACCTACGCTTCTTATCCTTTCAGCCCCGTGGACTGTATATTATTTACCGTTGAGGTGTTAACCGGTCGAGTTGGATCAGTGGGCTTCGACCAAGGCGCTGGAGTGGTATCTGATTCGTCAGGATAACCATCTTCCCTACTACCCGCACTTTGCGGATTTCGACAACAGTTTCCATTTTGGAGAGAAGGCACACGTTGATTTCGCCAAATTATTTACTTGAAAGTGCTGAAAGCCAACCGTAAGCAGCATTTTGAGTTTGGGAGTTCAAATTGGCCTGGCCCACCAAAAGTTTAGGACAAGGTACTCATATTTTTTTCTTCTTTTCTTTAACAGGGTGGTTGGCTTTTTAGGTACTCCTCCCTTACTTCTACCGAGAGCATCCCGGCTTCGACCAAAATGCCTATTTCCCGATGGTGACGAAAATATTGCTGCTGTTGCAGTAGCAAATAATTTTAGGTTTAAGTTTAGAAATAGCTTCCCCCCTTCCCCTAATATAAGTGAGTTATTTATGCATAGCCTTGCGTAGGTTCTGGGTACTGTAGAACCAAAACCCTTCAGAATATTATTACCCGATCTCGACAGATAGCGAAGGTATTTTATATTAATGGTGACCATCGTAGGTTTTATCGTTTTATCTTAAGTAAATTCGGACTGCAACATTCGGATGCTAATGCACAAACACAAAGTGTTTGAAAATTCCTTTTAATGCTCATAACTGCCCGAAAAGGTAGTCGTAGTGAGTTGAAATTTGTAGGGTTGGAGCACAAATGGTCCCATATCTGATTCACTGAAAATGTACTTACGTACGCCTACGTGAAATCTTTCTAGAGCCCTCAACTACCCTAGAAATCGTTGTGAAGCGATGAGGTTTGGATGGAAGGTGGGGGTTGGGCCACAGATACCATATTGAAGTCACTGATAAATGACAGTAACTTCCGTCTGCGCATGCGCAAATTAACTCCTAATCGAGCCCATAACTACCTGAATAGTCGGAAAGAGATGAATGTTGAAGATGTCGGATGTTGTTGGGCAAAACTACAGAACTGCTTGGCCAATTTTAATGAAATTTCCAGGGATTTTGCTTACGGGTCGGGGGGGGGGGGGGATAACGCGGGATTATCTGCAAATCTTGTGTCCGTTGTCTGTAATCTCAACTTCTGAAGCTGCCGTGCGACGTAGTTATATAAGAAACAATAGGTAGTTAGCAACCTAATCTTAGGTCATTCAAATTGTTCACATTCTTGGGGCATTGTTATGGTAATAACATCGCACCTACTCTAATATAGGTAGTCAAACATGTCCTTGAGCTGTTTATATCGCGTCACTAGTCGTGAAATTAGGTAATTAAATTGGACAGTGAATTTATCGTTGTCATAGGTCAGTTACTCCTACAGTGGAACCTCGATATGTCGAACCTCCCTATCTCGAAAACCTCCCATACTCGAAGAATTTCTCCTGGCCCTTGAGAAAACCTCGTTCAACTCGAGAAAAAAAAAAATCTCGAAGTGATTTCTGGAGCGTCGAGCCCCTGGTAATTCGAAGTTGGTAGTTCCTGAGCCTCTAGTAACTCGAAGATGTTTACCCTGCGTGTGGATTCAGGTGTTTTCTGGTCGATTTTGGTTTTTTATTTTCAATAATGAACCATTGGAATCGAGCATGAAAAAAAAAATTCTAACCCCCCTCAAAATTTGATGGTTTGCGTTTCAAGGTATGTAGAATCCAAAACTGCAATAAAAAATTTCTGTCTGTCCGCCGTACGCCGTGCTGGCCACTTTTCTTAGTTACCATGAAACAAAATTGATGAAATTCGGGTTATAGGCTCCGTTCGGGGTCTAGTTGGTCCTCGAAGCTCGACGTTACTGTCAGTCATCTCTAAGTGGTTCAAAATAGGGGTGGACATTTTCAGAACGCCGTAGCTCAAAAACATTCGATACAAGGGTATGGTTTCTTTCACGTTATTAAATTTGTCTTGAGCTAAACAATTTTTTGAGACCACCCGGAGCATTGTACGTCCAGCCGTTCGTGTGCACCAAAAAGCTTCTTCAACACGATCGTGAATCAAACGGTATAAATCCGGCTCAGATAATCATCACTAGGGAGCACCTGATTATAATCAAGGATGGCTGTATGAAGTCGAGTTGGTTGTTCTGCGATATTATTTCATTTGATAAGTGATGGACTATTGGATTTTGTTGGTAGGTACTTGTGAAACTTGAACAAACGTTGAAGTATTATTGATGGGTAAATTAATGCACAATGGTAAATTATTACACAACGGTTCATCAACCAAGAAGGGGCTGGATTTTGTTGATCGGTACTTTTGCAACTCGAACAACCGTTGAAGTATTATTGATGGGCAAGTTATTACACAACGGTTCATTATACTTGACCACGAAGGTAGGTATTGACCACAGAAAACAGTGATCTACGCAGAAGGGGCGTCTATTTCACTCCACATCAACAATTTCCCTTCAGAACTTCATTATTTGCGTTTCTTTTTGCCGTTTTAGTTACTGCTTGTCATCGACAGAATTATTTTAGCAACATTCAACTCGTGATTTAGATAGGTAGGTACCTACCCTACTACTATTTGTGAACCCCCCCCCCCCCCCCCCACAACTAAAATTCTTAAGACCTCGATAACTCGAAGCCTCACAAACTCGAAAACCTCCCTAAGTCGAACTATTTCCTTGGTACCTTCATATTCGAGTTATCGAGGTTCCACCACACTTCCAGACGATTTGTTATTAGTGAGAACGATCTGTACACCACCATAAGGGACGTCGACTGTAATGAATGCATTACTTTACGGGATATTCTTGGTTGAAACGCCCATACTACCTTGATAAAATTGTGAAAGCTGAGAGCTGAGTTTTGGAGGTTATAATATGTGAATATCCAGATAAGTAGTCCCATAACAGTTTCATCAAACTCAGACTGTAATCTGTGTTCCCTCCATTCAAAATTTAGTTAATGGTCTTATACTTTTGGCATCCTAATTTCAGGCCATCTGAGTAATCCGTGGATTACGCTGCACCATATGTTTCTCATCTTCTACCACGAATCCTTTTTTCTAACTAGTTGTTCCTCATTATGGTTCCTATAGTGAGGAAATATATGCGTAATAAATTATTATATAGCATTTCCAAGTCAAATTCATCCTGTTCCAAACCAAAGTCAACTTTTTCCAAGTCAAATTCAACTTTTTCTAAGTCAAATTTAACTTTTTCATTTCAAATTCAACCTTTTCCACTTCAAATTCAACCTTCCCCTACTTCAGCAAAAAATTTAAAGTTTAATAAACTGAATAGTGAACCCCATTACTAACTATTTGTTGCATTATTTAAGGCTTAAATTAAACTACGCTATAGTTCAGTGCTGGTACCTACTAGGTATGTGTGTTTTTTTTTTGTTTTTTCATAACAGTTTAAAATTTTCCTTTTGTGAGCCTTCAACTGAAGTAAGGACCATAACTTCGGAGTTTGCAAATTCTTCGTGTTTACTTATTTAATGCCTATTTCGTTGCCCATCAGACTTTCTGATTAATCGAACGCACCTCATCTGATGTCATACGAAGTAGCGAGGGAGTTTGCAGTCGCTATCTGATGTCATCCGAGATTCAATTTAAGCCTTAAATAATGCAACAAAAAGTTAGTAATGGGGTTCACAAATTCAGTTTATTAAACTTTATATTTGTTGCTGAAGTAGGGGAAGGTTGAAAAATGGAAACAGTTGAATTTGACTTAGAAAAAGTTGAATTTGACTTGAAAAAAGTTGAATTTGGTTTGGAAAAGGTTGAACTTGACTTGGAAATGCTATATATGTGTATGTATAATGGAAATATATATATGTAATAGTGTTAAATATATATATATATATATATATATAAAATTTGTGATTTTATTAATGTGTTTCAGAGAAGTGGAGAGGTCGGCATGCGGGGGTGAGGAGGTGGTCGGATGCTATGGGATAGGAGGACGGGTGGTGGGAGGGGCCAGCAGGGGGGGGCCCCGCCCCCCGACGATGATCCGGCCAAGCGACCCTGGCACCAGCCCTCCAAGGCCCTTCTACCAAGGTCTTCAGGGTCAGTACGAGTACCTATCTACTTCAGCATTTCCCTACTATTTTTAGGACATTTCAGGGTGTTTGTGTGCCGGTGGAATCCATTATCCATTCATCTTGTAATGTCTAAAGCCAGGTTTACACGCTGCGATAAATCGTAACGATGTTGTTGTTACTATTTATTGTTCAAATAAATCGAAAGAGGAGGAATGTTTACACATTACGATAAATCGTAACGATTTCTGGCACACCCGTTCCATTTTTGCCGGAGCTGCCATGGAGGAAGTAGTGTTGTTGTCTTTGTATATCGATTGTTTAGCGAAAAAAATGAAAAAACCGCAAAAAACAAGATCAAAGTGGAGTCGCGAGTGGTTGCTGAAGAAAAGGGAATTCTCTCATGTGAAACTATTGAACGAATTGATAAATGAACCAAAAGACTGGCGAAATTATTTGAGAATGGACGAGGAAACCTATGTTGAGTTGTTAAGGTTAGTTTCTCCATTTATTTCAACTGCAAACTGGGTGACATCATAGCGATAAGTGGGAGCGGCCGTTTACACGTTCAAGCATGTCACTACGATTCGCAGAAATTGATGCCTTCCAACCCAACTCTTAACTCCAATACATCGTTTCGATGTCCCATTTAGACGCCACGATAAATTGTAACGATTTCTGGCACACTGGTTCCATTTTTGTCGGACCTGCCGTGGAGGAAGTAGTGTTGTTTAGCGAAAAAAGTGAAAAAACCATTTTTGAATTTTCGCCAGTTCTTTCTTATAAACCGTACACAATAATGAATTAATTTTTGTTTAACAGACGTATTCCTGTCGGCTGTCAGTTCAAACTCCTTGTATTTTTTCACAAGCTCAGTATACGCCAGGTCTTTCTTATTTCTGTCAGAATATTCCTTGCTCTTAACGAGCCATAAACTCAGAGTAGAGTTCTGTAAACTCAGAGTAGAGTTCTGTAAACTCAGTTAAAAACTCGCGAGGAGCTTGTTGATTCGAAATTTCTACCATAATATGCGACATTTTGATATGAACACATGGAAAACGAGAAGCCCTCCGGTGCAGTGGCAACTGCAAACTGGGTGACATCTGTAACAGTGTGGGCTGTTCTCGATACATTTTTTCTTCTGGTGGAGACGGGATCGGTTTGGGGAAGCCTAATCGATATCCCTTCTTAGCCGGTGATAATCTCGCTGGTCTAGGAGGGGGACTCTCGAGGTCCACCCCCACTGTTACACTCTGTCACACATCGTAGTGATAAGTGGGAGGGACCGTTTACACGTTCAGACATGTCGCTGCGATTTACAGAAATTGATGCCGGCCGGCATCAACCATCCAACCCAACTCCAACTCCAATAAATCGCTACAATGTCCCATTTAGACGCGACGATAAATCGTAACGATTCGATCGTTACGATAAATTGTTGCTATTTATGGTAGCATGTAAACCTGGCTTAATCTTAAAATGTCACTTACAAGGGTCATCCCAAAAATAATTTATAATAAGTACCTATCGTTTTATGAAGTGTGGGGGGGACTGCAGATTATTACACAACAGCATATTATTTATCTGCCTAGATACCCCTTCTGTGTAGATCATGTTTTCTCTGGTTGGTACCTACCCTTGTCCAAGAAAGCCCTAAATCGAGCAAGTGCTGGAGCCGCCCGGGTTATTACAGCTTCATAAATCAGGAGTTCTATAATTAGTTATTTGTTATTATGCATTCCAAGCATAAGTTTGAAGAAAGTTTCCGGAAAATTTCATCAAAATAGGGTTCGTGAGAAATTGAGTACCTCAGATTTTGAGTGTGCGCAATCGTAGTGGTCATAACAATTATTATCCAAGCGTTTTGAAGGCTCTTCTACCAAGGTCTTCAGGGTCAGTACGAGTACCTATCTACTTCAGCATTTCCCTACTATTTTTAGGGCATTTCAGGGTGTTTGTGTGCCGGTGGAAACCATTATCCATTCATCTTGGAATGTCTAAAGCCGGGTTTACAGGGTTACTATCTATTGTTCAAATAAATCGAAAGAGAGGAGGACTGTTTACGCACTTCGATAAATGGTAACGATTTCTGGCACACCCGTTCCATTTTTGCCGGAGCTGCCATGGAGGAAGTAGTGTTGTTGTCTTTGTATATTGTTTGTTTAGCGGAAAAAGTGAAAAAACGATTTTTGAATTTTCGCCAGTTCTTTCTTCTAAACCATGGCAAATTAATTAATTTTTCTAACAACCGTGTTCCTGTCTGCTGTCGGATCAAACTCTTTGTATTTTTTCACAAGCTCAGTATACGCCAGGTCTTTCTTATTCCTGTTGAAATATTCCTTGCTCTTAACGAGCAAAAAACACGTTAAACTACAGTACAGTTCTATAAACTCAGTTAAAAACTCACGAGGAGCTTGTCGATTCGAAATTTCTGCCATAATATGCGTCATTTTAACACGAACACACGAAAACAAGAAGCAACTGCAAACTGGGTGACATCGTAGGGATAAGTGGGAGAGACCGTTTACACGTTCAGACATGTCGCTACGATTCGCAGAAATTGATGCCTGCGAGCATCAACCATCCAACCCATCTCCAACTCCAATAAATCGCTACGATGTCCCATTTAGACGTGACGATAAATCGTAACGATTCGATCGTTACGATAAATTGTTGCTATTTATCGTAGCGTGTAAACCTGGCTTAATCTTAAAATGTCACCTACAAGGGTCATCTAAAAAATAATTTACAATAAGTACCTATCGTTTTATGAAGGGTGGGGGGGACTGCAGATTATTACACAACAGCATATTATTTACCTGCCTAGATACCCCTTCTATGTAGATCATGTTTTCTCTGGTCGGTACCTACCCTTGTCCAAGAAAGCCCTAAATCGAGTAAACACTGGAGCTGGCCGGGTAATTACAGCTTCATAAATCAGGATTCTATAATTAGTTATTTGTTGTTATGCATTCCAAGCTTAAATTTGCAGAACAGTTCCTGAAAATTCCAATAAAATAGGGTTCGTGAGAAATAGAGTATCTCACATTTCGCGTTTGCGCAATCGTAGTGGTCATACCAATTAACCAATTATTGTCCGAGCGTTTTGAAGTTTGCGAGGGACCATCTAAAAGCTATCCGCCCAACTATCCACTAAATTTGAGCAGAATCGGGCCATTGGTTCGTAAGAAATTGATTGCCACGGATGTCGGCTTGCGCAGTGGTCATACCAGTCTTCGTGTATTATTTTTCGATAATGATCCGTGTATTCACGATCATCTGTATTCTTAGTGGACCATCTGCCGCTCAGCCAGCAAATTCTAGCAAAATTGGATTTCGAATTGAGGAAATCATGCCTGTTGCAAGGATTTGTGCAAGGTGCAACAGACACCGAACAAAATTTGTTCCAAGTTACAAAAGTTGCTATCGACAAAATCCTAAATTATTTTTCTTCAAATTAAATAATATCCTGGATCAACCAACTAGGTTTTATAAAGCTAAAAAGCTATGCTTGTTTATAATCAGCTGTTCCTCAGCGATGATCTCAGTCTGGGCTGGACGTAAACCGTCACCATTGACATCAGTAAGAAAGTTGTAAATCTTATTTAAAAAGAATTGAAAGCGGGTTAACCTCTTCGGAGAAGGGAAAGATGTGGGTTATTATAAAATAGGTTTCCCCCTACGAAGGGAATTCTCGGTGCTTATGAGCAAGCCTGCTTGTACGTCAACCAAGAAGTGGGATAATTGGAAATACATTTTTCCCTTACTAATGGAATTTTCCCTGAGCATGTACAAGCCGCCTGTTATCTGGTAGCCACTCAGTTCTTGAGAAAGAGTTTGAGATGTTCGACAGTGTATAAATTTTTATTTTATAATAAACCAGTGGTTACGCGGAGTGGATTATTTTATTGGGGGGTCTATAGAGGAAAGTAATGAACCGTTTTGTACAAATTTGCATTTTTTTTACAGTCATCTAATTACTTCTATGAATAATTTATTGTATCGCGACTCGAGTTCTTACAATCCATTGTGGTACCAGTGTCGTGGTATCCTCCCAGAACCACAACTCTTGTACGTAGAAATAAGATCTCGCCAAATAAACCTAGAAGTGGGGACAGAAGATGCAGGAGAGCCGAGGGCCAGCCTGGAGATCCCCACCATCCTCTACAGCTCCCAAAATTATATATACTCCCCTCCTTCGCCTTTTTAACCATTCTATGCTCTCCTCTAGTTGCTGACTACTCTCTCTCCTCCTTACCTCGTCTCTCTCCTTTACCTAAAAGATCTTGGGCATGGTGGTGATTCGCTCATAACCAAACCAAGCAAACTACCCTAAAAGATCTCGGGCATGGTGGTGGTCCGGCCGTAACCAAACCAGGCAACGCTCCCAAAAGATTCCATGCATGGTGGTGGTACGCCCATAACCAAAGCGGACACACTCCGAAAAGATCCCGGGCATGGTGCTGGTCCGCCCATAACTAAACCGGGCACATCCCCCCTCGACGCCGCTCGTAGTGGATGTGCGTCAAATTTCGCATTCACTATAACCAGTTTTCGACCAAATTGCATAGCGAGTTATTAGATACACGCTGGTTCCGACCGGAATTTTAATTCCTCTGGGAGGGTCTTTATGAGGCCTGGAACAGATGTGTCCCAGCAAGTAAAGCGAGATTTTTATTGGAGAGATCTCTGGCGCGGTCAGTGATAATCCAGACATAATATTATTATTACCTGTTATTGTAAAACAAAGCTACCTATTATTGTACAACAAAGCTACCTATTATTGTAAAACAAAGCTGATGAAATATCTGCATTCAACAACTTTATAATTTTGCATTTATTTCAAACAAACTTTGCGCCACAAGTACCTATTGATATATTTGTAATCAGTGCGCCAGCTATACCGTTTGTATTATTTAGCATGGGATTGATGAGCGTACGAGGATAGTCGTTCAGTCGTTGATAATCGTACAGGATTTTAATTTGGAAAGTCGGCATTTTTTCACAAACGTGAATGGGTGTTGGAAGCGCTTGTAAAGCAGTAGTTTCAATTCCCAAATGTAATGTTTCTTATAATCAATGTACGGATGGCCCTTTAGTACCTAGTAACGAGTGCGGGGTTTGGTACTAAGCTACGTACGGAGGGTCTGCGATCTACATGATATTTACAGAATAGTACGTATATTATATAGAAGGTTTATCTATACGGATAGCTGTGATGTATAACAGAATGGTGTTCTGTACAAAATAATAAACCGTTGTTTAGGGATTTGCAGCGTTTTTTGTGTTTTAGTAACATGAGCTTTTGAGCTAACGGTTTCCATGTTTTTTGGGACGAGAAGACCGAATATGAAGTCGATTTTGACAAGAGTAGAAAATTGAGGTTCTCCCAAAGGTTCTGCTCCCAAAATTGATTTTTTATGAGTCAAAAACCTGGGAAATTGTCTGCAATCACCATCAGTTTGTATAATAATAATAATAATAACACTACAAAAAGTGTCAACAGGTGAATCAAGACAATTAAATGGCACTATCAATGATAAAAGATGATTTAGGGAGGAAAAAAGCAGCGTACCTAATTCGTGTTTTGGGGGCCAAAATTGGTGGAAACCATCAGAAATAGCTATTTCAGTTATTTCACATGGAAGAAACGATAAATGAACAGCCAACATTTCTTTAGGTGTGTTCAGTAAAATAATAAACCCATGTGGCAAGGACTTTGGAGCGGTTTTTTGGTGTTTCAGTAATATGAGCTTGTGAGGCATCGTTTTCCGTGTTTTTTAGGACGAAGAGACCGAATATGAAGTCAATTTTGACCAAAGAGTGGAAAATTGAGGTTCTAACGAAGTTTCAGCCTTAAGTTTACGTTAAATTTTGGTCTAAAAATCGGCGTTTTTCCGCACACAGTTTGTCTCCTAATTTTGGAACACATTTGGGTCCTGGTTGTGCTCTGAAGCTCGGCCGCCCGATCGGAATACACCCAGGGGCGTTATGGGTGGGGGTGGGGGGGGGGGTGTAAAAATGAGGGTTTTCGAGGTTTTAGTGATCATGAGCTTGTGAGGTACATATCGTTTTCCATGTTTGTTAGGGCGAAAAGACCGAATATGAAGTGGATTTTGACCAAAGAATTGAGGTTCTAACGTAATTTCAGCTCCCAAAATTCTGTAGGTATGTCCAATAGAATAATGAACCCATGTGACAAAGACTGCAGCGTTTTCCATTGTACTCTCGGCCATGGCATGTTTCCTTTCGGTTGGGCCTGTTTTTGTCGGATATGTGAAATCTTGTTTTGGCAGCCGCCCTGATCATGGGGCAGTGCTTCCGTCCTAAATTGAATCGAACCCGATAAAATTTTACTTCCATTTCGTATATCTACATAATAAGAGCGCACCTACGTAAGATAAGAAGCACGACGAGCTCGATCGTTCGGATGATTTATGTTTCTGGTGCCTGCAGCTTGGAATCCTTGTGATCGAAAATAACAAATTTTCGGGTGCGTCATTTGAGACGATCTCTGCCGTTGCATTCCTTCGGCTTGATAGCCTCGTTTTCGTGGTTTTATTGTTGGAATGTGCATTCCACTCTTGCTTTTTGTTTATTTCGCACCATTAAAACCGATAGTGCAGTTCCAAAGTGCATTCCTTCCCTGGTTCATTTGCTCGTTTCCGATCTCATTCAGATTATTGTAAAACCAGCTATTGTGACCATGGAACATCTCACCTTGACAGTGTGTGTACCTATCTGTTCTTCTATTTTTTATTTATTTTATAGCCTATGAACAAACACCCATTCTTCTTGCGCTATTATCCATATTTTCGTACTAAAGAGCTGTGTCCCTTTTGAAGCTTGAATACCCAGTAGTGTCCCCCCCACTTCTGTTATCAGCTAAAATAACTTAGTTAAGCATTTGTTCGAACTTTCGAAAACCTCAGATTGCCACAAATCGAGATTGGTACCTTAAGCATTTGTTTGAACTTTCGAAAACCTCAGATTGCCACAAATCGAGATTGGTACCTGAGTTTAGTTCTTCCAAAGAAATGCTGTTTACTTGAAATCTTCTTCATTCAATATTTTGTTGACTTCACAAACTTCTGAATCTACCACAAAAAAGTCCAGCGTTTTTTAAGCAAACTAAATTGTACCTTACTTAAAGAATAGTCAAGTATAGCTCTCGGTGTTTGTTTAGCATGATACGCTTCATAATATTTCAAGTTTTGTTAACGACAGGAACGAGTGGAGAAGGAATTGCACCCCTCCCCCACCATAACCCCCCCCCCCCCGTAACACCCTTCTACACCATAACCATAATACCCTCGAACTCTGCCCTCCTTGGGCGGCTGCGGTTTTGATTTTTCGTACACCCATTCTCGAGGGGCTCCTGAGGTCGTGTACTAAATTTCAACCCTCGGGACCATCTGACAGGAGGAATGGATGGGGGGGGGGGGGGTTCCAACAGTAGGTTAGGGAGGTTTTTTTAAGCGCGGTGAAAACCCGTCAGAATGTTCTTCTATGTGTTCCTAGGCGGATTTGATGGATAAGAGAGTCGATAGATCGTGAACATGACGCTTCGGCTATATCGAGAAGATCCCCATGTATTGCCTAACCGGAGGTGATGGTGTCATTAATGTATAATTTCATGTTGCAGGTACCATCAAAAGGCCCTTGCTGAAATCCGCAATTCTCTCCTTCCTTTCGCCAACTGCGGCGAGGGCAGCTCGAGCGCTGCGTCGACCATCTCGAGCGCCGCTTCGACGACTTCGGGCGTGTCGTCCGCCTCCGGACTTAGTTCCGCCTCGACCAACGGCCTCGATAAGGATTTGGCGAGGCAAAACGTCAACCACCTCGTCAGTATGGGCTACTCAGAGGTAATTTTGTTTTCACTAATATAATTTCATTTCTAACAGGGTAATCTCTGTCACTGACAGTGAAATCAATTTGGGACGACCATCAGTCCAGAACCAGTCAGTGTAACTGGTTATAATATCCAGTGCAGACTTCTGGTAGTTCGGTGAATCTGGTGGATAGCGTCTGGGAATTACCAAGCAGCGAGTTCTAGTCATCCTTCTATGGTAGTCCTGGCTCCTGGATCCTGCATGTTAGAATCTCATTACTTTCAAACGTGACATTTTGAGTTCATTACTCGTTTATATTCACTGTAGTTGAATCATGGACATAACGTTGAGCCAATGAACAGTAGGTACGCCAACAGAGTCCTTATGGAGAGCCGGAGACGCCAAAACATGTTCTCTGCACTTGTCGTTCTGTCGTACCTCGAAGATTCAGGCATTTCGGAAAGATGTTGACATTAAACGCCGCAAACAATACTTTGCCCTGCAAATGATCGGATTTTTCGACAAATTAGGGACTTGCACAGTTAATCAGGTGATTCAACATAAATATAAAGAACCGTCGACGAATTCACTTCAGTGACTAGAATTAATTGTTTATTGCATCGGAAAAATCCGATATTCTGATCCCTATAAGTAGTATCATGTCCCCCAGACACGACATCCCTTAATATGGCTGTCGATCTTAAGCAAATTCATAGAATTTCATTTTGATTTTATTTACTGAGAGACCAAAATGAACATTAAAAGCTCAGTTTTCTTTCTAGTGGCTCTGTTCACAACAGATACAGGTCAGTATCTCGAACTTGGGGAAACGCTATGGGATCATTTTAGTGCAATCAAAAGGTTCATCCGCTGGATGCAGATGCGTATACAGGAGTCACCCTGGTGGCACGTTAACTGGCAGCTGCATACTTCTATTAGAAGGATTCAAAAGAGCCAAGTCCGCGAGTGAACTTCTTTCGTTGTGAAGTTCTCCTTTTCAAGTGACGATTTATTTTGATTAATACTGCTGTTAGAGCCTCAGTGCTTTCATAGCATGTTCCCTCGTCCTTGCATGGGTTGATGAGAACCTGAGGTCTATCGTTGAGACATGATGATACTTGAAGCATGATGCGACTTCTTGGGGTGAGATTGAACTTCTTTACTTTTTTCGAGTTCTTCAATCATATATCTGCAGGTTGGGGTCAATAGACTCCAAGAGGAACGTATTCTATAGGTCATAAACAGTGCACTCAAGCAGTTTTACTACATAGCGGTTGAGGTGCAGTCAGCGATCCTAAATGCACACAATAAAAATGGTAGGTAGTTTTGGTGACAAAATTTGTCACTACCTCCGAGTACCATGAAATTTCCTGTGATATCAACACTTTGGCCGAAAAGGTATGACACACTTCAAGGATTTTATTTCTTATTTTCTCAAAATTCGCCATAACCTAAAACCAGTAAAAGGCTCCTTTGAGCGCTCGAGGTGTATTGCAGGGGTGGGGAAGGGGGAGGTCAAAAGGAATGGGCAAGGTCGAGAAAGAAGCGGGGATGAAGGAGTGAAGGGAGGCAGCTGGACGAGTGAGCTCCTGGTCTTACGCCCCCTTCACTACTTCTTCCTTTTACATTCCCCCCTGGTGCGTGCGTGTCCTTGATCGACTTAGTCTCTGCCTTCAGGACCTCCGAGCCTGGAGTTCTTGTCGGAATGGTCTCCCTGTCTGGATACCTTCCGTGGGAGTCCTCAGTACCTCTTCAGTTTGGGTTCCAGATCCGGATATGTATTTCCAAACATCTATTAGCTGGACTTCGGGACTGCTTCAGTTCTGTTCCAAGACCCTAATATTTCTCCAGCTCTCCATTTATCTGGTCTACAAGAATTCTTCCTGAAGGCTAGGTATTCCCTTTGTAGACCTCGTCAACTTGGTAACCTTGTATGGATTGTGTTCACCCTCAGGATTTCTTCAGTTGGGGTTCCAGACACAGATATTCTTCATGATCTACTCTGACGGCAAATCGTATTGGATTTCTTCAGTTGGGGTTCCAGACACAGATATTCTTCATGATCTGACGGCAAATCGTATTGGACTGAGTTCCATGGCTTCATTCTTCCACTATATACAGTCCTTACACTAGCAGTGGCCACCCATGGGCCCTCCTTCAGTTGGTGTGCAGATCCAACTATTTTCAGAAGTTCATTTTGCCCCGCAATATTTATCGATCAGGCCCTCCAGATCCTCATTTGCAACATCCATTCAGCCAGCAAGATCTGTCACACCATGCACTCGTCCAGTGCACCTTCCATGCACGTCATCAGTTCACGATTCCTTACTCTAATGGTGTCCTCGTCTGGACGGTCTTCTGGAAGTGGTCCTCGTCTGGTCCTGGTGGTGGACTCGTCTGGTAGAACTGAATGGATGTTCACTTTAGCCTTCAGTTAGAGTATACAGTCATTAATCCTCTTCAAGATATTTTAGCTGTCCAATCGTGATAGAGACTATAGTACCAAAAACCCTAGGCCTGTGTTTCTTGGAGATTTTGAAACTTTTCAATAACAAATTATGTTTTCACTTAGAATTGATCCACCGATACCTCTGCTCACGCTTTGGCGAGAGACTTTTTACTAAATAGTTTACCGATCATAAGATCAAGTCCTTTTCAAACCATATGCTTATCCTTGTGGTGCCTCGTTTTTGTCAAATCATAATCACGTCAAAGTCCTTCCTAGCTAACAATTAATTTTAAGTACCTTCTGCAACGTCTTTTTCAGTGGCGACGGATTTCATTCGATTCGTAAACGCTACAGTTCTTTAAATGAAGTATTCTTAGTTTCAATCCGAAACTTAAAATTGTTGCCCTAAAGTCAGAAAGGTGAGGGTGGAAGACTCCGTAGGTTACCTATATTATAGGATTTGTATTTTTAATTAAACTGCGTACCAGATGAATAAAACCGTTTACCAAATGAATTGAACCTTTTGCTGAATGAATTGAACCTTTATCTTTTCAATTAAACTTCATGCGAAAAACTGCATGAGGTAGAGCACATCCATTTTTTTCGCATGAGGTTTAATTGAAAATATAAATGGTTCAATTCATTTGGCAAAAGGTTCAATGGGCTAAGCGCGCGTATTTATTTTATTTCTTTAAATGAAAGTAGGTTCCATTCTAAGAATATTGAGACCAACCGCTCTCTCTTGCGATGAATACTTCTTTTTCTGTGATTTTTCAAAGATTCCAGCACTTCCTGCGTCCTAAGGGGTGCAATGACGTGAGAAGTGCTCTAATTTTTGAAAAAAATCATAGAAACAGAACTGCTCATCGTAGGAGAGTGCGGTTGGCCTCAAAATTCTTAGAATGGAACCTGTTTTCTTTTAAAAATAATTCTTTTGTCACCCATGCGCAAACCCATTCATTTGGTAAAAGGTTTAATTGAAAAGGCAAATTCTGTAATATTTAGTCTTCAACGAATTCGAAACGTTTGGATCGCCCCAAATTGAGGATTGGCGAGTTACCCCGATAATACACAGGTTGAAGCTGCTCGAACCTTTTCACACCCGGAATTCTTCGGTTGCTGAGACACAATCAGTTCGAGTTAGTTTGGAGCTGGAGCCGAATAAAGCAGCACCCGGAGTTGGACTGAGTTTTAAGGAGGGGAAGTGATAGGAGGGCAAATTAATGATTAGGGAGAGGAGGAAGAAGGCATGTGAAGAAGGAGCCACATAACCAGACATGGGCACACGCACAGCTCTGTGGCGATGGAGGTCCTTTATTAGGGGGGAGGAGGTTAGTACAACTTACGTTCGCGGTTGGTACTTTGTTGTTGGTTGTACTTAGTTATCGTGGGCACGTACTAACAGTAGTGTCTATGGCTTAGTACCTGAAAATAATTAACATTATCATGTACGTACTCGGCAGATAAAAACGTCTGCCAAGCTGGGTGGGCAGTATTGGTTTCCTCACTTACTGTACTCCACGTTACAGTATAAGAAGAGTATTGGTTAAAAAAAAATGATGCGTCAAAATGATTGAATAACAATAAATAGAGTAGTAACCAGTTAACCTAACATGCGTAATAGAATCAAACATTTCATGTTCGCGCGTGCGCAGACGAGAGTTACTGTACGGTTCCGATGAAATTCATGCGGAACTATCAAAGTACCATTCCCGATCGACCCTCAAGTTTGAACTCATTTCAACGATATTTAAGGTAATTACTGGCGTTTAAACTATTTCACATTTGCGCATGCGCAGACGAAAGTTACGTTACTTTTTCGATGATTTTTGTATGGGACCATCTGTGAGCAACCCGCACCTACCCTCCAAATTTCAGCCCATTTCGACCACTACTTCGGGTAGACTGTCGGACAGACACGGAACCAAAAATGTTCCTTGATGCCTGAAACGCAAAATGGTAGTGGAAATTTTCATTTTGGAGGACATGAATTTTTTTTTTTCTACTCAAATCACGAATCCAAGGCTTCCCTATCTTCGGTAGTGAGTAAGCAAAATTTGTTGCGTTGGGAATATTCTGGAATAGAGCTCGAGCACTTGTGACACCCTATGGATTATGCGATCGAAGCAGTTGTGCGCCAACATGAAATCCTTCTGTGGTTAATATCCCCAGACCTGTTTGACTAATATTTGTGAAGGGCCGTACATCTAACTTTTTGGATCTTTGAGTATGTACTGGTATTATTACCGAACGTTAGTGAGGCCCTTACTTGGACTCGAGTGACTTGTGGGTGGGTGGGTATTTATGTATGTATGTATGTCTTTACCGTAAAAGTGGCCCTTGGAACCGTGGGAAGAAATTCTGACAGTATACTCCTTGAGCCTCCAGAATTTGCTGTATAGTTTTTGTGCCTCGTCAACGCCAGGGAGAGGCGCCGCAAGAGCCAAAATACAGATAATAGGGGCATCTTAAGACTTCACCTTTTCAGGATCCAAATAATTCCAATCATGCAGCATGGCTTAAGAAGTACGAAAGTTTGGGGAATTGAGAATTTGAATTAACGGTCATCTGCCAGAGTGGCACGTCGTGTAGAAAAATTGTCAGAAAATAATTGTTGGGTGTAGAATCAAGAAATAGTGATTTTAGTCACTCGATGCAGTCTGAACTTGCTGGAATTACTCGCAGTAACGGTACCTCACATGCCTACATAAAAAATGTGATATTTTTTCGGATTTCGGACTACAGTTTTGTAAATTTGGTACGCTCGGTGCGTCTATTCGGATTGGGACTAGTTGCAACCGATTCAGCACTCCAAAAAACATGGTTGACAACGCCCCGCAGGCCTACGTTGCTGATATCCTGTTTGTTTTGATTTTTTGTGCCAAAATTTGTAAATTTGGACCAACTGAGCACATTGCGATCGGTCTTCGTAACTAACGCTCATTACTATTGCGGAGGCGGCTTTTCCTGCGCAAGAAAGAATGTTTTACCATGAAAATTAAGGGACTTATCGTGCGGAATGACACAGATATATATGTATGAGGAAAAGTGAAAATGTTTCATTTAAATCTCCGCTGCATGAAACGGATTTTGGAGGGGTTTCCGGTTCACATGGAGCATCTCCGAAATTTTGGAACGAGCCAGATAGCTATATTTTCTCTGAAAATTCGCTAAAACAGCTGATTTGTGGGAGGTAGACGTTGTATTCGTTTTACTCGAGATACATTTGAGGCTACTGGTCAGCAGACCCACAAGTAGTATGTTACCTGCTGTATCTGAGTTGACGATTCCTTCAAAAAGCCTCCGAATCACACAGATACATGAATTCTGCTCGTTCAGTTTTGGCCATTCTCCAAGTTCGATAGGCAGTTGGGTTTTGGTTTATTATTTTCAATAATGAACCATTGGAATCGAGCATGAAAAAAAAATGCTATCCCCCCCCCCCTCAAAATTTGATGGTTCACGTTTCAAGGTATTTAGAATCCAAAACTGCTATAAAAATATTTCTGTCTGTCCGCCGTACGCCGTAGTGCCACTTTTCTTAGTTACCATGAAACAAAATTGATGAAATTCGGGTTATAGGTTCCGATCGGGGTCTCGAAGCTCGACGTTACTGCCAGTCATCTCTGGTTGAAATTTTCAGAACGCCGTAGCTCGAAAAATTTCGATAGAAGGGTATGGTTTTTTTTACGTTATTAAATTTGTCTTGAGCTAAACTATTTTTTGAGACCACCCGGAGCATTGTACGTCCAGCCGTTCCTGAGCACCAAAAAGCTTCATCAATACGATCGTGAATCAAACGGTATAAATCCGGCCCGGATATCATAACTACGGAGCATCTGATTATAATCAAGGATGGCTGTATGAAGTCGTTGTTTGTTCTGGGATATTATTTCATTTGACAAGTGATGGACTATTGGATTTTGTTGGTAGGTACTTCTGAAACTTGAACAAAGGTTGAAGTATTATTGATGGGTAAATTATTACACAATGGCAAATTACTACACCGGCAAATTATTACACAACGATAAATTATTACACCACGGTAAATTATTACACAACGGCTCATCTACCAAGAAGGGGCTGGATTTTGTTGATAGGTACTTTTGCAACTTGAACAACCGTTGAAGTATTATTGATGGGCAAATTATTACACAACGGTTATTATTCTATCTCCGTAGAAGGGGAACCTATACAGGTAAATTATTACACAACGGTTTAGGGAGGTACCTAGTAACGAGTACGGGGTTAGGTACTAACCTACGGAGATTCCGCGATCTACATAATGTGTATAGAATATTACATAATATATGTTATATAGAAGGATTATCTATAAGGAGACCTGTGATCTGTAACAGGAGGGTATTCTGTACAAAATGATAAACCGTTGTGCAGGGATTTGCAGCGTTGTTTCATTGATATTATATTATATAAGTAGATATGAAGTAGAAATTATATTCTGAATGTAAGGAAGCTATAATGCCCACCGACTTATTTTTATTTATTTTATTTTTTTTTTTATTGCGCTGAATTGGGAAGAATGTGCGTGGTTCGATGTTGATAAAAGGGTTCGCAGGAATGACCTTTTGCCCACTTCAAGATATGGACCGGTCCTGGAGCCTGAACGCGCTTTCAAGTGGTCATTACGTTTTTGTTGTATCTACCGGGTTAATAGGCGGGAATGTGACCGAAATCGATCAGATTTAGACAGCAGATCTAGAGCTCCAGTAATTTTCTCGAAGGTTGAAATACAAGTTGATACAGAAACACCTTCCGTCTTGGTTTAAATTGAGAGCTTCACTAAATCATAATGATTACGTAGGTTCCTACCTGTTGGACGTCGATGTTAGAGTTGTGTGTAGATAAGTATCTACTCGTTTTGCAATTACTTAGTTTCCCCAACTGTCTTGCATAACTGGACCAAAACTAAGTCGATTACAAATTTACTCCCACCCGCTGTCCTACTCACCAAAGAAAAACAAAAGTCTGCCAATTCGATTAGGCAGTACAGCTTCCTCACTTGAATCACATGAACGTGTAGAATAGTTGGGTAGGTTCGTTTTGATACGGGACCATCTGCGATCCAACCCGCGTGTACCCTCAACATTTCTGCTCTCTACGACTATTTTTCGCGTAGTTAGAAGCGTTACAAGGAAATGGTCAACATTTCATGTTCGCGCATGCGCAGGCGAAAGTTACGTTACGAATCCGATTAAATTCATTTGGAACTATGGAAGTATTATTCCTGATCGATCCTCCAAGTTTGAACTCATTTCAACGATATTTAAGGTAGTTATGGGCGTTTCAATTATTTCACCTTTGCGCGTACGCACACTAAAGTTACCGTACCTCTTCAATGATTTTAGTATGGGACCATCTGTGGCCCAACCCGCACCTACCCCCCACATTTCAGCCCATTTCGATCATTATTTCGAGTGCTTATGGGCATTACAAGGAATTACCACCGACAGACAGACACGGAACCAAAAATGTTCCTGGATGTTTAAAACGCTAAATGGTAGTGGAAATTCTCATTTTGGAGGACATACAATTTTTTAAATCACGAATCCAAGGCTAGCTTTGTTAGTGAGGAAGCAGAAATCACAAGTTCTCCTTAATTGTGAGAAAAAAAGGGCTTATGTAAGTTGCGCGATTCCTCGATCTCAGTGCCTCCTCTCTTTCGACTTCTAATATCAGCATGCTCGAAGTTCCTCCTGTACAAGATCCGAAGCAGTTTCAGTTGCAGAAACAGCTGTATTGTGTAAATATCTGGCAGTGCATCGCAAATCGTGTTCACCCCTAATCCCTCCTCCTTCGTCACCCTTAAAACCCGTAGGTAACCTACAAGAGAAAAGATAGAAATGTGACTAAACCTAAGGAAAAGAGAATGTTGTGCATCAGACAGTTTTATTAATCCTCCCACTCCCACATAAATACCGACGTAGCCAAATCGGTCGCATAACCGAGGACTGAAGGTTAGCCAAGAGCACTCGTGGCTTGAACTGAGCACACTCCACACAATTAACATAGGTACCTCGCCACGCACCTGTAATGGGTTTGTCTCCATTTGGTTTGAGAATGCTCTGAAAAGGATTTGTATGTAGTTACAAGTTTCCGCTCGGCTTCAGGTTGTCCCCTCTCGTACAATTTGAAAACAATAGGGTGCCCATCGTCTGGAAGCTTGGAAAACCCAGATTCCGAAGGGTGTCATTAAAGATGAACGTTCAAGTTATGGACCCGTATACCCAGTGGCGTAGCCAAGATTGTTGAATGGGGTGGGGGTTATCGGAATAGTAAAAGTTCCTGTCGTGCAGCATGGATATAAGAGCGAATTTTTCGGTTACATGTAGAAGCGCCACTGCCAGCGAAAAACCATGCAGAAGCGCCACCCGTTCTCAGCCCCCTTAAAACTGCCAGTTGTAAAAGCGCCAGCACCTATTCATGTGTAAATCGCCAAACATTGCTACTATTTCTCAATTTGATTATGATAAGCGTTGGTAAAAACTGATTAGTTACTTATATTTTTTCAGCCCGAATATAATAATAAAACTCATGAAAATAAAAAAAAAATTTCAACAATCTGACCTAACCACTTTTTTGCTTTAGCCTGTTTAAAGACACCTGGGCGTCACTATATTGTAGCCAATGTGCATAAATTTAATCTTCTCATCGATTTCACGCTGCTTTTGGGGTTCCCTGCCCTTCGATAGGTCGCTCAGCTTGATGCATGATACTGCCTGCACTCCTTTCAGCACATCAACTACTGAATTTACTATAGGCGTTTACTCTTGCAACTTTGAAACGCTTCGAAGGCCTGGCGCTTTTACAACTCCCATGGAACGGTCTCTCGAGAGAAAACCTGGCGCTTTTACACTATAATTAAAGAAGGCTTAAAAGGGATAAGCGCGTATGCATGTCAGCCGAATTTTCAATGAAATATTCCTGCTATTGTGTAAAAAGATAATATAGCGAGAAACCGTAGTTACCACTTTTCTTAAAATTATATAATTTTTTCGTAATTTTAGCCACCGATGTTTGACCTAATAAAGTCAGATTTGACCCACTTGTTTTTGAGAAAAATAATCATCGAGATAGTCCCTCCATCGTTATTAACCATCCCACACAACGTCAGGTGAATTAATATTAATTTTAGGCATTACTACCAATTTTTTACCCCCCAAAAATCAAAATTTGACCCCTATTCTGTGTGAAAAACAACTGAAATGGTATTTTTCTTAACTCACCTTTCCATACCACTTCCAGTGATTTTTTATCAGTTTTTTCCAATTTTAGCCGTTTTTATCGACTTCTGACCCCTAAAAACTCCAATTTGACCCCCTTAGAATTTTTGAAAATTACTCATCTTCGAACTCATCCTTTTGTTTGGCATAAAAACGTTTTGGAGAAATTTGGAATTTTTATAGCGTACCCAAGGACAGATATCGTCTGGAGTGGCACATAAATATATGTATATACATAATATATAAATTTTTGTTTTAAGTCTAGGGATAAACTGAGGATGCTCTGAAACGGATTTGCCTACAAAAATATTTCAAAAATGCATGCTCTGTAAATTTTACCCGTTGCAATAGCTTCATTTTCTTTGAAAATTCGCTAATAAGGTTTGACATTACAAACAAATTTGAATTTAAATTAAATTTAACAAAGCACTGAATGTTACAGGTAACGTTAGGTAACTGGTGAAATAAAACATTTATTTGGCAACTATGTTCGCGAGTTATCAAAGGAAAATGAAGCTATTGCAATTGGCTCAAATTTTTCAGAATATAAGTTTTTGAAACTGTTTTATAGGCAAATCCGTTTCAGAGCATCCTGGTTTCATCCCTAGATTTTAACAAAAATTCATGCACTCTATATTTATTTATTGTGTAGATTTTGGATTCAAGGAATACCACCTTATAGTAGCCAAAGTTGTTTATTAGTCGGCGACGTTTCAATCCCCAAGTAGTGGGATCCTAATCATGCCTATAATGATAATTACTAGGTTAAAATACATGGGGGAGAAGACCGTAAAAGACATACACTAGACATACACTGATAATGGTAATAAAAGTCTTGGAGGGGTCTTACCTTATTAATGATAATTAATTGACTTTACTAGTTAATATAACTTACTAATTAATTTTTTAAACTTATTAATATTAACTTTACTAATTAATATGACTTTAATTATAATTAAAGTCATTAATTATAAAACAGAACCTGAAAGGTTTAAACCTAATCTACCATAGCCTTATAAAACCATAACCCATTCATTCCTAGTTCATTCCATTCCAGTCTCATTCTAGTCACTTCTTAATTGCCATAGTTAGCCTTCCTCCACAGCAACAGCAACCTTTCACTCCATAGATACACACAATCCATGGTCTTATCATACACCGTTATCATCTTCTCAATAATTCTTCCAAACCTGCTCATCAACCAGAAACTGTAAATACATAATATTGTAAATAGTGTAAATATATTAATTAAGAACGTGCAATAGATAATACTCCACTCTAGCAATAAGGTAAGACCCCTCCAAGACTTTTGTTACCATTATCAGTGTATGTCTTTTACGGTCTTCTCCCCCATGTATTTTAACCTAGTAATTATCATTATAGGCATGATTAGGATCCCACTACTTGGGGATTGAAACGTCGCCGACTAATAAACAACTTTGGCTGCTATAAGGTGGTATTCCTTGAATCCAAAACCTACACAATGAACATTCACAATCAGCCGGGAATCAATCCCTCAACCTCCAACTATATATTTATTTATGTGTCACTCCAGACGATATCTGACCATGGATATATGATAAAAATTCCAAATTTCGCTAAATGTTCTTATTGCCAAACAAAAGGATGAGCAATTTTCAGAAATCAAAGGGGGTCAAATTTGAGTTTTTAGGGGTCAAAAATTGGTTAAAACTGCTAAAATTGATATATAAAATCACTGAAAGTGGTAGTAGAAGGATGAGTGAAAACAGAAAAATGCCATTTCAGTTGTTTTTCACACAAAATAGGGGTCTAATTAGGATGTTTTGGGGTCAACAATTAGTAAAAATCAATATTAATTCACCTGAAGTGTGGGATGGTGACGGTGAGGGACTATTTCGATAAGCATTTTTGTCAAAAGTGCAGGGGGTCAGATGTTTGGGACAGATCGTTTGCAATAAAATAAACTTAATTTAACTGTTCAATCATGTTTGATTTATCGTTTAATCTGTAATTGTTGTATTTGTTTGTTGCTTTTGTGATTGTTATCATTCTTAAGATTTAATTTTAATCCCCCCCCCGGCTACGCTACTGCGTATACCCATCGAAGATAACTTCGTAAAGGTGCTTATGCGCTATATATTATGGGCGCCTAGCCGATCTTACATGTAACTCCTTGGGCTTTTTCGTTGAGCTTGAGCCAAACTCAAGTGTTTATGGTACTTAGGTTGATTGCCCTCGTGGGGCTCGTAACCGCATTCCTTGCCGCGTGGAAAAGAAAATAGTTGACGTGAGAATAATAGAATGTTGCTGCTACATTCCACTCATGCCAGCCGCGCCGTCGTGGGACAATTAGATAACAATGCGTGAATCGCCTCCCAACATTGAGGAGGAAAGAACTTCCCACTTTCAATAGAATAAGCGTTTTGCTTTTAACAGCTATCAACGTGCTGGTAATTAGAAATCTTACGATATTTCTCTTGAACGTATTGTGAACGTACTGTGTTCTCATTTGACTAATCTAGGGTTACCAGACGTACTCTTTTTATAGTATATTATACTCCTCTTTAGGTCCTTTCCTCTATAGTCTTCTCTCTTTTCTTACCAGAGCCTAATGTACTCTTTTTGCTTCCTCACTGCCGAAGGTAGGGAAGCCTTGGATTCGTGATTGAGTAGAAAAAAATCCATGTCCTCCAAAATGAAAATTTCCACTACCATTTTACGTTTCAGACATCGAGAAACATTTTTGGTTCCGTATCTGGGTTTTGTCTGTGGTAATTCCTTGTAACGCCCATAAGCACTCGAAATAATGATCGAAATGGACTGAAATTTGGAGGATAGATGCGGGTTGGGTCACAGATGCTCCCATACAAAAATTATTAAAATAGTACTGTAACTCGTCTGCGCATGCGCAAACGTGAAATACTTGGAACGCCCATAACTACCCTAAATATAATTGAAGTGAGTTCAAACTTGAAGGGTCGATCACGAATAATAATTTGATAGTTCCAAACAAATTTCGTTGGAATCGTGATGTAACTTTCATCTGCGCATGCGCGAACATGAAATGTTGACCATTTCCTTGTAACGCTTCTAACTCCGCGAAATATAGTCGTAGAGAGCTGAAATGTTGAGGGTACACGCGGGTTGGATCGTAGATGATCCCATTTCAAAATCATGAAAATCGTTCTGTCTTCGCATGTGCAAACGTGAAATACTTGGAACACCCATAACTACTCTAAATGTCGTTGAAATCAGTTCAAACTTGGAGGGTCAATCAGGAATAATACTTTGATAGTTCCAAATTAATTTCATTGCAATCGTTATGTAACTTTTATCTGCGCATGCGCGAATATGAAATGTGGACCATTTCCTTGTAACTCTTCTAACTACGCGATAAATAGTCGTAGAGGGATGACATTTTGAGGGTGCACGCAGGTTGGGTCGCAGATGGTCCCGTTCCAAAATAATGGAAATCAACATTCAAAATCACGTTAAAAATTCATTCAAAATTCAAAATTACGATTCAAAATCACGTTCATGTGATTCAAGTGAGGAAGCTGTACTGCCTACTCGAATTGGCAGACGTTTTCAATAGGCAGAGAAGAAAACTTGAAAAAAGTAATGATGGCCTACCTACCTATATCCTTCTAATGAATACCTTGATCAAACCTAAAATTGCGTCTTTTTCCTCCACCACCACCATACACTTTATGGCCACGTTAAGGTCTCTCTACAGCCAACAGCCATAAGATAAGAAGAACGAGATGTTGAAAGTTGCTCTTGCTATTAATTTTATATGTAATATGCCTCGTCCTCCGTGGTTGGTGATTGTAGCCAAGCGTAGGGGCCAAAGCCACCAAGAGGGAAATGCAAATTTAATGTCGCGATTTTCAAGACTGGTTTGTGAAGGTACTATTTGATATCATTACTGATGAAACTATTATTTCCCTAAGTCACTTGTAAAATGAAACTGGAATAAAAAACGCTGCAAATCCCTGCACAACGGTTTATTATTTTTTACAGAACACCCTTCTGTTATAGATCAAAGCTTTCTGTATAGATAACTATATAATATAATATGTACTATTCTATACATGTTATGCAGATCGCAGACCCTCCGTAGGTTAGTACCTAACCCCGTACTCGTTACTAGGTACATATCCAAATCACGAGTTAAATGTTGCTAAAATAATTCTGTCGATGACAAACAGTAACTAAAACGGCAAAAAGAAACGCAAATAATGAAGTTCTGAAGGAAAATTGTTGATATGGAGTGAAATAGATGCCCCTTCTGCGTAGATCACTGTTGTCTGTGGTCAGTACCTACCCTCGTGGTGAAGTATAATGCACCGTTGTGTAATAATTTACCCGTCAACAATACTTCAACGTAGGTATGTTCAAGTTGGAAAAGTACCGATCAACAAAATCCAGCCCCTTCTTGATAGATGAACCGTTGTGTAATAATTTACCGTTGTGTAGTAATTTGCCGTTGTGTAATAATTTACCCATCAATAATACTTCAACGTTTGTTCAAGTTTCACAAGTACCTACCAACAAAATCCAATAGTCCATCACTTATCAAATGAAATAATATCGCAGAACAACCAACTCTACTTCATACAGCCTTCCTTGATTATAATCAGGTGCTCCCTAGTGATGATTATCTGGGCCGGATTTATACCGTTTGATTCGCGATCGTGTTGACGAAGCTTTTTGGTGCACACGAGCGGCTGGACGTACAATGCTCCGGGTCGTCTCAATAAATTGTTTAGCTCAAGACAAATTTAATAACGTAAAAAAACATACCCTTCTTTCGGAAGTTTTCGAGTTACGGCGTTCTGAAAATTTCAACCCCTATTTTGAACCCCTTAGAGATGACTGACAGTAACGCCGAGCTTCGAGGGCCAACTAGACCCCGAACGGAACCTGTAACCCGAATTTCATCAATTTTGTTTCATGGTAACTAAGAAAAGTGGCCATTACGGCGTACGGCGGACAGACAGAAATTTTTTTATTGCATTTTCGGATTCTACATACCTTGCAACGTAAACCATCAAATTTTGAGGGGGGGGGAGGGGTTAGAATTTTTTTTTCATGCTCGATTCTAATGTTTCATTAGGTATTGAAAATAATAAACCAAAAGGATACCTCATACTCAGTTCCATATTCCTCAGGGGTTCCTCATTCCTGATTTTTGTACCTACCTACCTTTTTTTCATAGGTAACTTGCCTGAAAAAGTTTTATGTAGAAACTACCCAGTATTAGGGACATTCGGATTGTTACACTCTTTTTTTCCGAGGGAGATCCGGTAACCGTAGACTGATCTTACGTATGTTTTCCGTTTGGAATAGAGCTGCACCAAATGTTGACAAAAATACAGGTTGAACACAAAAACTGTCATTTCAAACAGATTTGAACTCCAAACAAATATCCTAGAGCACCGGGACCTTCAAATTCTAAAATAGGTTTTTGGTTGATTATTTTCAATAATGAACCATTGGAATCGAGCATGAAAAAAAATTCTAACCCCCCCTCAAAATTTGATGGTTTACGTTTCAAGGTATGTAAAATCCGAAAATGCAATAAAAAAAAATGTTGTCTGTACGCCGTACTGGCCACTTTTCTTAGTTACCATGAAAAGAAATTGATGAAATTCGGGTGATAGGTTCCGTTCGGGGTCTAGTTGGTCCTCGATGCTCGGCGTTACTGTCAGTCACCTCTGGGGGGGTTCAAAATAGGGGTTGAAATTTTCAGAACGCCGTAGCTCGAAAACTTTCGATGGAAGGGTATGGTTTTTTTTATGTTATTAAATTTGCCTTGAGCTAAACAATTTTTTGAGACCACCCGGAGCATTGTACGTCCAGCCGTTCGTGTGCACCAAAAAGCTTCGTCAACACGATCGTGAATCAAACGGTATAAATCCGGCTCAGATAATCATCACTAGGGAGCACCTGATTATAATCAAGGATGGCTGTATGAAGTCGAGTTGGCTGTTCTGCGATATTATTTCATTTGATAAGTGATGGACTATTGGATTTTGTTGGTAGGTACTTTTGAAACTTGAACAAACGTTGAAGTATTATTGATGGGTAAATTATTACACAGTGGTAAATTATTACACAACGGCAAATTATTACACAACGATAAATCGTTTCTTTTTGCTGTTTTAGTTACTGTTTGTCATCGACAGAATTATTTCAGCAACATTTTTTAACTCGTGATTTACGTAGGTACCTAGCAACGAGTACGGGTTTAGGTACTAAGCTACGGAGGATCTGCGATCCACATAATATGTATAGTGTAGTATTATATACCTAGTTATCTATACAGAGAGCTGTGGTCTGTAACAGAAGGGTATTCTGTACAAAATAATAAACCGTTGTGCAGGGATTTGCAGCGTTTTTTAATAGGGTTTCTAGGTTTTCTAGGTGTCTTATCAATTATACCTGCTCGTGGTTTACAAAGAAAATTTCCAGCGAAAATCGGACAAGCGGTTTAGTCACCGTTTTCGCGTCACACGGCTATAACGCGTCGACTGGCCATCTCCCAACTGCTGCCACCGGCCAGCCAATCAGAACCCATATCTGTATAACGTCGCAGGAAACAGCAGGGCCCCAGTCCCCGCTTCTGTTGATTTATTATTTTGAATATTGAACCTTTGGAATCGAGCGTGAAAAACAAAATTAACCCCCCCCCCCCCCCCCTCAAAATTTTAAAGAATCCGAAATGGAATTTAAAAAACAATTCTGCCTGTCCGCCGTACCCCGTACTTTGCACTTGTCTTAGTTACCGTGAACCACAATTGATGAAATTTGGTTTGTAGGTCCCATTTGGGGTCCAGTTGGTCCGCGAAGCTCGGCGTTACTGTCAGTTTAGTAGCCTAGTAGTTTAGTTTGGTAGCCACTCACGTTCAGGCCAAGCCTTGAGGACTGGACTCAAGGCCTAGGCCTTGGGGTTTGGCCTGAACAGTCCTTGCCCACACACGCGAGGAATTTTTCCTTCAGTTCAGTTTGTGACAGCAATCGAGGACGATATGTTGTTGGCAGTACCGAGCTGCTTAATTGCAAAAAATTACATTTCGAAAAAGAAGAAAAGAGTGTTCAAAATTACGTGGTGTATACAGTGGTTATTAAAAACAGTGGTTATTAAAAATGTTTTCTTTAATTTTGAAAGCAATAGAGCATAAGCTGCTTGCCTCTTCGTTCTGTCATGGTATTCTTTACTCTGCACTTTCCATAAACAAGGCTCATTTTCGTATATAGTGAGAAACTGTTCGAAATTCTCGCGATCCGACATAGTCGAAACAAGAAAAACACGCGACCAACGCGCGAACTCCAAGCAGACTGAAGGAAACGGCACACACGTGAGGGAGCGGCCTGTACAGTCCCGGCCTCAGAGGCCGTCGGAATGGTTTTTCGATTCGACCGTTTTGGCCTGTACAGGCCGTTCGGTGGCCTCGAGGCCACGACACTCACGTGAATTAAATCCTCAAGGCCTGGACTGTTCAGTCCAAACCTTGAGGAAATCCTGCACGAAGGTGTGGGACTAAAGGGGTGAAAAATAGGGGTTGAAATTTTCAGTACGCCGTACGCTGTGTCATGCATATCTACTTTAGTTTCGGTCTGAAAAGTTCGTTCTTTCGCACACAGGCTCCATTTGGGCCCTAGTTGTGTCCCGAAACTTTTCAGCCCGATCGGAATATACCCAAGGGTTTCATGGATGAAAATGGTTGTGAAAATAGGGTTTTTTGGTGTTCTACTAACAAGAGCTTGTGAGGTATAGTTCTCCATGGTTTTAGGACGAGAAGACCGAATGTGAAGTCGATTTTGACCATAGTGGAATATTGAGGTGCTAACGAAGTTTCAGCCTCAAATTTACGTTACGTTTTGATCGAAAATCATTGTTCTCCCGCACACAGTTTGGGTCCCCGTTTGGCGACACATTTGGAGCCTAGTTGTGCTGCAAAGCTCGGCAGCCCGATCGGGGTGTGTTATGGGGGAAAGTGGGTGTGTAAATAAGGTTTTTCGAGGTTTTAGTGAAAATGAGCTTGTGATGTATCGTTTTCCATGTTTTATGGGGCGAGAAGACCGAATATGAAGTCGATTTTGACCAGAGTGAAGAATTGAGATGGTAACTAAGGTTCAGCTCCCAAAATTCATTTATTATGAGTCAGAAACCTGTAAAATCGTCTGAAATTACCGTCAATTTGTATAATAACACTAGAAGTAGTATTAGCAGGTAATCAAGTCAGTTATATGGCACTATCGATGATCGAAGAGCATTCGTAAAAAAATAAAAAAAATAAATAAAGATCCCAGTTCGTGTTCTTGGGGGGCCAAAGTTGGTGGAAACCTTCAGAAATGGCTGTTTCAATTATTGGACATGAAAGAATCAATAAATGAACAGCCAACATTTCTGTACGTATGTCCAATAGAATAATAAATCCATGTGACAAGGGCTTTGCAGCGTTTTTCGCTGCCTAGGGGGTAGGGAGGGAGGGTAGGATGAGTGGTAGCCTTTTTTTCTGTTCTTGCACGAATATAAAGCTTCCTCACCTTTGTTGTTCACTTATTATTGACATGGATATTGTTTTATTCCTGTTGGTCGGTCAGAATACGTATGTGTTCCTATTTGTATTTGCGACTACCATAAATATAATATCAATGAATGCCTAGTCCAAGAGAACTGAATTTGAAGGACGCATATTGGACTAGATATTGAAGGTTGGATAGGTATTTATAGGGCCCATTAATTTATCTACGTCACTACCAATCAGTCATGGATACCAAATTACGAATCACCGACTTTGTGAGTGGGGGTTGTTTTGAGTTGCCGCTACTGGTGTTCTGCTGTGAGGTGCATAACTCGCAAGACATCGATTCAAATTGGAAGAAGGAAAAGCCTTTGGAAACCGCGAGAACCGACGAAAAATATATTCGCTAGCCGAGTTGGGCGGAGAGGCAGGAAAATTGGCGACATTCCAGAAACGGGCTGATGGGGAAGTTTAACTACCTAGGGAAGGGCGATGGTGGGGAAGTGTGAGGGAGGGGAACGGAGCAGAATTTCTAGTAGGCTACAATCAATTCGAGTGATTAGGAATATGAAATTAAAAAGAACCAGTCCCTCGCCATAATTATAGGATGTGCTTCCTTTCGCCTCCTCCCATCCCTGCTCCACCGATCAGGAGCCCGCCTCATGTCTCCATTTTCGTTTCTCGATCAACCACCTTTCGGGCCGATGGAAAATTTCAAGTTAAAATCCCACTGATGTGCCACCAGGGGCTGTTACCATTGATTGATCCATTTATTTACAGCTTTCTCCGGTGCATCACCTTTAGGAGGTTTGTTGTTGAAACTGTTTTGAACGGATGTCCATCTCGTCACCCCCGCAAAAGTGGATAATGAACTGCAACTAAAGTCGTGGCTAAATGATACTCCTGCCCGACTGAGTCAGGGATTACATCTGCCGAGTATCCAGTAGCAGAATAACTACGAATGTCTGGTACAAACCCAAATAAGTACTAGCTCATCTCAGTTTGTACCTGTTTTCAAGTAACAAAATCAAAAACGCTGCAAATCCCTGCACAACTGTTTATTATTTTGTACAGAATACCCTTCTGTTACAGATTACAGCTCTCTGTATAGATAACCCGTCTATATAATAATATGTACTATTCTATAAATATTATGTAGATCGCAGACCCTCCGTAGGTTAGTACCTAACTCCGTACTCGTTGCTAGGTACCTATCTAAATCACGAGTTAAATGTTGCTAAAATAATTCTGTCGATGACAAACAGTAACTAAAACGGCAAAAAGAAACGCAAATAATGAAGTTCTGAAGGGAAATTGTTGATGTGGAGTGAAATAGATGCCCCTTCTGCGTAGATCACTGTTTTCTGTGGTCAAGTATAATGAACCGTCGTGTAATAACTTGCCCATCAATAATACTTCAACGGTTGTTCAAGTTGCAAAAGTACCGATCAACAAAATCCAGCCCCTTCTTGGTTGATGAACCGTTGTGTAATAATTTACCGTTGTGAAATAATTTGCCGTTGTGTAATAATTTACCGTTGTGTAATAATTGACCCATCAACAATACTTCAACGTTTGTTCAAGTTTCAAAAGTACCTACCAACAAAATCCAATAGTCCATCACTTATCAAATGAACAACAAACTCGACTTCATACAGCCATCCTTGATTATAATCAGGTGCTCCCTAGTGATGATTATTTGGGCCGGATTTATACCGTTTGATTCACGATCGTGTTGAAGCTTTTTGGTGCACACGAACGGCTGGATGTACAATGCTCCGGGTGGTCTCAATAAATTGTTTAGCTCAAGACAAATTTAATAACGCAAAAAAAACCATACCCTTCGATCGAAAGTTTTCGAGATACGGCGTTCTGAAAATTTCAACCCCTCTTTTGAACCCCTTAGAGATGACTGACAGTAACGTCGAGCTTCGAGGACCAACTAGACCCCGAACGGAACCTATAACCCGAATTTCATCAATTTTGTTTCATGGTAACTAAGAAAAGTGGTCAGTACGGCGGACAGACAGAAATTTTTGTATTGCAGTTTTGGATTCTTCATACCTTGAAACGTAAACCATCAAATTTTGAGGGGGGGGGGGGTCCGTTGTATCTCGGCAATCTTGATACTTCACCTCTTACTCTTAATTAAATTGTACGGGGGATTTTTGAGGGGTCTGTATCACCCCCCTCCACTGCGATCTGCAAGGTCTATTCTGGTTTCACGCCTCTTACTCTTTTAATCTTGCTAATTTATTTAAAAGAGTAATCTTAATACTGTTACTATTAAGTAATTTCAATCTTACCAAAGAGTAATTTTAAGCTTACTAATTTAATTAAAAGATTAATCTTAATACTCTTTTAATGCATGATGTTACGTGTAACTGCAACAATTTATCTTTTTCCGATACTTGCAAATATCTGGGAGTCTGGTTTGATTACCAGTTGAAGTTTAAACACCATATGAGCTCAGTAATTAACCGTTTAAGAAAGCTACTTTACGTATTCAAAGTTGTTCGCGATTTTTAGCCAAAGTACCTGCTGCGATCTGTTTACTTGGCATTGTGGGGTGGAACATGCGCATCTCATTTGAAACCATTGCAAACAGTCGAAAATGTCCTAATTAAATTAATTTTATGGAAACCGATGCGGTATCCCACGGCTCTTCTCTATAACAACTTTAATGTTCTAAAAATCAAAGTTTCTTGCTATCGTCTTGTCTAAAAGTTTTGAATTAGGTGCATTTAACTCTTGTATTTCTAACCTCCCTTATACCAGACCTTGTAACAATAGCAATTTAAGAATTCCTTTAACCAGAACTGAGTTCTACAACCGAGGTTCTATAGTGCAGGCTATTAAATTGCTTTATTCCAATAATATTAATCCTAAGGGCTTTATAAGTGTGAGTCACTTAAGGAAGTATTTTTTATCTCAGATTCTTTTACTTTCATAATATTCAGCTGTAAATGTAATTTTCCTTTTTGATGATTTGATGCCGATGTGATACAGAATTACAGCTCGGCCTAGATTAAGTGGCTCTGCCAGTTTACACAAGTTCTCTTATGAACTTCTTAACTGGCAGGCATTGGTATATTTTGCAGTGTTCATTTAATTTGTTTTATATTTTTTATTTCTTAAATGCCAATAAATACTTCTTCTTCTTCTTGTTCTTCTTCTTAATGCTTGATAATTCGCCTGTGCCGATTGACACGTTGGTCTTGAAACTTGAAATCAATGAAAACCATACCATATCGGGCGATTGAACTTGCAGAGCGTTTTCAGTGTAGTTACTAAAAGGATCATTTGTAGAGATCAGTGTGATATAAAATAAAACGCTGCAAATTATTGCGCAACTGTTTATTGTTTACCTGCATAGATGCGTAGATCACTGTTTTCTGTGGTCAATACCTACCCTCGAGCTCCCCCCGGAAAGCCCTAAATCGAGTACTGGAGCCAGCCGGGGAATTACAGCATCATAAAAATGCGCGGGATTCAATAGTTCAGTAATTGAATATTTTTTGTTATTCGTGAAGCAGAATGTTTGTTGAAGTTGCAAAAGTACCTATCAACAAAATCCAAAAGCATTCTTCTTATGAAATATTATCACAGAACAACCAACTCGACTTCATACGGCCATCTGTGATTATAATCAGGTGCTTCCTTGCAGTGATATCTGGGCCGGATTTATACCGTTACATTCACGGTCATGTTGTTGAAGCTTTTCTTTGCAAATGAACGGCCGGCTGGACGTTTGCTCCAGATGGTCTTAAAAAATTCTTTAGTTCAAGATCAATTTGAAAACGTCAAAAAAACCATACCCTTAAAAACGAACCCATATTATTGAAAGTTTTCGAGCTACGGCGTTCTGAACATTTCAACCTTTAGGAACGACACACCGAGCTTCGCGAACCCACTAGACCCCAAACGGACCCTACAAGCCAAATTTCATTAATTTTGGTTCATGGTAACTAAGAAAAGTGCGAAGTATGGCGGGCGGTGTACAGCGGACGGACAGATTTTTTAAATTCCGTTTTCGGATTCTACATACCTTGAAACGGAAACCATCAAATTTTGAGGGGGTTAACAAAAATTGTTTCATGCTCGATTCCAAAGGTTCGTTATTGAAAATGATAAAACCAAAACGGAGTCATCGAAAGGTTGTCAATTTCCACTAATTAACAAAAAAATATTGTTCCATAAGAAGTACATAAAACAGTATTCTTTTAATGTATTAGTGGAAATAGACAACCTTTCAATAACTGTTTTTGTTATTTTGAAATGGGTTTCCACGATTTCATCGCGAGTGATTGTCGAACATCAGTGAGGCTTTTACTTAGACTCAAGCGGCATTTACGTGTGGGGTATATATTATATGCACCCTTGGAACCGTCGTAAAAATCCGAAAAATTTACATTTATACTCCTTGGGCCCCCAGAATTTGCTTTATAGTTTTTGGTCTCGACGACGCCAAGGAGCGGTGTAATTATTTGCAGGTATCACTATAATAGGTTTTGGTTGCAAGAAGAAGCCAGTTAGTGGCGCCACAAAATCCAAAAAGCAGCTAATTTGTCGTAGGGGTGCGGGAGCGTCCTGCCCGCCCAGAAACCAAAAAACTCGAAAGCGACCAAGAACACTATTTACACGACAGAACAAGTAGGGTTTTAACCCCCGTAACTCGGCCTCCTGCGGGTCTCCGATGTTGATTTTTCGTACACCTATTCTCAAAGGGCCCCTTGGGACGTGTACCAAATTTCAACTCTCAGGGACCATCAGGTGCTTGAAAATCGCTATTTTTCTTTCAAGTTTTTCTACTTCTTGTTCTTTAAAAGGGCTACAGCCTCGCAGACATAACGGATCGAGCTGAAAATTCTCACATACATTCGTTATGCTCCAAGGAAGTGCATTTTGTCGCCCCCCTTTCACCCCTTCGAGGGGGGGGGGGTGCAGTTCTAGGAGTAAAATTTTTTTTAAATGGACAAAAACTTGAAAATATAAATTTAAAAAATTAAAAAATTTTATTACTGAAGAAAATTCATTAATGCGAAAAGATGTGATCCCCCCCCCCCAAACAATCCTATTGTATAAAATTTACCCGCCAAAAAACCTCCTCAGCCGCATAAAGGGTTGACAGACACCCTTTTTACCACCAAAGCATGCGAGTTGCGAAGCACTAAGCATGTTACTTTGGCAGACAAAATGGATATCCTTTTTGCAGCTGAGGAGGGTTTCTTGGCGGGGCAAATCTTACAACAGGGTTTGTTGGAGGGGGTCTTTTTACTGGAAGTAAATGAGGCTGCTAGTCAGGGGACCCGCTAATATTGTGGGGCAGTCCGCTCTGCTACTGTATACGGACTTTTACAGTTAAATTTATGGTGAAACAGGCCGCCGAAATACTGCTAAACTTATATTCTCTGAAAAATATGTATTGTTAATTTGCGTGCTTCGCATTTTTAGTGCTCTAATTTATTGACAGAAGCGGATTTACGACTGAATGGCTATTCACTGGTTCGGAGATTACGTCTGGAACACCCTGCGCAGACATCTATTGGATTCTTTGGAGTAAAAACGATCGTTTTCGAGGATATCCCTTCCCAAGCTATTTTTATAGTCATAAACTTTGTCTGGATATTTTTTTTCTCCAGAGGGCGACCTCGGTTTGTTGAGTGGAGAACGAGGCAGCCTGGATTTCTTGCCGTATGCCGAGTGACTAATCGGTAGTAACCTTCTTCCCTGGGTGACTCACTCCTTAAGTATTGTCAGCTGAGATATTGAACTTCCTTCGGCGTTTGTCATTGAAGTTATACCAGCAACAAAGAGGCTCTTGATATTTCTTGGTTTCATTTTTGTTCCTAGCACCTGACACGCACCTGCGCCATCCGTACTTGCCTTTTCCATAACGGATATATAAAAACCATTACAAAGGAATACACATTTTTTTCTTCTAAAAGATCACGGTGACTCCCATGTTTGGTTGGATTTTTGGTTTATTTATTCTGTGAATGATACACCTATGTATTCGCTCAGCAAAAAAATTTATAACACCCCCTCAAAATTGTTTCTTTTCCGTTTCAAGGTGCGTAGATTCCAAAAATGCAATGTCCGTCCGCCGTATCACGTGTACCGGCCTCATTTTCAGTCTAAAAAATTCGTTCTTTCGCACACAAGCTCCATTTGGGCCCTAGTTGTGTCCCGAAACTTTTCAGCCCGATCGGAATATACCCGGGGTGTTATGAGGGAAAATGTGTATAAAAATAGGTACTTTATGTGTTTTAGTAACATGTTAGTAAAATGAGCTTTTGAGGTATCGCTTTCCATGTTTTTGGGGACGAGAAGACCGAATATGAAGTCGATTTTGACCAAGGAATGGAAAATTGAGGTTGTACCAGATGTTCAGCTCCAAAAATTGATTTTTTATGATTCAAAAACCTGCGAAATCGTCTGAAATCACCATCAACTTGTAGGAAATCACCATCAATTTGAAGAATAACACTAGGAAAAGTGTCAACACGTGGATCAAGCGATTAAATGGCACTGCCAATGATCAAAGATAATTTGAAAAAAAAAGGGAGCGTACCTAATTCAAGTTTTGGGGGCCAAAATTGGTGGAAACCACCAGAAATAGCTTTCAATTATTTGAATTCTGTAGGTATGTCCAGTAGAATAATAAACCCATGTGACAAGGACTTTGCAGAGTTTTTATTTTTTACATGATGTTATTTTCGTCATTTTCTACTGAATAGCATAATATTTAGGGCTATAAATAAATTCATACAAATCATCCACCGCGATTCAATGATTTCGGCTCAAGGTAAATGTGTCTCAGTCGAGGGACTGTTCTCCCAAAACTCCTCGATGGCACCCTAAGTTAATTAGAGCATTTTTGCATCAATTTTAAAATCAATAATTATTTTGGTGCACATGGATTAGACACTCAATATTGGCTATCAGCTTGTCCCCAACTGTACATTTTTTTTATACCTACTCGCCTGGTGGGAGGGATTGTCAGTATGTTGAATTCATTTGATGATGGGGTTTCAGAGGTAGGTAAACAAAAGGTGCTGGAGAATTTTGGTGAGATTATGCCTGCACCTTTTGCGGATCAAGAAGAACAGATACTTATCCTCAATATTCCGGAGTCAACAATTGGGAGCCAATATTAGCTGTGGGTGGGCCAGTTGAGAGCCCTAGTCAGTGTCTGCCGTCACCCTCAAATCTGATCCATTTCTTTGTTTGAGAAGAAACATGTTTGACCGTTCATCTGTCTCGAACCACTTTTAGTGATTTAATTCCAATTTTTGGCAGTCTTGAGATTTTTTTTGTTCGACTTTTGAAGTATTTTTTTCTTCGAAATTTCTTTATTTTATTAATAATAGGTGCGAAATTAGCGTGGCAGTTAGTGCAGTAAAATTAAAAAATAAACAAGACAAAAAAAGCATGTATAGAACTAGATTATCTATACTATAAATTATGATTCTGTTCGAATCGCGGGAAAACGGCTTGGCGGATTTTTATGAGGTTTTTCGCATAATGCTCGGAGTCGGCTGGGGAAGGTTGTAGCTGGTCGTATCCTTTCCGGATTTCCTATTTCTTTGTGAAGCGGCCATCCCTAGCAACGGGGTCTTGGCAAAATTGTCCGGTAAATAGGTCATCGTGTTTTTGTAAACTGAAGGTTTTTCCCTCCAGTTAATTTAATTTCGCTTGCTTTCTCTGCCCGAAGGGCGGGTAAATTTGCTAGTATATAAAAATAATATGCTCGAAAAGGAAAACTAAGGTTGATAAGTAATCGACTATATTCAGATTGAGATTAGGATGGGCAGTGAGGGGAGCTTATGGGCTAAATAGGCTGGTCCGTACAACATTCCTTATTGTTTTGAGGGGGGCAGTAAAAATATCCAGTTGGGGGTTGGCTTGGAGGAGGAGGTTGGCCTCGCCTAGCATTCTATACAGGGGGCTATGGTAAAGATAATTTGTTGGGGAGAAAGACACGTAGAAAAGGACGGGTGTTGACCTGAGGGGCCACAATTCCATTCCTCGACAGAAGGCTAGGGCAGTCCAATCGCCCTCGAGCCAGCTTACCCAGGAACACCGCACCGCAGATGGATCTTCACACCTGGAGAGATTTCCGCACCTGGGGGCACAACATAGTTGATTTCACTGCAGGGTATGTGGAGGTTGTAGCCTATCTTAGAAATTTGCGTTGGACGCTGTCGAGTTGCTCCACGTGTACTCCATAGAAAGGACTCTTGACAGTTGAAACGTATTCCAGTATTGACAAAATCAGAGCCTTGTAAAGCAGAACGAGAGCAGGAACGCTCTTGAACTCCCTGGTATTCCGTTTGAGGAATCCCAGTGCTCTCATTGCCCTATTGGATATGTTGTCAATGTGGGCATTAAGAGTCATGCTAGTATCAATGTGAACCACCCTTGCCAGTGGTAAGCCATTTACTGAATAGTCATGCAGTGATGGGGAAACGGTTCGATGCAGCGACAAAACAGAGCACTTGCTCTGTTCTCGCTACACCAGCCACACAGCGAGTCGGTGCAAGATTGCAGAAGCTCGAAATTACTGGGAACCCCCACCCTACAGAATGTTTTGTCGTCATCGGCAAATAGTAAGCATTTTATCCCAGGGAAAAGATCAGTCACACTGTTGATTACAATTAGAAACAGCAGTGGCCCAATATGGGACCCCTGAGGGACACCAGATCACGTAATGACTGGCTCGGACCCCCCCCCCCCCCCCCTTACAATTTATTAATGGCCGTTTTTCAAACCTGATGTACAATCCTTTGATAAAAATCACAATAAAAGATGAGATGCTGCATTATCTTTTAGTTTTCTCATTTTGTTTCTTCCCTTATTGTTTTCAGGGGCGCCCCTGGGAATCCAGGTTTTCGAATGACGGGGTTGGGGTGCCCCTATTGTTACTAAACCCGTTGAGATGATTGTGCTTTGCGATGGCCTCTCCTTCTTGGCGGATTCGCCAATATTTCGACGGCGTTCCTCCTCCATTGGCGCGCTGGGAAGTGCGTTCGGATCCCCAGCGGCCCGCCAGATGTCTCCAGCTGACCTTTCTTGAGGTCGCACCTGGACAGTTCAAAACCATCTGTCTGTCGAAGGAGCTTGCAGCTCCAAGTGTAGGTGTTGGTTGCAGGAGATGCTTGTGCGGTCTTCCTCCTCCGCCCGCTCGCTACCCCTTTTTTTATGGCCCAAAGAGGGAGGAGATGACGAAGAAATCATCTTGCATCACGACCTAGTATCACTAGTACTTCTGTTGAGTCCAGTTTTCATCGATGTTTTTCAAGAATTCGGCTATGCAATCAGGGGCAGCATCATCCATTGCGTGGGGGAAGTCACCACTTTCGCTAACTCTGAAACAAACAACTCTTCCTTATCTTTGTTTATCATAAATTTGCTCCCCTCCCCCTTAATTCATCATTTTTCTCAACGTTTGGACGAGTTGGTTATCAACTTCAGGAGGTTGGCACTATTTTCCCATGTTTGGCGCAAATTTGATTCCCTAACATTTTCTGTTGTACAGCAAATTGTTACATTGGTCGCCAAATGCATACAATTATGCCTTGTAGAGAGAACTAAAACTATTAATGTAATAGTTTTAGTTATAATAGTTTTTAACTATTAATATAATATGTGGAGGTTGGGAAACAATGACTAACAGAATCAGCGCAAAATGTCCCATAACAAAGACTTATAAAAATATGCTGGAGTTGAATATTGGGCCACTTCTCGTCCATGGCCCTCTTCGCCAATTTTTCGATATTCGTGGTTTGGTGCTCACCTAAATAGTTTCACCTCTATGGTGTGTGCTGCTATGGTTTGAAATCTACTCCTCCAACGCCGGGGCAGTAATGACGAAGGAGGGAGCCACCAGATCCGCTGTTTCAGTAATGGAATATTGAAAATACGGTTGGATGTCATTAAAAATGGGTGCACTTCTGTTGGAGTTATTCGAAGATTGTTGCTTTAAAAAGTTGCTGTCAAATCTTCTAAAAATGTCTGACGTGCAAAGAGTATTGGTTAGGTCCGTCTAATAGAAATTGCTGCGTGTTAGGGCGTGAAAAAATGTTCGAATTCCTCCTTGTCATCAATTTAAGCCTCTGTTCCCCTCCCCCCATTTTGAACCACCATGTAGATATGCGGACATGTAAAATTTGTAAGAGTTAATGTTATTTTACTTATTATTATGGCCTGATAGTTATTCCAGGCGGGGTATCTTGAATGTTGTCTCGTGTTTTTTTTTTTTCATGTAAAACTTGTTTTGAACATTCATACACATCGAAGAATTTATCATAACAAAATCTATTAGTTAAAAATTCATTCTTAGGCAATTAAGTGGTCAATATAACGATTTTCGACTCAGGTTTCAACATTTCAGGCCTCCAAATTGTTACTGGTGTTACTAGTCTGTTACTTGAGCGGTTGGTCAAACCTTAGTGAATTTATTTGAATGACAGCGCATGACATATGTACTGGCCGTAAGTTCCCTTCACTTCTCTCACAGCAGGTACTGCAGTAGGGTTTCTACCGTAGACTGTGGACAGGATTGAATATTGCTTGCTCACTACCGAAGGTAGGGAAGCCTTGGATTCGTGATTGAGTGAAAAAAATTTATGTTCTCCAAAATTTAAATGTTCACTACCATTTTGCGTTTCAGACATCAAGGAACATTGTTGGTTCCGTGTGTCTGTCTGTGGTAATTCCTTGTAACGCCCATAACTACCCGAAATAATGATCCAAATCGACTGAAATTTGGAGGATAGATGCGGGTTAGGTCACAGATGCTCCCATACAAACATTATTGAAAAAGTACTGTAACTTTCGTCTGCGCATGCGCAAACGTGAAATACTTGTAACTCCCATAACTACCTTAAATATCGTTGAAATGAGTTCAAACTTGTAGGGTCGGTCAGGAATAACACTTTAATAGTTCCGTATGAATTTCATCAGAATCGTACTGTAACTTTCGTCTACGCATGCGCGACCATGAAATGTAGACCATTACCTTGTAACGCCTCTAACTACATGAAAAATAGTTGTAGAGAGCTGAAATTTTGAGGGTGCACGTAGGTTGGATCGCAAATGGTCCCGTTTCAAAATCATGAAAATCGTTCCGTCTGCGCATGCGCAAACGTGAAATACTTGAAACTCCCATAACTACTTTAAATATCGTTGAAATGAGTTCAGATTTGGAGGGTCGATCAGGAATAATACTTTGATAGTTCCATGTGGGTTTCATTGGAATCGTACTGTAAGTTTGTTCTGCGCATGAGCGAACCTGAAATGCTGACCCCTGATATATCGTTGTAACGCTTCACTATACGAAAAATAGTCGTAGAGATCTGAAAGTTTGAGGGTGCACGCGGGTTGGATCACAGATGGTCCCGTATCAAAACGAACCTACCCGACAACTATTCTGTACGTTCATGGGATTCAAGTGAGGAAGATGTACTGCCTACTCGAATTGGCAGACTTTTGGTTTATTATTCTGTGAATAATACACCTATGTAATCGCTCAGCAAAAAATTTTTACAACACCCCCTCAAATTTTTTTCTTTTACGTTTCAAGGTGCGTAGATTCCAAAAATGCAGTGTCCGTCCGCCGTACGCCGTCCGCCGTATCACGTGTACAGGCTTCATTTTTGGTCTAAAAATGTCGTTCTTTCGCACACATGCTCCATTTGGGCCCTAGTTGAGTCCCGAAACTTTTCAGCCCGATCGGAATATACCCAGGGATGTTATGAATGAAAATGTACACAAAAATAGTTAATTTTTGCGTTTTAGCAACATTTAGTAACATGAGCTTTTGAGGTATCGTTTTCCAAGTTTTGGGGGACGAGAAGACCGAATATGAAGTCGATTTTGACCAAAGAGTGGAAAATCGAGGTTCTACCAAATGTTCAGCTCCCAAAATTGATTTTTTATGAGTCAAAAACCTGGGAAATCGTCTGAAATCACCATCAATTTGTATAATAACACTGGAAGAAGTATCAACACGTGGATTAAGACGATTAAATGGCACTACCAATGATCAAAGATAAATTGAAAAACGCTGCAAAGTCCTTGTCACATGGGTTTATTATTCTATTGGACATACCTACAGAAAGGTTGGCTGTTCATTAATTGTTTCTTTCATGCGTAATAATCGAAATAGCTACTTCTGATGGTTTCCATTAATTTTGGCCCCCAAAACACAAATTAGGTACGCTCTTTTTTTTTTAAACTATCTTTGATCATTGGTAGTGCCATTTAATCGTCTTGATCCACGTGTTGACACTTTTCCTAGTGTTATTCTACAAATTGATGGTGATTTCAGACGATTTCCCAGGTTTTTCACTCATAAAAAATCAATTCTGGGAGCTGAACATTTGGTAGAACTCAATTTTCCACTCTTTGGTCAAAATCGACTTCATATTCGGTCTTCTCGTCCCCAAAAACATAGAAAACGATATCTCAGAAGCTCATGTTACCAATATGTTGCTAAAACGTAAAAAGTACCTATTTTTACACACATTTTCACTCATAACACCCCTGGGTATATTCCGATCGGGCTGAAAAGTTTCGGGACACAACTAGGGCCCAAATGGAGCATGTGTGCGAAAGAACGATTTTTTTAGACCGAGAATGAAGCCTGTACACGTGATACGGCGGACGGCGGACGGCGTACGGCGGACGGACATTGCATTTTTGGAATCTATGCACCTTGAAACGGAAAAGAAAAAAGTTTGAGGGGGTGTTATAAAAATTTTTTGCTGAGCGAATACATAGGTGTATTATTCACAGAATAATAAACCAAAAAAAAGGAGCGTAACTAATTCGTGTTTTAGGGGCCAAAATTGGTGGAAACCATCAGAAATAGCTGTTTCAATTATTTCACATGAAATAACAATAAATGAACAGCCAAAATGTCTGTAGATATTTCCAATAGAATAATAAACCCATGTGACTAGGACTTTGCAGCGTTTTTGGAACCTACGCATCTTGAAACGTAAGAGAAAACGCTGCAAAGTCCTTGTCACATGGGTTTATTATTCTACTGGACATACCTACAGAAATGTTGGCTGTTCATTTATTGTTTCTTTCATGCTTAATAATCGAAATAGCTATTTCTGATGGTTTCCATTAATTTTGGCCCCTAAAACACAAATTAGGTACGCCCCCAGGTTTTTGACTCATAAAATATCAATTTTGGGAGCTGAACATTTGTTAGAACTCAATTTTCCACTCTTTGGTCAAAATCGACTTCATATTCGGTCTTCCCGTCCCCAAAAACATGGAAAACGATATCTCAGAAGCTCATGTTACCAACATGTTGCTAAAACGCAAAAAGTACCTATTTTTATACACATTTTCACTCATAACACCCCTGGGTATATTCCGATCGGACTGAAAAGTTTCGGGACACAACTAGGGCCCAAATGGAGCATGTGTGCGAAAGAACGAATTTGTTAGACCGAAAATGAAGCCTGTACACGTGATACGGCGGACGGACATTGCATTTTTGGAATCTACGCACCTTGAAACGGAAAAGAAAAAAGTTTGAGGGGGTGTTATAAAAATTTTTTGTTGAGCGAATAGGTACATAGGTGTATTATTCACAGAATAATAAACCAAAACGCTGCAAAGTCCTTGTCACATGGGTTTATTATTCTACTGGACATACCTACAGGAATGTTTGCTGTTCATTTATTGTTGCTGACATTTGAAATAATTGAAATAGCTATTTCTGGTGGTTTCCACCAATTTCGGCCTCCAAAACACGAATTGGTAGGCTCCTTCCCCCCCCCCCCCCCCCCCAAATTATCTTTGATCATTGGTAGTGCCGTTTAATCGTCTTGATCCACGTGTTGACACTTTTCCTAGTGTTATTCTACAAATTGATGGTGATTTCAGACGATTTCGCAGGTTTTTGAATCATGAGAAATCAATTTTTGGAGCTGAGCATCTGGTACAACCTCAATTTTCCATTCCTTGGTCAAAATCGACTTCATATTCGGTCTTCTCGTCCCCAAAAACATGGAAAACGATACCTCAAATGCTCATATTACTAAAATGTTACTAAAACACAAAAGTACCTATTTTTATACACATTTTCACTCATAACACCCCTGGGTATATTCCGATCGGGCTGAAAAGTTTCGAGACACAACTAGGGCCCAAATGGAGCACGTGTGCGAAAGAACGACTTTTTTAGACCGAAAATGAAGCCTGTACACGTGATACGGCGGACGGACATTGCATTTTCGGAATCTAAGCACCTTGAATCGGAAAAGAAAAAATTTTGAGGGGGTGTTATAAAATTTTTTTGTTGAGCGAATACATAGGTGTATTATTCACAGAATAATAAACCAAAAGTTGGGATATTTTGCCTTGACCCTGGAACAGTGATGTATGAAGAGTGGGAGAGTAGAAAAAATTAGCTGACTATTTAAAGTTGAGTTGGCAGTTGTTGGTTATGTTGTCCTTACTGAGGTCCTTCGACACGTGATATTGTGTGAAATGCCCCGTGTTTCATTGATTAATTGATGTGTAATGCCCTTCAGAATTGAATAAGTTTGGACCCTCATTGCCTGTAGGACCCTAATTCTCCGTTTTACCGTGGCATCGAAGGAATCTTATATACATACAGTTAGGTGTATCTATGGTGTGCTTGAGGAGGTCTTTAGTGTGCATTCGTCTCTCCCTCGTAATCAAACGAGGATGGTTCTCGCCCTGATCCAGGAGGTTTGAAAAGCTCGGAAGCCGGCCAGCTGTGCCAGAGGCTACGAGTTATCTATGTGCAAGAGTCGTCGTCCCCTCTCATTCCACTAACCCCCGGCCCAGAAAACTATTTTTCCCCACCACCCCCGTCCTGCCGTGTTCCTGTGATCTGGGAATGGGTAGGGGATAGAAGTTGCATTCCAGATCTGAAGATAACGAGTGGAGTGGGGGTCACCCCATCATCACTCTGCATTACTTACTGTCTACGTCTGGGCAGAGTCAACTTGGCAGCTAACCTTTTTTTCTCTCAGCTGCTTAGCTATTACTGATTTCGAATTCGTTCAGTTCACATCACCGTCATCATTGGCTTCTCATTTTAGGCAAACCTCTTAGAAGAGATCCGCCTCCAACATTCATAGTTACATGTTCAATCAAGATGTTCGATGTTACCAAGAGAAATGTTTTCCCCGAAAATTTCTCGAGTCTTAAAATTGCTTTTACCAAAAGTAGGCAAATATAAAGTTCTCCATTCACCACAAAGTTTCCACTGTGTGACATACATATTAGGTTATGGGCCCAGCACGTTCTCAATAGTTACTCACCCACCCACTCAGTTACTAACTTCACTTACTATTATACTTACCTACTTGCTACTCCCGTACCTTCTTCGGTTATTGAAATTTGGCACTTTGTGCCGTTTTAATATCATATGAATAAAGAACAGACCAATGGAGCCTCATTCCATCTTTGTTGTAGTTGTTGGTATAAGCTGATGACGCTTGCCTCCAAGAATAAGTTCCTTCTGCTATTACTACGTAGTCTACGACTTAGAGAAATGTAACAGTTTTTGCAAAAGGACCTTCTGTGTATGACTAGCAGTTTCGGCGCTGAAAAATAATGAAATTCTTCTACACAAACACTAATTGTTTTGAGAAATTAGATTTAAAAAAGGCAAATCAGTAAAGCGCAAAGATGTTTTTGAAATGCCATTGCTTTTATTTAGAATATATACAACTCAGCTACCTATTTATGTAGGTGTTTTTATTTATTTGTATATTTTTTGTTTATTACTATCATTTTGCTTCCTCCCTTGGATTCGTGATTGAGTAAAAAAAAAAAATGCATGTCCTCCAAAATGAAAATTTCCACTACCATTTTGCGTTTCAGACATCGAGGAACATTTTTGGTTCAGTGTCTGTCTGTGGTAATCCCTTGTAACGCCCATAACTACCCGAAATAATGGTCGAAATGGGCTGAAATGTGGGGGTTAGGTGCGGGTTGGGTCACACATGATACCATACAAAAATCATTGAAGAGGTACGGTAACTTTAGTGTGCGCATGCGCAAACGTGAAATACTTGAAACGCCCATAATAACCCTAAATGTCGTTGAAATGAGTTCAAACTTGGAGGGTCGATCAGGAATAATACTATAATAGTTCTAAATGAATTTCATTGGAATCGTATTGTAACTTTCGTCTGCACATGCGCGAACATGAAATGTTGACCCTTTTTTGTAACGCTTCTAACTACGTGAAAAATAGTTGTAGAGAGCTGAAATTTTGAGGGTACACGCGGGTTGGATCTCAGATGGTCCCGTATCAAAACGAACCTACCCAACTATTCTACACGTTCATGTGATTCAAGTGAGGAATCTATACTGCCTACTCGAATTGGCAGACATTTTAATATTATAAAGGTTTTTTCGAAGATTAAACTAGCCGTTCCTTATTTTTCTAGTCTTAACCAAATGTGAAATCAAATTGAACCCTGATATTGAAAAACATATTTTGCAAGCCCTAACTCTAAAAGAGATATAAAATGGGTTGTAATAGCCGAGTTGGTAATGACTAATGACTGACTCTTCGGAGTTGGCTAAAATCGACAAGATTAAAAAAAGAAAATAAAAAAACGCTGCAAAGTCCTTGTCACATGGGTTTATTATTCTATTATTTTATTGGTCTATAGTTCTGTTTATTTATTGTTTCTTTCATGTAAAATAATTGAAATAGCTATTTCTGGTGGTTTCCACAAATTTTGGCCCCCAAAACTTGAATTAGGTACTACGCTCCTTTTTTTTTTTTTTTTTTTTTTCAAATTACCTTTGATCATTGATTGTACCATTTAATCGTCTTGATCCACGTGTTGACACTTTTTCTAGTGTTATTATACAAATTGATGGTGATTTCAGACGATTTCGCATGTTTTGACTCATAAAAAATCAATTTTGGGAGCTGAACATCTGGTACAACCTCAATTTTCCACTCCTTGGTCAAAATCGACTTCATATTCGGTCTTCTCGTCCCCAAAAACATGGAAAAAGATACCTCAAAAGCTCATTTTACTACTATGTTACTAAAACACAAAAAGTACCTATTTTTATACACATTTTCACTCATAACTCCCCTGGACATATTCCGATCGGGCTGAAAAGTTTCGGGACACAACTAGGGCCCAAATGGAGCATGTGTGCGAAAGAACGAATATTTTAGACCTAAAATGAAGCCTGTACACGTGATACGGCGTACGGCGGACGGCGGACGGACATTGCATTTTTGCGATCTACGCACCTTGAAACGGAAAAGAAAAAATTTTGAGGGGGTGTTATAAAAATTTTTTGCTGAGCGAATACATAGGTGTATTATTCACAGAATAATAAACCAAAACACCAGCCTCCAGCTACAATTTCTCCTTGAAAAATCAACTGCAAAACGTGAGTATGAGTGTTACAGATTAGTTACGAAATTTAAGGAAAGAAACATACAAATCGTTGAAAAAATTTGGATGAAATATTCAAATTTGGATATTTTTGTTATTTTACAAGAATGTCGTATGTTATTGTATTCTAATACAGTTAGTTTTGGATCCCTGCCTAGTACTTGGAATGAGGAGTACGAGTACCCATGAATTCTTTTCATATTACTTCCCCATTTTCAAATGAAAGTAGATCCCGTTCTAAGGATTTCGGGAACAACCGCACTCTCCTAAGATGAATACTGCTGCTGATGGAGTTGTTCATGAGTTGGACCTACTCTACTCATACTGCTTAGTGTGTGGTTACATTCCTCAAGGCCGAAATAGAAGGAGAAACTTCATTTTCTATTTGACTTACGTTTATAACAGATAGGGCTTTAGTTCACATATTTATGTCATCGCACGAATTCTTCAACTATTTCACACAAGTACATAACAATTCGGTGTGTTTAACTAAATGTCTGTCTACCTATGATTCGCAGGAGCAATCAGTGCGGGCGCTGAAGGTGGCAAACGGGAGGTACGAAGCTGCACTAGACTTGCTGGCCAAGCAGCAGCAGCAACACGAAGCGATGAACGGGGGCGGTGGACTAGGAACGAAATTGTCTAGGAGGGCCTCCCTGGATCGAGAGCTGAATCAGCGATGGGGTCAGTTATTTGTTAATAAATTATTTTTGGATGTTCCTATACCATTTTTTATAAATTAGTTTTTGTATGTTCCTATACCATTGTTTAGCGAAAGATAATCTAGTGGTCCTGTTGGTCTTGGTAGCCCACCGACCATTGGATCAGTGACTGGTAGAAAAGGTTTGAATATTGCAATCAGTTGGTGAATATAAATGACCGCTCTCTCCCGTTTACCAGTCCAGTGAAGCTGCCAGTATTATTCGATACCAGGTTTACCTTCCAGCCTAACCAAACATTTTCAAACTGCCAATCCGGAACTCCAAATAAAAAGAACTTGTCCGGAATTGATAAAAGATGAGTAAATTTTACTTGACAAATACGCTCTGTGAATTTCGGTTTTCTTGTGTTGTGACCGTTTTAAATGGCTGCTCTTGGCTTGAAAGGCTTAATGTAGCGTGCAAATCTCAGCTACCATTGTAGGTATCCATTTTACATAGTTAGATGCTCATTGTTTAGCTGTTTGGACTGGAAATCTAAAGAGACCTTGGTGAACAAGTGGCAAGTTTTACCATTTGTCTAATGTGCAGAATATTAATAGTAGGCATTATCTATTATTACCTACAATTCAGGGTGTAATTCGAATTTAATCAGCCATAGTTATAAAACATCGAGGCGGCAGACATACCTTTCTGTAAGCTGAGCTAAATCGGCCATGCAATGTTTCAATCGTTTAAAACTGTTTAAATTGATTGCTTGGGTGATATGATTTAAACCCTCTGTTTTGGAACGGCTTATCAGTTCTTTTCTGTTGGACACCGATTAAAATGCCCAAACCTCTTAAATGTCCTTCGTGTCGTTGGTTCATTTTCTAGGAAGATTCAGGGCTCAGCTTTGAGATATTCGGTACCATGGTTAGATTTCTGTTCGTGGATTAGTCCGTGGTTTTCGGTTTCTATAGCTCTGGGTAGTATTGCCTGTAAAACTTGCAAAGTACATGACTTGCAAGTCATAATATTCGAATCAGGACCAGGATTGGTGTAGGTTTTGGGTTTATAATCAGTCCAATATCCCACGCCACTCAAATCATTTCCGAGCTCAGCATAGTTCAAATATCATTTGGTCAGCTGTATTTCTTCACTGAATTGATCTATATTGAATTGTTTGAACTTTCAACAGGATCGCCAGCCCTCGATTCTGGGGCAGGGAGTTCCCGCTCGGACTCCCCTCGAGGGCAGCTACCCCCAGACCATCCTCAGATGACCAGACAGTACTCTCCGGCCAACGGTGGCTCCAGCGAACCCCCGCCTCCACCACCCCCGCGATCTTCTTCCACGCCTCCTCCGCCACCACTTCCTTTAGTTTATCCACCGCCCCCAGCCACCTCCATGCAGCAACTGCTCAAGAGGATGTCCCCAGCCCCGGTCTCGTCGGTTCCTCCATCTGCGCGAGGGACTTCCCCCGTTGCTAGGCAACCAATGGTTGTTCAAAACAACCCTCAGGTGAGAAGTTTTCTGGAATACTTTTGTAATCCTTGCAAATCCGGACAAAACTACTGGAATCTATACCTCGTATCTATCGAAATTTGCAAGCTATTCCTTAATTTTTACAAGCATGTCCTCAGCTAAACATGCATGAGCTGTAGTGAATAAATGGCACTGGTGCCATTGTCTTAATTCACCCAAATAAGTACTGGTTAATTGACTGCAAACCTTGGAATGAGACATCGTGCATGGAACAATGAATCGTAGGTTCGAAGCATCTTCTGGTAGTAGTGTGTGTAATGCATAATTAATGGTTAACAGCATTGTCGAGGTGTTAAAGCCTGGTGTTCGGTGTCTGCTGTTCGCTGACGACCTTAAAATATTTTACCACGTCAAGACATCAGCGGACAGTGAAGCCCTACAGTTGGCACATGGCAGATTGGAGGCTTGGTGTGCGTCAGGCCACCTCTACCTGAATCCGTCTAAGTGCTGGATGGTGACCTTCCATCGAACCTCTCCGCCCTTCGGTATAATTATGATTATTTTCCGTGTGGTTCTTCTCTGTACAGATCGAGGGCGTTGACCAATTTGGGGGGTGCTATGTGGCGGACGGCTGAACTTTTCAAGTTATATAGAGGTGCTTGCAGGGAGAGCTGTGTGTGCGCTGGGCTTTTTGAAACTGAACAACAGCAAATTTACAAGCATCCCGGCTGTCATAGTACAAGACAACCATCTTATTCTGTACACAAGTATCAGCTGGAGAGAGTACAAAATAAGTTTTTGCGGTACTTAGCCTTCAAGCTGGTCATCCTATCAGCCAGCGTTGCTTGGCTGCTGTCGCCCTGCTGTACAAGGTCCTGAACAATCACATCGATTTATCTTTAATCTCCTTGCACCACGTGTCACCGCCCCTTCGCCGTTGCTGTTCTATGTACCATTTTCACCATACAACTACCAGAGAAATCATGCCCTCCATAGATTTCCACGCAGCGCCATCCTACTTTTAACCGTCAGCCCCAACTTTGATTTTTTCCACTTCTTCCTCTTAAGAAACAGTATGATCTCCTAGCTACTTAAACATCCCCCCCCCCCCCCAGCATGTTAGACGTAAGTAGGTAATTTCACAGGTTGTAATTGGGCTTGCCCGTTTAATTAATTAATAAACTAAGATTTCTGTAGTTAAGGCTGCAAAATAACTTAACCTAAATATAACTTTAAAATTTTGTTAATAGCTCTTTAAACAATGAAGATGGTTTTTAACCATCTATGTACCCTGCAGGCATGTCTGGATTTTTTAATTTGTTTCTAATTACAGATTGTTTTCTATTCGCTTATACTTAGGTTCAGCAGCAGTTAACGCAACAAATGCAAGCCTTATCAATGTATCCATCTACTGAACCACCCCCACCGTACCCCCTGGGGGCGCCGCCTCCTCCGCCGTCGTACACGGCATCCATTCAATCCCGCCAGTCCCCTACTCTGCAACAAGACTACCGGAAATCCCCGTCTTCTGGGATATATTCCGGTGCCAGTGCAGGATCGCCTTCTCCCGTTACGGTATCAGGTAAATATTTGGTTCCCGTTCTAGTATGTGATTGTTCAGCTTTTGAATGGTTATGAATATAGTGCTGAAATAGAGTTGTTGTAGACCACCGGTGTTGCCAGCCAGCAATGTGTCATTCCAAAATTGGCTCATTAGCCTGTATTGTTGGATGGAAATTTTTAGGAGGATATCAGGCTACCCTGCAGCTAGGCTTACTCAAGGATTGGATTCCTTCTCAATGTTGCACAATCCCTTTCTTTCACCAGGAGGCTCGACAACGCCCACCCCCGTCGCCCGGCCAACTCCGCTTCAAGCATGGGGTGCCAGGCAAGCTAAGACTCAACCTCTGGTCATAATGCAGTCAGTGAAATCAACACAAGTACAGAAACCGATCTTACAGACTGCCATCGCTCCAACATCACCACCTCCTCCACCTAGTTATGCTTCTTCGATTCAACAAAAACAGGTAGGAGTCAGTTATGTTTTGATGTTGAGATTTCGGAATTTTCCATGAACAGTTACGTAATTGTGTCGTTGTGTAATTGTGTCAGCAGCAAGTTGCGTCAGTAACTGTTGCCGCTGCTGTACCTGCGAGCCACACAAAGGCTATGACGCCTCCTGGAGTGCCAACCACCGAACCACCCAGCTACGCCAGCACGATGCAAGCATTGGCTGCACAACGGCAAGCACAGCACACTACGGACGATGCTACTGTCGTTGTAGATTCATCCGCTACTCCCAAACCGTCAACCGCTGTTCATCATCCCCTGCAGGTGAAATACATTTGCCACGACTACCCCTGTCATTCCCTTTTCCTGCATTAGATGTGAAGAAAAGGCTTTCCAAGTTAGGGCTGGGACAGCTAATATGGCTAACCAGTTTTTACGTCGCCTATTTCGAATGGAGCGCACTCATTCAACAATGATTTGTTATCTCACATAGAGGTATAGTAACCTTGGAACTGTAGCCATGAATTTGGGAGTGACCAGATGACTTGATCTTTGGCTAAACCACATCTTTCTGTCTTAGATATCAATTATGCGTTAGACCTTTGTCATTTTGACTTATTCGATATCTTTTATACCTTAGTATCTCCTTGGTAAAACTCTTGCCATTTTTACGTTGCCTGATGTCGAGATTTTGTTTACAGAGGAAGTATTCCCCGGCGGGAGATAATCGGGCCGAAAGCCCCAGCAGCAACAGTGGGGGAGGACAGCGAACGCCGCCACTCCCTCCGACTTCGTCGTCGAGCGTTAAAGGGAACAGCAACGGCCCTCAAATGAACGGAGGTGGGAATAGACCCTTCAAAATTGATCATCAGTCACCCATACCCGAAAGGAAACACATGAGCAAGGTAATAACTTGTTCTATAGTGGTAGACGAAGAAATGAATTTCTCAAAACAGGGAGTTCAAAGGGAATGCACATGATACAAAAGAGACATCAGTAAATCCAATTTTGTAGAAAGGAACACTTCAATGCTAATAAAATGTACTCAAGCGAGTAAAATATGAACGATTCCAATTCCTGTGCAAATTAATCTGATTAGTAATCAAAACTGATCTTAAACGTACTACGATCGGAGTGAACAAGGGCAGCTTATTTTGTCAGTTCTCTTTTCAGACATTAGATTGACCCAGTTATCTACAGAGTTCTGTACTTTTCAAACTTAGTTGTACTTTCGATGTGCAACTCAGTCTTACTAATTGTTGTACGCTTTTGAAGACTGTGCAATTGTTATTCACCTTCATTTTAACTAGTACCTTGGTATTTCAAAGAATACTGATGCTTGATGATGTTGAAGGTGATCATGAAAGTACTGTTTTTTTTTTTTTTTCAGGAAAAGGAAGAAGAGAGGAGAGATTGTAAAGTTAGAAATTATTCTCCTCAGGCTTTCAAATTTTTCATGGAGCAGCATGTCGAAAACGTTATAAAATCCCATAAACAGCGGATGTTTAGGCGGATACAGCTGGAAACGGAAATGTCAAAAATCGGCCTGTCGGAAGAGGCACAAGCTCAGATGCGGAAAATGTTGAGTCAAAAGGTACGTTATTACTTGTTATCATATTAAAGTGTAAAAATTATGTATAAATTCTTCACTATAGTTCCTAAATGCGATTTGCGTGCACATTGTCTGGTCTAGAGATAAGTAATCCGAACCTAATTATGTGTTCAAAAATCTGTTTTAGGAGTCGAATTATATTCGGCTTAAACGGGCGAAAATGGACAAATCCATGTTTGTCCGGATAAAGCACATCGGGGTCGGGGCATTCGGGGAAGTGTCACTAGTTCGGAAAATCGACACAAATCATCTGTACGCCATGAAAACACTGCGCAAGGCGGACGTTTTGAAAAGGAATCAGGTGGCTCACGTCAAAGCAGAAAGGGACATCCTGGCTGAAGCTGACAACGAATGGGTCGTCAAGCTGTACTACTCCTTTCAAGTAAGCGAGCTTGACTCCCTGATTATAATATGGTACCTCCTGCTGAGTGTTTGATTTGGAATATTGAACAATATTGGTTGTGCACTCGCTGCACTTTATGTAAGTAAAATGTGGGAGAAGGTAATCAGTAACAATATTATACAGGTGCACGTGTTTCGGTTTATTATTTTCAATAATTAACCTTTGAAATCGAGCATGAAAAAACAAAATTTAACCCCCCCCCCCCCCCCCCCCCCCTCAAAATTTGATGGTTTACGTTTCAAGATACGTAGAATCCGAAAATCGAATAAAAAAAATTTCTGTCTGTCGGCCGTACGCCGTATTTCGCACTTTTCTTAGTTATGATGAACCAAAATTAATGAAATTAATACATATTGGTGCTTCAAGGATCTGAAGGAGAGTTTGTAACTTTGTATAGAGGGTTGGTGGACGACGAGTGTAAGTTTTATGAATATTTTCGAATGAGCCAGAACGCATTTTGTGATTTGCTAATGAAAGTTGAGAAGTGCGGCACAAGAAAAGACACGTACTGGAGACAGGCTGTTTCTGCAAGAGAAAGACACATAGGTATGTCACAACCAACAACGCCGTTTTCACGTCAGTGTAAAACTAAAAAATATCGGAGGCGACGGATTTTTCTATTCCATCACAGAAGCCTGAAGGGCACTGTGAAGTCTGAGCCTCACTGCCTCGGACACGTCTGAACACGCACCACCGTCTTTCCCCATTTGTTTACATAGACTTTCATTTTGCAGATTTTTTTTTTTTTTTTTTTTTCACTGAAGGTCATGTACGGTACTTCACGTCTCGTCACCTCACGGATATGTGTGGATTTTTACCTTTTTTTAAGAACAATTCAGTCGGGCGAGATTCTGAAGGCTTTGATTCGATGTTTTTGACATATTTCATGAAACCGACTTCAAAGACCTGACAAAATTACGACCATCAGCTGTACTTAAACGCGGTTTTTGGAAGGTTTTCGTTGCTGGGATCAACGTTTGTAAGTGAAAAACGCTGCAAAGTCCTTGTCACATGGGTTTATTATTCTACTGGATGCTGGCTGTTCATTTATTGTTGCTTTCATGTAAAATAATTGAAATAGCTATTTCTGGTGGTTTCCACCAATTTTTGCTCATTGGTAGTGCCATTTAATCGCCTTGATCCACGTGTTGACACTTTTCGTAGCGTTATTCTACAAATTGATGGTGATTTCAGACGATTTCGCAGGTTTTTGACTCAGAAAAATCAATTTTGGGAGCTGAACATCTGGTACAACCTCAATTTTCCACTCCTTGGTGAAAATCGGTCTTCTCGTCCCCGAAAACATGGAAAACGATACCTCAAAAGCTCATTTTACTAACATGTTACTAAAACACAAAAAGTACCTATTTTTATACACATTTTCACTCATAACACCCCTGGGTATATTCCGATCGGGCTGAAAAGTTTCGGGACACAACTAGGGCCCAAATGGAGCTTGTGTGCGAAAGAACGACTTTTTTAGACCGAAAATGAAGCCTGTACACGTGATACGGCGTACGGCGGACGGACATTGCATTTTCGGAATCTAAGCACCTTGAATCGGAAAAAAAAAATTTTGAGGGGGTGTTATAAAAATTTTTTGCTGAGCGAATACATAGGTGTATTATTCACAGAATAATAAACCAAAATGGGTCGACATTAAATCGAATTTCGGATTCAATAGGAAGCTCAATCACATCGAATTTTGGATTCAAATGGAAGCGCAGCTGATCCACAAACACCTGAAACCTCGTCAAATTGGATGAAAATGTCGGAACCAACTTCTCATTCGATTCCAATACGTTCAAAACGCCATTTAATTCGATGGTTTTGACGTATTGCTTGATTCCGACCTCAAGGATAGGCCAGATAATATGATAATATAGGTACGACAATCAGCTGAACTGAATCGCTGTTTTTAGAAGATTTTCCGTGGTGGTATCAACGTTTTTAAGTGAAAAATGGGTCGAAGTAAATCGAATTTCGGATTCAGTAGGAAGCTCAATCACATCGGATTTTGGATTCAAATGGAAGCGCAACTGATCCACAAACACCTGAAACCTCGTCAGATTGGATGAAAATGTCGGAGCCAACTTCTCATTCGATTCCAATACGTTCAAAACGCCATTTAATTCGATGGTTTTGACATATTTCTTGATTCCAATCTCAAGGATAGGCCAGATAATATGATATAGGTTCGGACAATCAGCTGAACTGAATCGCTGTTTTTGGAAGATTTTCGTTGCTGGTATCATCGTTAAGAGAAAAATGGGACGACATAAATCGAATTTCGGATTCAATAGGAAGCTCAATCGCATCGAATTTTGGTTCAGATGGAAGCGCAGCTGATCCTCAAACACCTGAAAGTACGTCAAGACCTCGTCAAATTGGATGAAAATGTAGGAACCAACTTCTCATTCGATTCCAAGACGTTCGAAATGGTGTTTGGAAAAAGTCGTTTTTGGGTACCCATGTGGGTACTGAAGTTCTGTTTGGTAGCCTCTGAGCAAGGATTAAGTTCTGAAAAATAGATTACCACTGTAATCTCCCATATGCAACAAGTCATATGATGCACAACATTCATATCTGTTGCACGTCTGAATGTTCTAATCATATTGAGTCTCATCCTTATTGTACTAGTAGTGATCATAGACTCTTTTGTGATTCCCGTGTATAAGCTGGTCTTCGTCATGTTAATTTGATTTTCTTCGTTTTCAGGACAAGGATAACCTGTATTTCGTCATGGATTATATTCCTGGTGGTGATTTGATGTCTCTCCTCATAAAACTTGGAATCTTTGAGGAGCCGTTGGCAAGGTAAGATCCTTTACCCTTCTTGTTTCACATAAGTTTACCTGGTGGATTTCTACATTTATGTATACAGGATGATTTTACTGCCTTTACCTTATAAATTGTTCCTGGTTCACGACTTTGTATTCAAATGTTTTGTCGGCACTTAGGCGAAGGATACGAGGTTGAGGTAAGCTATACGTATTCCCATCGTCCATGTAGTGCCCATGTTAACTGCATGTCCCTCCATTTTCTCTCATTGTTTTTAGTTTTTAATCATCAGTTATACATTTAAACATCTAGCATGTTATTTATTTGTTTATAACAATTCTTGTTTTCTGATTCAGGTTTTATATCGCAGAGCTGACCTGCGCGGTAGAGTCTGTTCATCGCATGGGATTCATCCACAGGGATATCAAGCCAGACAACATCCTGATAGATCGAGATGGCCATATCAAACTCACTGATTTCGGGTTGTGCACTGGCTTTAGGTGGACGCATAACTCAAAATATTACCAGAGGAATGGTGAGCAATGGAAATTGTTAGGTCGTTGTGTCATATGTCCATCCCTTAGGAATTTACGTCAAGTCGGAATGATTGTTACCATGTTTGTGTGGTACGTTGTTTCTGTTTCAGCCTAGGCGTTGAGCACGCTCATGATTCAGTTACCTACTTGAAACCTCTAATAGTGCTGATTGTGGTTTTTTTTTTAACCAGGCGAACACGGTAGGCAAGATTCTATGGAACCCAATGAAGACTGGGTGAACGCGGAGTGTAGATGCTACCAAACAACTCAACCTCTCAAACCACTGGAAAGGCGAAGGCATCGGGAACACCAGCGCTGTCAGGCTCATTCGCTTGTTGGAACTCCCAACTACATTGCACCAGAAGTGAGTATTGCTATGATTACGGGGTATGGTATGATGGCTCCCTGCAAGGTATTATTGCCCAATACTCTATGGTTCTCTACCTATTGCAGTCTATGGGAGAAAACAAGGTATCAAATATTGAGGAGTTTCACTGTGAGAGAACTATTTGTAATGAGTTGTGGCATAGATAACTAACTTAGGCCCACTTTCACCAGAAAATTATTTAACGGAGTTTAGCCAAACTCCGTTAAAGTTAACGTCGAGGTTTAAACCTGGAAAGGCAGCTGGCGTCTTTCGCCAACCCGAATGTCGGTTAAACCCAGTTTGAAATAACGGAGTTTGCCTGACGGAGTTTAGTTTAAAATGTCCAAGCAAAAGTTGGACAATATGACGCACCGGGACTGTAAGTAAACTCGCCGAAACAACAACAAACACCACTCAGGTGATGTCGATTCCCGCTTCCATTGTTCCGCTGTAATAATAAACTGTAAATTGCCAAAGTGATTTCTGATTTACAAGGACTCCAGTCACGAGGTAAGGTACCTATAATATCATTGTGGAATACATAGTATAGAGTCAATACCAAATAGAGTAAATACAATGCCAACTCGCGTTAATTCATTTCACAACCGTATAACAACAAATCCGAAAATCAGCTGTAAGCTAGGCGGCCATATCGGGATCTCATGGCTAACGGAGATTAGCGACGTTAACTTGCCGGATTTCGGGTGTTTAAACTTGAGCCGCCTCGGTGGGAGTTTAAACTCGTACAGAGCTCTGGTGAAAGACAGTGAGCGCTAAACTCCGTTAATTTGAAACCTCTTCTGGGTTAAACTCGTTTCAAATTTTGGATGAAAGTGGGCCTTAGCTTGTTGTTCGGAATGAGGATTGTAAAATGTACTGCCATTGTTCCGATGTGTTACATGTTGTGTTTCTCACTGCCTGTGTACTAACTGTTGTTATTTTTCCAGGTCCTACTGCGTACAGGATACACTCAACTGTGCGACTGGTGGAGTGTTGGAGTTATTTTGTACGAAATGCTTGTCGGCCAACCTCCATTCCTCGCGCCATCCCCTGCTGAAACCCAACTGAAGGTACCTCTATTTATTTACTTCAAAGAGACCTAAACATTGGTGCTATCCGTGATTTTGTCTTGGGAGTCTTCATTCATATAGACGCCTACTATGAATAGGTACCCATTTTGGTTTATTATTTTCAGTAATAAATCTTTGGAATTGACCGTGAAAAAAAAAATTAACTCCCCCCCCCCCCCCTCAAAATTTGATGATTTACGTTTCAAGGGACGTAGAATACCAATATCGATTTTTTTTTAAATCCGTCTGTCCGCCGTACACGGTTTTTTCCTTAGTTCCCATGGACCTAAATTCATGAAATTTTTTATATGGGTCCCGCTTGGGCTCTAGTTGGTCCTCGAAGCTCGGCGTTACTGTCACTCAACTCTAAGGGGTGAAAAATAGGGATTGAAATGGCCAGAATATCCATATCTCGGAAAATTGTATTTTGAGGTGTGGGGTTTCTCGCATTTTTAAAAATAGTTTCTTTTTTTTCTGAATTTTTGAGACCATCGGGAGCATTCTGCGATGTTGCCATAAAATCTGCTATACAGTTTGCCGTAGAGAGCAGGGGGTATGCAGGCATCAAGCTGTGTTGAGAGCTCACATCACTGGTCTCCTGCTAGCTAGGTGATATAGGGTAGTGGTCTGACTTGAGAACTGATACGCTGAAGTTCCAGAGATTGAAACCCTGCCGGGCTGAATATTTTTCACTCCAAATCAACAATTTCCCTTCAGAACTTCATTATTTGTGCTTCTTTTTGCCATTTTAGCTACTGCTTGTCATTGACAGAATTATTTTAGCAACACTTAACACGTGATTTTGTTTGGTACCTAGTAACGAGTAAGGGGTTAGGTACTAAACTAATGAGGGTCTGCGATCTAAATAATATGTATGGAATAGAACATACATTATATAGAAGGGTTATCTATGTAGAGAGATGATCTGTAACAGAAGGGTGTTCTGTACAAAATAATAAACCGTTATGTAGTGATTTTCAGCGTTTTTATTGTGAAAATATCCTTTTCAATGATGGTGGTATCTCATATTCACCTGCGCGTATTTGGACCTTAATTCCTTCTATGTAGCATTTCATGGACTGAATAAGAGGAAGAAGCATCACATGATGTTCTACAGATTATCCTATTTCACTGTGATTCCCGTTTACTACTTCATCTTGTGTCACATGAAGCAGAATGATGGGAGCGGCAATCCGTTATGGCAGAAAAACCATAATTGCGTTTCTGTGAGATCGATGAAATGCATGGTCCTGCCAGGAGACTCAAGTGAGATTTGGGCTTATATGTCGATCCACATCCGTGAGGTGACGTCACCGTAGCCTTCCGTGTTCATTGGCATCCGTGTTCTCCCGTGATCAGAGGTTTCTGCGAGATGTGCCTTCTCTTTCAGTTTGGATGTGGCCTTCAGTTTGGATGTTCTCGTGCGTCATGAATTTCAGTACACGAGATCTTGTAATAGCATTGCTTTTAGATGAGGAAGAAGAGAAAAAAATAAGACACTGGGTTCAACGTTCATCTTGTAGCCGATTTCCTCCAACATTCTTCCCTTCCAATCTGCATTTAGGCACTTCGGACCTTCCGAACCAGCTCAATCAACAATTCGTCATCCATGACACAGATATATGTCACAAAACAATACAGATCCACAAGTTATAGATAACACAAGTTGCACATATACCTAGGTATGTCACAACCAACAATGCTGTTTTCACGTCAGTGAAAAAACTAAAACTAAAAAATATCGGTGGCGACGGATTTTCCTTTTCCATCAAGGAAGCCTGAAGAGCACTGTGACCGCCTGAGCCTCACTGCGTCGGACACGTCTGAACTGTACGGTACTTCACGTCTCGTCACCTCACGGATATGTGTGGATCGACCTTAGTCCATTTCCTAGGTACCCTAATGGTAATACCCAACATTAGGACACTAGGAGCCTTTGCCTGCTCCTTGGCAGGACTCATGACGCCAATATGGCACCAAAAACCCATTCAGCAAATCCCACTGTCCAGCAAGTAGACCCTCGTAATTTAGTAGCAAGATCCAAAATTTAAAAAAATTAACATTTTTACATGCATTCGTTGGGGCATCCTCCCGTCAAAACCTATTATGCTTAGCCACTTCCACTGGTCATTCGAGTAGCCGCTCAGTCATTAGACACGTGGTGATGCTTGCTGTCGAGTCAAAGTAGAAACATGAAAGTGACATGGTTGAAATTGTTGTTAACGTGTTTTGGTGGAATAGCACAAATTTTTTTCTTCTTTCAGGTAATTCATTGGGAAACGACGCTTCAAATTCCAAAAGCAGCCAACGTGTCTCCTGAAGCTAAAGACCTCATGCTGAAGCTGTGCACCTCAGCAGAGAGGAGACTGGGGAAGAACGCCAACGAAGTCAAAGCCCACCCGTTCTTCTCTGAAGTTGACTTCGACAAGGGCGTCCGCAGGTTGACGCCGCCCCACATCCCCAGGATCCGGTACTCGACGGACACCTCCAACTTCGACCCGGTCGACCCGGACAAACTCCGTGACTCTGGTGACTCGGATGATGGGAGCGGCAGCTCTGGGCGGTCGCCCCACTCCTTCCACGGCTTCTTTGAATTCACCTTCAGACGGTTCTTTGACGATGGTGGCGCCTCCGCTCCTTACCCCCCTCTCCACAACCTGACGATCTCACTCGATGATAACGACAATCAAGGTGCCGTATATGTATAAACTCGCGAACTTTCGATCACTAACCCACTCCATCGCCACCTACAGCTCCTCAATTTTTTTTTTTTAATTTTTTTCACATTTCATCTTATTTTTGGATATCCGCTCCCATCAAAACTGCTCTAGATTTACAAAAGTCTTCGGTCTCTCAATAAGTCCAGCTTCAAGTTCCTACCCAATGTGGGTAGCGCTCGCCTCTGCTTCGGTTTTTCCATACGTGTTAACAGAATCGAGAAAACTCCCAATTCCCCTCAAAAGCAGCATGAACAGATGCTGGTGCACAAACTGAACTATACCACCGGAAAATGCTGGTGGAATTCATTATATCCGAAACAATTTGGAACTTTAATTAAAAAGCCCACGGAGGTGAGATCATTACAAATCACATTTGAACCCCGCAGGGACCTTTGGACAGAATTTTACAAGTGATTGTGAAAACCGTATCATTGGCACTTGTTCGAGTTAACTAACAACTTAGTAAAGTTCAGATTCGTCCATTTTTCCCCTACCCGCCCACTGCGTGTTTACTTTTTATTTACATATATCATCCATGTACGCCATCCTCCTGCTATCTTAACCCATAACCTGACACGAGGGTTGTATAGGCCCAAAGGGAAGTTTGAATTTTTGTTTAGGCGCCTCTTGTGTCACCGCGAGCCCACACGTCCTGTACGTATATTCACATCGGTTCCTTCCAAGGCCCAAGGATATAAGGGCACCTCCGGAATTTTTAAAAAATTATGATTAGTTGTGCCGGAATTGCAAGGCCTGAGAGTCCCACTCGTCTAGGGTACTAGGGTGGTCGTCCACTGGAAGCGTATTTACGCGGCGCGGCGCTGCACGCAACACAAGTGGCAACCTAACAAGCGGCTACGAGCGACAGGGGTCGTCCACTGGAAGCGCCTTCGTGCGTCGGGCTTCAGTTTGTTTTCAAGTGTATTCGAGAAAACTGGGGAATTTTCCTATTTATTCGACATGGACCCAGAGGAATTTTATTTCCTTGAAAGCAGCAACCATTTGTGAAGACGGATGTTGGATCAAAGAGCATATTGGGCGGACCCGATCCTCTCCAAAAGGGAATCTTTCGGGGAGTTTCACCACCTTCACCATTAACTTGAGGCTGACCCTAACAAATTTTTCTATTATTATCCGTGTTATTAGTGTTATGATCCATTTTCTGCTTAGAGGGTAATTTTCACCTACTCAAAACGGGGCCTGCGTGTGAACTGACTCGAAATGACCAGGGATACGAGTGAAATGGTAGGTAGGTGTTCCGATGAACCGTCAGTTAGCGATTCCAATGTTTATTTACGTGGAATTCCTACCAAAACCGGTAGGAAAGTGATACGTAAAACAATGGTATTGAACGAGCTACGAGCGGCAGATCCAACTTTTTTTGGATCTGCCACTTGTAGCGCGTTGCTGCTCGTGTACGCCTGTAGCCTTCCGCTCGAACACGCTTCCAGTGGACGATACCATATACAACTCAATGTAGTTGGATCTGTAGCGCCTGTCGCTCGTTGCCGCTTGTGTAGCGCAAAGCGCCGCGCTGCTCAAGTACGCTTCCAGTGGACTACCCCACTTAGGTTCCAAACAAACCATATGTAACCCTGTTTCGTGTGATTTGGCCTTACAAATTTCAACAATGTAAACTCAGATACTTACTATAGTAATCGTTTTCATGCAGTATTAAAATTCACGTGTCGGGGTAAGGGTTAAGACACCACCCTCTTATTGAACCATAGGGAAAGTGGATCTTTAACGAAAAAATGAATTAGATGTGTAGGCTCCCTTGCTGAAAACTCGAGACTATTTCTCCCTGGTGTTGAAGTTTGGAACTGCTTTCTGCTTCATCGGATCTAAACCGTAATGCAGAAGTTCCAGATTATCCCACCTTTCTGCTCAGTTGAGTCGTTATTCCGTAGGTTCCCTCAAAAAAAATTAAATAAATTTATTAAAAAAATAAATGCATTTTTCATTTACACACAGTCCCGAACCGTCAGACCAAGATTTCGCCTTGAGCTGGAGGTGGTGATGTACGTACTCGTTTTACCCTACCCACCAAAATTATGTTGCTAACCGAACCCACCCCCCCGAAATCCCCAGCCCTGATCAAGAGTTCCCACTGTCTTCCAAATTCTCCAAATTCAAGTGCCTTTTGTGATGTGCGCCAAACTTGCCATTTTTCAGATTTCTTGTTATAAGTTTTATTAACTTGAATTTAATGGTGGGTTTCTTCTTACAGTTTTCCACGAAGAAAACGTGTAAATGGAACCCTTGACTTAACCCTGTGAACCGGGGGAAACTTGTATCGCCTGAAGTCTCAAACGCTACTTTCAGAGACACTAAAAATGGTTTCTCTTTCAGTAATGATTGAATAATGGTTTAATTTTTGTGAGTGTTAATTTGAAACTCCGTTGTTTTTTAAATTTTATTCGAAAGCGATTACGATGGACTTGATGAGCATGTCGACTGGCCTTCTTGCATAGCCACTTTGGTGCATGCATTTTAATATTTTCTTGTGGTTGAAACTGTAATTCCTGTATTTTGTGGTATATGAGTTGATATTGCTGTAACGGCCTCAAATACTCCCGTCTTATTACCTGGGAGCTCTTGAGAGAGAACTCACATCACCTTTAGACTTATTGATTGTCTTTTTTGTCGTTCTCTCTTGGAATCCCCCCCCTCCCCCTCTTTCAAACTGACTCTAATTGTCGACGCCATTTGCGATATGGCTGTTCCATTTTGACGGTTATTCATAAAACTCCTTAGAGGTGGTACCTACTCTCGTTCTTGTAGATACCTCTGCTCCCGATTCAAGTTTTTTAGCTTTACAGAACAATGTAACTAATATATGCGCGTCGTAAGTATGTACACATTTTACTAAGTTATGTATTCTGAGTAGCTCATGTCTGATTCACTGTTCCCTTGTTACTAGTTCTTTGGACTTTCTCGGAACATACTCGTTAGTATCGTTTTATTTATTAACGTTGATGATACTGTTCAGTTACTACACATTTTTTCTTCTTAGCAGTAGTATTTTTTAGTTTTCTAGAGCGTTTTGTCTGCCTGGAAATAAAATTAGGAAAAAATCAACCAAGTTGATATTATAGGGATATCTAATTGATAATAATTATAGCGGACTGAGTGGTTTTGTGTTAGGTGAGTTGTACGCCCATGTGTAGGTTTCTTTGCTGTAGTAGCTGATGGTTAGGGATTCGGTGGAGGTAGCCATCTGGGGGATGTTTGAAGGGTTTGCAGCACTCCCTTCATATGAGGGTTATACGTTTACCGAGTCGATGGAGATTCAAGTTGGCCCTGATAGATACAGTGAGAATCTTAGATCTGGGGCCTTTGTACAAGATTTATAAAAGACCAAGATTGTGGTCAAGTCGCACAAATTGATTCAAGCTTGCTATCTTTTATACCGGCCCCGTGAAGTTCTGCGATCTTGAGACATCATTCGAGCCCTGAGTTCGGGATTGAAATTACTCTCCCATAGTGAAATCCTTATGGATCCCACCGTGAACTTCAAACTAGTTGTTCAAATCTACTACTGGATTTGTTTACAGAAAAAGGGAGGGATCGAAACTAGACAGTGAAACCTATGAGGTTAATAACCTGTAAGGTTAGGCTGAGTTGTCCATCTTCCACTATTGGTTGGATTGTATCCCCTCCATTGCAACCTCCTCTGGCTGTTCTCTCTCACGTATTGTCACAGCAACAATTGTGACGTCACCTGGTGGCTTTCCCATATACCTGTACATCGTTACACTCCCTCCTCGTTCACAACCCAAAACACTGTACAGACAGTATCTTTTCTGAAGCCAAAACCGAACCTTACAATTCGATTGGTGGATTTGAACTGATACAAGATGGCGTCGATGGCACTTCCGAGCCAGCTAAGGTTACGTATTTACTTGTACAAACATTTTTGACAAACCTTACATAACGAACTTTCCTTTTTCATTATATGCAGGTGGTACTTAAATTACCTCAAAAAATAGCAAGTTTGCCTGGTTTGTGTAATAGCTGCCGTTTTAGCATGCAAATGCTATTCACTCACCCCCTACCATAGATGATTGTATAAATTCTTCAAATGTAACCCTTCAATAATCAGTTCATTTTGTTGTACACAACTTGATGCGAGGAAGCTTTGTGCCACCCCTCGGCTTACGTTTCTGTTATTTTGCTATGAGCTCTTCAGTTTACTACACTGAAGTTCCCTATCACTCACTTCAAAAATATTGTCGGCTACAGCAGATTAACCATAGGCCACTCATTTTTAATTATATCTCATAGTTTGTCTAATTGATGGGGGAAAGAACTAAAAAAGGAGAATTTATATTAAATTATACTTTTAATAACATTGTAAAAAAAAGAAAGATTTTTAGAACTTTTACAAAAGAAAAGGCTGTGCTTTCGAGTTTTGAGAACAGATCTTACACACGAGGACAAGGCTGTTATTTTCTTCTGTCTTTTCAAAATCATTACTGTATTACTACTGCTGTTGTAAAATATGGTCGTACTTTTCTCGCATTACGATTCCTAGTTTGGTTTTCTCATATTTTTCCAAAACGAAATTTTGATTTTTGATCCTTCAAAATCGTAGTGTTTTGAAACGACTGGGGCAATTGTTTTCGGGACCCCTTTGAAATGATCCGGGGTAAAATGTTTTGAGGGAGAATCTTTTATTAGTGTAATATGAGGCATGATGAAGTTACCAATCGGAACTAATGTGCCTTTATTTAAATAAATTAAAGTGGGAAGAAACAGCCATGAATAACTTTGCTACAGGACTTGAATTTCTGCTCTCTTTACACTATTTTAATTGTAATTTTGTAACTCCTATCGACAGGAATATTGTATTCTAAAGATCTGCCTTGTGTGTAAATATTGTAACTCCTAGGTTAGATTTGATTGTTATAAATACATATATATATACAGAAAATATATACATACATAAAAACTAATGTTTTCTAGCTTTGATTAATATATTTTTTGGAAAATAACTTCTTGTATGAGAATGTAAATAGTGGCGATTGTTCCGCCTCCCTTTCATTAAACAAGGAAAAAGTTATTACTTTTAATTTAATAAATGAGAAAAAAATCGATTGAAAACATTTTACGTTTTTTTTTTCTTTTCTTTTTTTAAAGAATGGGACGTTTGTCTTAATCCAATGTAATTAAGTTCCCGAAATCCCCCTTATCCAACAATTATTTTTATTATTTATTGCTCAGTTATCCCGAAACCTGCTGCGTAAAGTGGCGGTATAATTGATTTCAGTTAGTTTTTTTCCCCCGCTCAAGATGACCTCGTTTTCGGGAGGCTTTAAAAAAGAGGTGAATAGCATAAAGAAAATAAACAATAAAAATCTGTGAAAAAACGGAGAAAATCTGAGAAAAAAATTATTTAGACAAGTGTGTTATTGTTTTGTATTTAGTTCTGTAATACCTGTAATAATTTGTTTCTGTTGAGATAACCAGCCACCAGAGTGCGGCCATGTCCTATAAGTAATAAGCAACATTAAACCCTGTTTTACATCCCGTTGCTATTATTTCGTCCTGAATCCTCATACAGAACCGTTCGACAGTATTCAAGATTGAGGATCAAGTATGTTGATTTTGATTAGTCAAAGGAAAGTAAAGTGGCAATGGCTGCTACCACCGATAATACCACAGAGTTTATTTATTTGTGATATGCTGTGATCAGGGGCAACCCTGAGCTGTGTAGTGTATCGAGCAGGGTTGCCACCTTAGGGTGGTCGTCCACTGGAAGCATATTTATGCGGCTACGAGCGACAGGGGTCGTCCCACTGCAAGCGCCTTCGCGCGTCGGGCTTCAGTTTTTTCCAAGTGTATTCAAGAAAAGTGGGGACTGTTCCTTTTTATTCGTCATGGACCCAGAGAGTTGCATTTCCTCGAAAGCAGCAACCATTTGCGAAGACGGGTGTTGAATCAAAGAGCATGTTGAGTGGACCCGATCCTCTCCAAAAGGGAATCGTTAGGGGAGTTTCACCTTGAGGCTGACCCTAACAAATTTTTCGATTATCATCCGTTTTATTAGTGTCATGATCCATTTTCTGCCCAGAGGGTAATTTTCACCTACTCAAAACGGGGCCTGCGCGTGAATTGACTTGAAATGACCAGGGATACGAGTGAAATCGTAGGTAGGTGGTCCGTTAGCGATTCCAATGTTTATTTACGTGGAAAGTGATACTGACAACACCGGTGTTGAACGAGGTACGAGCGGCAGATCCAACTTTTTTGGATCTGCCGCTCATGTATGCCTGAAGCCACCCGCTAGGGATGCTGGGGTCCAGGGAGCTGGTCATTTGCTTCATACAGAAAGGACATAAAGCTGGCTGTAATGCTATCGAACTCCATTGCATTATCTTCGGAATACAGGCCTTGCGCCAAGTTAGCCAGCCTATCGGCGAACTCTTTAACACGTCGCCTCAGATCACGTAACCTCTCCTCTTCAGCAGAATTCGCTGGTCTTGGTGGCAGCGCCTGGTGGGTTGGCGTTACATTTTGTGACTGCGCCGCAGGGGTCAATTGTGCGTTCGGGTTGTGTTGTACTCCCTGGATCGGAGGCAGTGAATTGATGAACCGCTTGGCATTATACCTGGCACATGGTCCCGACGCCTTTGCCAGGTGGATATTCAGCCTTACGAACATATGCCCGCATCCTGGGCACTGGGCCTGTCCTATGGGGGTATTTGGGATAATAGTATCCTCACATGCTTCAGAATCGCTTCCCGTCATTAGTGGCACTCATCGACGCTACCCTCCACAGCAACAAACGAGTTGGCAACGTGACAACAAAAACAGTACCGAATTCCAAAACCGAGGTCCTCGAAATGCTCCGGCTCAAATAAATTGCGTTTGCGGAAGAATGCAGCGGAACCCTAGTGTACGTGGAAGCAGGCCTCACAGCTTGATGCACCTGCGTCGGATTCGCGCACGAAAATCCGAAAAAACCCGCACTTTTTTAGCAAAACCCGGAGAGCTCACTTTTCATGTGAGCCACTAAAGCCACGGTATGGCTCATCCCATCATACACAGTAGGAAAGCAAACCATCCACACTCAATAAAATTCTAAGCTTTATTTATATTAATCTGTTTTCACCCTTAACCTTACAAAAACGCTGCAAATTATTACACGGCGGTGTATTATTTATTTGCCTATATTGATTCCCCTTCTGCGCAGATCACTGTTTTCTGTTTGAGCTTAATCGGGCCATTTATTCTTGAGAAATTGAGTGGCCATAGCAGTGATTCCATCGTTCTGTGATTCATCGGGGACCATCTGAGGTCCAAACCACAAATTTGAGCAAAATCAGATTCGAATTGAGGAAGTTGTGGGTGCGGTAAGGATTTGCGGACACAAGACACCAAACCGAATTCGTTCAAGTTACAAAAGTACCTATCAATGAACATAGTCGAAAATAACCATCTTTCTCAAATGAAGTAATTTATGTGATAAGACTGTGAGGCGAGTGACGGTGGACCCTCCAGAGTCCCCCCCCCCCCCCCCCCCCCCCTCTATACTAGCAATATCACCAGTTAACCTTCATGTATTCACCGCCAACATGAGACACCGGCGCTCGCGCAGCTGTCAGTTGACCACCCACTTTTTTTTATGATTATCATGTTAGGAAGTACCAAGACCGCCTGGGGTCAGTGCAGAAGACAGGAGCGTTGCGAACAGCATGCGCTTTTTGTACGGTCTCCGTCATTGCTGCCGCAATCCCAGTCGACCTCCTAGCAATGGAGAGGAAGCGGATCTATCTCTGGTGATCCACATAAGAGCCAAAATCCCTTATCAGGAAAGAGGAGAAAGAACATTGCAGCAGTGGCAAAATGAGTGGGGAACTGATGACAGGGGGGCATGGACCCGCGTGCTTATACCACAGATACGCCCATGGCTTGACAGGAGGCACGGAGAAGTGGATTTCTACATGACAATGTTCCTGTCGAGCCATGGATACTTCCGGTCCTATTTGCACAGAAGCGCACTAGCAGACACCGTGAAGTGCTAGTACTGCAATGCACCGAATGACTACGCTGAACACACGTTTTTCCACTGCATCAGATGGAGCAGGGAAAGGGGGATTCCAAAAGAAGAGGAAGGTGAAATCACACCAACCAATGTGATCGGGAAGATGATCTCCAGCCAGGGAACTTGGAAGAGGATCGTGTCCTACATAGTCCGAATCCTGAAGGCAAAAAAGCTGGACGACCTGTTCCTCAGATGAAGATAAACTGGAGAACGCAAGAAGACTTCAGAGGAGTAACATCGCCTAGTGACTGACCCCCGCAAGGCTCTGCATTGGGACCAATTCTATTTTGCATTGTATTAATGATTCATTAAAATTGGATTTTGTTGGTAAAATACATGGTTTCGCTGACTGCATTGGTGTTTTTTGACGGGAGGGGACAGGGGGCTACTTCATCCTGACTGACTCAATTAATGCTAATCTGTTTTTGGTAAAAGACTGGTTTGATGTCAATGGGATGGCTTTGAATATTGATAAGACTGATGGTCCGTTTTTCAGTAGATAATAGAGGTTTTCCCCAGTACGCTAAAGTTACGTTTCGTTCCAATGTTTCCCGTTTTGGCAATAATGGTAATAACTGTACTTGTGATTTTTTCACCTTTTACTGATCAATGCAGATATCTGGGCGTTATAATGATAGCCATTTGAATTACAGATACCATATTGATTCTTTGGTAGCTCGTTTGTAGAAATTGTTTCACGATTTTAAAGAAGCGCGAAAAACTATAACTTCCCTACGATTCTGTATAATATTGTACAAGAATTTGCGGACATACACTTTTTTTTTTTTTTTAGAAAGTTCTAAAACGCAAAACATGGATTTTAATTCTAAAGGACGAAAACTTTTCCTCCCAAAAGTGATGGTAGCCTGGGAACTATTTTATGAGGTTAATTTTGGAACTGCGCACGTAACAGTGATCCAAAAAGGTTTATTATTTCGGTACAAGTATGTTATAGCCCCGCCAATATCGATTGTATCGATTATCTCAAATACATCGATCCTTGTGGTATCGATGACGTGTATCAGACAAGACGGTGGGGTGTACAAGAAGTTTAGTTCCCATTCCGCCGCTCGCATTGTCAAGCGATCTGGATGCTCGCTAGCGCTCGCATCTCAAAAAAGATAAACAATCCCAGAAACTATCCCGTGAATGAGCAGGTTGTTTGGGACTTCTGAATAGTTGGTACAAGTATGTTATAGTCACTCTTATTTTTTGGTGTCCTTACAATGGTCTTCCCGTATTCATTTTGAAAGTTGATGTAGGCATCGGGACGCCATATTGAGCCGTCATCGATACCACAAGGATCGATGTATTTGAGATAATCGATACAATCGATATTGGCGGGGCTATAACATACTTGTACCATTATTTCCTATAAATATGACCCTTCTGTACAGGTCAAGCTTCACTGTTACGTTGGCAATTCCAAAATTAACCTCATAAGAGTGAACTGGACAGAATGGTCATATTTACTGGAAATAATAAACCTTTTTGGAAGAATTTGCAGCATTTTTACGATTTTGCGGCAAAAAATTGCGAAGAAGAAGATTTTCTCTTCTCCTTCAGGTATATTGCATGTGGTTATGAACTTTGAACAGATAACATCTCGCTGTTAGAGAGAAAAAAATTTTTATTCTCCATGAAAAATAATTCCACTTCTATCACAGAAAGCAAGGCATCCTTAACTTATTGTACACACAAGAAGTGCGACACTAACATTCAATGTACTTAAAATAATATTAAAAAGACGTAGTAATAAAGGCTTCGCGTATTGAAGGAGAAATAGTCAACTAAGAGAAGGTTTGTAGCAAAAGTAAGTAGGATGATCAAATTGATCAATGCACCTGATCATTAGGTAAATCCGTCGGTAAAAATTAATACTGGCACAGTTTCATCAAATATACAACTATCACCAATACTTGTGATTCCTAATGTTTGTATGATAATCAAACTTGCAAAACTACTGAATGGAACGGACGGAAAATCTATGCAGGTACGAATTTTTGTTTTAAAGTGGGTAAGATTTAGTGCAATTCAAACTACTAACTAAGTAGAAAGGCATCAGGAAGTGGACTGTCCTCTGATCCGCTCTTCGAGTTTGTGATGTTCTTGGGCAAGTTGACGCCTGAATGCTCCAAGTTGAGTGAGGATGTTCCGTTTGTCGACAACAGTTTGCTCCAGACCGCGACTGCATTCTTGAGGCACCTGTGAACGAGAAAATTTAGTTTGTGACAGCTAGTAACTGGAGTAAGGGTGCGAATTTCCACCAGAAAAAACACACAATTAAATCCCTCCAAATTGGTGTGACTGGGAGGAGAGGGTAATCAGGGGGGATGAAATGTCTGAAGAGCGTTTCCTGGGGGGGAGGGGCTAAGGAACGGATGGGGGTTAAGGGTGGTAAGGGGGTTGATGAACAGTGGTAAGGGGAATGGTGGGGGGGTTGATGAACGGTGGTAAGGGGAATGTGGGGGGGGGGGGTTAGAGGGGGTCAAAAGGGGGGGGGGGGAGTGAATGGGATTGGGAACCTAAATTGAAATAATAAAAATTAAAAATAACTAGTAGGTAACAAAAGATCTCGCTGAGGCCCAATGATGCAATGGGGGGGTTAGAAGTTTGAGGTATAACCGCCAGCGTAAGGTGAAGGTGGTGGATGGGGGATTTGTCGTAGGGCAGTCTCCTGTCCCTGCCAGATCGGTGCTGGATGTTTGGCGGTACCTTGGGGTCGACTTCATGGGTGTGGCCACTGTGGCAGCAGGCCGTGTGGACCTTGGTAAGGCTTTAGCCAGGATCACCAAGACTCTGCTGAAGCCAGAGCAGCAGCTGCGCCTCCTTCGCATGTACCTCTTGCCAAGGCTAACCTATGGGCTAGTCTTTGGCAGGCTTACTGCGGGGAGTCTGCAGAGTCTTGATCGTGAAGTTCGCTCTGCTGTGCGCTCTTGGCTGAAGCTCCCACCTGGTGTCCCGAGCGCCTATATCCATGCACCGGTGAAAGCCGGTGGCCTTGGCATTGCCTCTCTTTCAGCAAGCATCCCATCTCTTCGCCACCGGCGCCTACTAGCCCTTCAGGGGTCAGCAGTTCACTTGGTGTGACAGTTGCTTGGTGTGACAGAGCAACACCAACTGCTCCTAACCCCAGCTCGCCTGCTGAGTTCGCAACTGCACGCAACACCAACTGCTCCTAACCCCAGGCTCGCCTGCCTGAGTTCGCAACTGCACTACATGAGCCAGTAGATGGTAGAGAGCTCTGGCAGTGCTCCGAGGTCCCTTTCTCATCCCAATGGGTGGATTGGGCTTCGGAGGGCATAGGGGCTCCGCGACTACAGAAACTTTCATGCCGTCCATGTGGCTTCACTAGCCACAGTGTAAGATGTTCCAGAGGTAGTCGCGGGACTGTTAACATCCTTTGCCGTGCCTGTCCGGGGTGCAAATGAGAACCTCTATCATGTGGTGCAAGTCTGTCCACGAACTCATGGTGGCGCATCCACCGTCACGATGCGGTTGCCAGGCAGGTGGCAGGTGCGTTGTCATCTAGCGACTGGGATGTTGAGAGGGAGAGGCTGTACCATGTGCCAGGTAGCAGTGGGTTGAAGCCGGACATGGGTGCCATTAAGCCTGACGGGTCTTGCAATTATCCTGGATGTCCAGGTTGTCAATGGCAGCTGTGGACATGGAGCAGACCTGGAGGGCTAGGAGATCAAGTATAACAGAAATTATTTGCTTCAATCAGTGTCCCGGCACAAGGGAGTGGCGGCTGATAACATCAGGGTACTCGTAGCGGGGTGTGGTGCAGGAAAAGTGCCATGGAGTTACACGAGCTGGGCATCTCTGCGGGAGTACTCTGTGGTATCACCACCCTCGTCTTGCACGGTTCATGTCTTAACTGGTGGTCATTTTATAGGGAGCAGTTCCTTTCATCCCACTTCTTCTTCCCAACTTCCTTCATCTTCCTTACCCCCACGGGCCGGCGTCGGGTAATGCTGGGGTCTCCCCATTATTTGATTGATTTATTTATTGGTGATTATGGTGTGCCCCCTCCGCTTTGAGGGTTTCGTAAATAAATTTAAAAAAATAAAAATAAAATAAATCGTCCTAGCATAATGAGTAGAAGGAGAAGTGAGAACCCCCCCCCCCCCCCCCCCCCCCCCCCCCCACCCACCAAACACTGGGGCAGACAGGTTAAGCTTCAGTGCTAGTGTCGCTAGAGCTGGTTTTTCCGAATCATTTTCCCTTAGATCTTGTGCCTTGCTCGATCGCACACGCTCTTTCCTGTGATAGAATGACTTACATGTGATCTTAAAAAGTGTTTTTTCGTGTATTTTCTAGTCATAAACTAAGGTACAGACCTGTGATCTGACTACCTAGTCATATATAATATAAAAACCATGCCGTCTTGTTGTGTTCCTGGCTGTAAGGCCAGGGGGGAGGGGGGAGGGCAAGGGTGAGAAGGGTAAGCCAGAAGAAAATATACATTTTTTTCAAGCCACCAGAAAATTGTTATCTGCGTGGGATCGGGCGATTCCAAGGGATTTTGTCCTTTCAGTGAAACATGGTGTATGTTCCCAACATTTTTTTGACAAGTCCCATAATAAAGGAAGACGTAATCCTTATAAAAGGAGAGACCGTTTCCATTCCTTGTTTGTGCTGGTCATTGAAGATGAAGCAGTTAAAGTATATTTCTTAACTTGCCAAGTTATTTATCAAAACCGGCGAGGTCTCGGAAACCTCCAGCCCAAAGGTATCTTACACCAATCAATCCGTCCTCTGCTGAAAAAGAAAACTCCGGACCATCGATTATCGAACCGAATGCGAGATTCGCAGCAGTTCAGAGCCTTTGGGGCATTGTAACGACGTCGAAGGTTCGAAACTACTGGCTCATCCAGAAGGAGAGATTTTTGAACGTTTGAACGTGAGAACATTATCCTCAAGAAGAAAGTCAAACAGCTGAATAAAAGTTGTTTCAAAGCAAGCAGCAGCTGTCCAAGTACCAAAAAAAATTTCTGAACTTGAGAACGCTTGAAAAAATCGAAATAACTCGTAGACGTATCCAGATCCTCAGAAGTGGAACAGGAGATAATAAAAACGTTTGAGCAAAAACATAAAGTTGCTAGCACACACGGGATGAGGTACTCCGATAATTTCATCTAGAAGCAGTCCCTCCTGAGGGTCAAGTCTCCCAAAGGCTATCGCCATTGCAAAAAATCATAATTTACTGCCACTTCCATCTGTTCAACACTTGAGGAACCTCACAAAGGGCCTGAAATGTTCTTTTGGAATCAACAAACAAGCAGTTGAAGCCATTAGCAGCGATGTTAACGATTCAACTTCTCCTATTTTACGAAGTTATGTTGAGCAAAGATGTGCAGATGAACCAGTCTAACTTCACTGTAGATGGATTCGTTGACTTGGGAAACCACATACCAGAGAATCAAAAGAATAAAAGTGGCCAACCACAAGTTGGTTTTGGTGTACGTTCCCCTGCTTCACAAGTCTGTACATATGCAGCTCTCATAACGCTACACCAGGAAGAGCTCTTTCGAAAATTCTTCTTGAAATCATCATCTTGAAAACAAAAACGTGAAAATTATGGATTCACATCTGACGGAAGCCAGTCAAACAAGACTCTCCGCAATCTTGTTCTTCTACCTAAGATGCCGTTTTACATTTCATGTTAAACAAAAGAGCCAACATTTAAAAAATAAAATTTGAGCTAAATCAGCTAGGAAAGTGTCATGTTTAAAGAGTTGAGACTAAGTTAAGGAAATTGTGGGATGGTCGGTTACCTACCTGATATAGATATAGAATATGTGATACAACCCATGTCTATCAGTAGGTACCTACAACTACAATTTGGAGTTAGAGAGAGTGCTTTAAAAAACGATATCGTAAGTACCTTGACATAAGTTATTTACTCTTGGAAAAAAAAGTGGTTTCATGGAAATAAAACGAGTGATTACATGGAAATTCCATTGACAATAAGCTCCCTCGTATCTCCTTTCTATTTGCAGGTTTAAGCTGCAACTGTATTATTATTTCGGTGGGAGTAACAAAATAATTCGGGTTCATCGTGTAAAAAGTCCCCTTTAGTGCATGCAAGACCAGGGCAATACCAGCGCTTAGCAACAGTGGCACAGACTAGCGGCAGTTACACTGTAACTGCAGGGATTTTCTCACTTCTCCTTCTACTCGTTATGGTCCTAGTGTCCAAATTTCCAGTAGGTATTTGGAAAATTCTTACCAGGTTGATGACCGTTTCTCACCTTGGAAATGTCATTGCTCTATTGTACACAAACATACCTTCATGCCATTTTCTAGAGATGAAATCAACTTGAACGCAACAGAAAAGATGGCAGCATGTGCATGAAATAACAAATACCTTGCATCCGAACAGTCTTGACTTGAGTTCTATCCTACAGATTCAGACATTTAGGGGGATTAAGCTGTAATATTATGACCCAAACTGTCCCCTGTAAAAGTTTGAAGCATAAGCAGTAGGCACGTTGCCACCCCAACATGAAATCCTTGCGACACCTGGTATCTCCAGTTATATTCTACGCTGTGGGTTTAGTCAGAAAGCATTATACGAATTCCACAGTGGGTGGAGCTGCTGAATCTGCTCAAGCGCAAACTTGCATTACTTGTGACGCAATTTCCCATTTCTGTTGATTTTGCCATTTTGATTTTGTTGAACTTGCTTTAAATGAGTCAAGTGCTAATGTCAAATAATAATGTACAAATACTCAGTTATCTACCCACCTTTGAGTCGTTGTCAAGAATCCTTGAATTCCTTTTGAGCATTGAACCAGTTCTGATGGCCGGCAAAACAGGGGAACGAGATCGCTGAGGAGATGGCAGCAAACAAGCAGACCTCTGAGCAGTACCTTCCGACTGCGCGACCTCTTCATCAAGTGGAGCATGCAATACAGTGTCCGCTTGTTGCCGGTAGTTTTGCTTGTGGCACCTAGCATCATTCACACTGGATGGTACGTATCCAATGGCTGGGTGGCTGGGCAGCTCTCTTGACTTCGGCTTCTTCCTTTCTATCTGTTCAAATAAGAAAGGCTCATTATAAGTTACAGCAATAATCATCTCTCCAGAAACCATCTGCACCTCCCCTGGAAGAAGAGAGGGGTGAGGGAAGAAGCTGTTCGGAGGGCAAACCATGGGCAGCCTATTGTGGCTGCAGGATCTATGGCAGTTTTCTGATCATTTCAACTGTTACTAAAAATTTTCAGAAGCTGGTGGGAACCACTGCTGACCAATCGCTCTCATAGTTATGAAGAGCCACCCCACATCATTCTGTGTTGTCTTTAAACAAACTACAAGTCAAAGTGCTCAAGTAACCTGAGCGATATAATTGAGAGATAAAAGGACTTGTGAAGTTCATTAATAATTATATCGCGAATGGGCATGTGCAGACGTTTCCCAACCCGTGGGGTCAGTTTGGCCATGTCTTTGAACTAGTGAGTCATGGTTCCTTGCACCGTGCCGGGTTGGCACCGGGCACTATGACGGGATGACCAAGCCGGCTGTCAGGTGCTCTGTCGTGCACTCTGCCGAGGTTTTTGGAACCATGCGGTTTTATCGCCTCTGGCAGGGCTTCAAGTTTTTTCAAATCTTGTAGCCGCTTTCAATGAGCTCTCGAAGTGTATTTCGGGGAAATGCTACATGTAAACGTCGTGAAGTGCCCTTTCACGATATAATTATAGATGCAATTATTGGATCACAAATAAAAACTACTTGTTGTAGTCCGAAATTTTACTGAATCTTATTTCACCTTTAAATTCTATTTTGGTTTATTATTCTGTGAATAATAAACCTGTTTTCGCTCAGCAAAAAATTTTTATAACACCCCCTCAAAATTTTTTCTTTTCCGTTTCAAGGTGCGTAGATTCCAAAAATGCAATGTCCGTCCGCCGTCTGCCTATCACGTGTACAGGCTTCATTTTCGGTCTAAAAAAGTCGTTCTTCCGCACAAATGCTACATTTGGGCCCTAGTTGTGTCCCGAAACTTTTCAGCCCGATCGGAATATACCCAGGGATGTTATGAGTGAAAATGTGTGTAAAAATAGGTCCTTTTTGCGTTTTAGCAACATGTTAGTAACATGAGCTTCTGAGATATCATTTTCCATGTTTTTGGGGACGAGAAGACCGAATATGAAGTCGATTTTGACCAAGGAGTGGAAAATTGAGTTCTACCAAAAGTTCAGTTCCCAAAATTGATTTTTTATGAGTAAAAAACCTGGGAAATCGTCTGAAATCACCATCAGTTTGAATAATAACCCTGGAAAAAGTGTCAACACATGGATCAAGACGATTAAATGGCACTACCAATGATCAAAGATAGTTAAAAAAAAATAGCGTACCTAATTTGATTATTACGCATGAAAGAAACAATAAATAAACAGCCAACATTTCTGTAGGTATGTCCAATAGAATAATAAACCCATCTGACAAGGACTTTGCAGCGGTTTTTTCTTTTTGACGGATTTTTTCTTTTGATTGTTCAATCACTGTACGTATACTTTTCCTGATAACAACGTTTCCACCTCGATTGATATTCTGTATTATTCTGTAATTTTTTTTGTCCGCAAAAGATCAACAATTTCTGTTGTCATGTTATTCAAGATATATATCGCAAAGTTCCTGTTCCATACGAGTTTTATGAATACTGTTTTCATTCTTCTTCATTGGATGTCCAAATGATTTTGAAGTCATTAAATGCAAACTAGACCAAAACAAATCGCACTTATTTTACTTTTTATTTTTTTCTCATTTTTTTTTTTCTTCACCTCTTATCCTGCGTCGCAAATGAGTACCTACTCTCAAGGAAATAAATATCCTCTTCCTCCATTAAAAAGAAAACAGAGCGGTCAAGGTAGGGTTACACAACTTTTCAAAGCAGCTACTATTAAAACAACTAGATGAACGCCTACTGCCGAACTGAAGCTTGCAGCATGAAGACGCTTGCAGCGGACGACCACTGCCGCTTGTTTCGTCGCCACTCGTTTAGCATGAAGCATACTGCCACTCGATTATGCTTCCAGTGGACGACCACACTGGAACCAATGGCACCTTGATCCTGCGCCAGAAGATCGTGCCGTAAGGCAGCTATGCACCAAAATCCACTTCAAAAGTACTTCGACTCCACTGGTGTAACAAGGTCGTTAATACAATCTAGATGAAAGTTTCAAACTTGGAAAAACGATTCAGCAATTTATTACAAAAGAACTTGTACTCAACACATATTCTTTGACTGGCGAAATTGGTGGACGGTTCGAACATCAATTCAGCAGTAGTCTATGATACAGACAACGATGGGTACCAAAGATGGACTTCTATTTACTGACAAAAGAGGTGCCATGAACAACTCAGCGTTGGATGTGGGGTTCAATATTAGAATGATGGCCCTGATTAATGTTTTTAGGTTCTTACTTTTGCGGTGGTGTCGACTACAGGAGGGAGTTGGAGTCTCTCCTTTTGACTGCGGTGTTCTCGGAGGAGATCAACTCCTAGTCCCGTCATCCTACTCCTGTCTTCTTCAAAGTTAGCTTCGGGAAGTTGTTCCGGCAATACAGATGCAGAAGAGGTACCAGCCAATTCCCTGTCCAATACCCTTCCGCCGATTTCTTGATCCTTTAAAGAGATGCCATATTGTAATTTATTCATGTATTATTGTATACATTTATATTTAAAAATGGTCAACATTATTTCGCGGATGTAAAGATAATTTCTAATGCCAATAATAATAATTAAAAAAATTGTTAGTGAGGGGAACACCTCGGGATTAGGACAATCACTGCACTACAGGGCCACCTGAAACATACTATCGTCCCAAGGAATAGTATGAATCGATTCGTGCTTAGACCTGAAAGGCTCACGGGGTGTGAAAAAGATGAAAATCTGAGGTGAGCCTAGGGATATCTGGGGACCTCCCTTATTACATACCCAATATTTAAAACTGAAACTTACTCGTGGAACCAAAAATTAATAAGCCAAACCGAATCAACCAATAAGAAATTCCCTCCGCGAAGGCAGTGAGTGTCCGAGACCGAGCGGTACCCAATAAGGCACCGAAAGCCAGGGCCAGGGAGGAGGGGAACAGTGGAAGGCGAAGATGGTGGCTGAGGGGGAGTGGTGGGTCTGATGACTGGAGGCCAAGAAATTGGCGGATCCTGGTGAAAGGGTTTGGGTTGGAGGATCACAGTAAGGCACGTCAGCTATAGTCTGTGAGATGGGAGAACAGGGCCTGAAGTTCTCCCTCCAGACCAGCTGACCCCATTGGGGGTAACCCCTTCTCCGGTTTTCAGGCGTGCCACCTGAAAGGGAAAATATTACCTACGGTACCAGCTCCCTCATTACCCAATTGTTTTCGGTCTGACTACTTCGTCATCTGTCATCGACGCTCAACTTGCATTTTTCTCACTTTTTCAACTGTTTGTATAAACGCACTTTGTCTCATTGGTTTCGATCTTGGCTTTTGAACGGACTTACACATTTTGGTTTCTGGTTTCATAGCGTCAATTCTCGGAATTCATTTGGTTTTTATTTAGACAAGCTTGTGTCTAATGGAATCGTCGGCGGATTCAACAATCGAAATTCCTCCCTGTCTTCGGACGGTGGTCAAGAGAGGAAAACCACTCAAATCGCAAGCACCCTGCTTGGTTTTTCTAGTGTGGAAGTTCTTTCAGAAAGAAAAAGAACACCAGGGTCCTTTGAAAAACATCAACAAAGTGACGGAAAGAGTCTGCGACGCAACTGGCCTCAACAAGAACACAGTAACCAGGATCTTGAGGGAAGGGGAATCCGGAGGTGAAGTCGCTTTCGAGACACCTGGTACTACGAAGCCCAAGAAATGTTTAAAAACGGACAATAAACTGAACAGTCAAATCGGCACAAAAACAGCCAGTTGGCAAAGATGGTCGATTCATTATAATGCATTCAGGAAGTTCGCAAGGTTTCGTGCTTAACTGTTTCTTTATGTTCCGGTCAAAAAAACGGGAGATTATCACCAGGACATGAACGCCGAGGTTTTTAAACAATGGTTCAATAATCTCCTCAACAACATTTCCCCCTTCTTCGATCATTGTCATGGATAACGCGTCGTATCACAGCGTTCAAACTGATAAAGCACCCACTTCTTCTTGGAAAAGCTCTGGGGAATTTCAGTGTTACATTTTTTTGGTGTCGCACATTTCGAATTGCCCCCCATCCCAAAAACGTCCATATTCAAATCACATGATTTGAAAAAGCGCAGTGTCCCCACTGTCTCCGGCCTGGGACATGATTGTTTTGACATCAGCAGATATTGGTCCCAACAAATGGTTGACAGCAGCAGCTGTTTCCCATTCCAACACATTTTCATTTTGCTTTCTATATTTATTTATTTTTATTTTTTTCAACAGACGTCAGCGAAGGAGGAGGTTCTCAATTCAACCTGTTTCTATGTTCTCTTTTATTATGAACAAAACAAATTGGCACTAATTGAAAATCCGACTGCTGACTGAGCCGTTTATTAACTTTCCGCGCATCTTTTATTAAAAACTGATACCCAAATGAGTAGTAACCATGACTTCTGTTTACACTGCTTTCCCATTGTTGAATGAAAGTAGGTTTCATTCTAACAATTACTCCAGATGTTTTTCTTGAAATCAGTGTCCATGTAATATGGACTGGTGTGGGGGTAGAGGGGGGGGGGGGGGGGGGATATCTGCACTTCCTCAATCGGTTTTTCATTACCCATGTTGAAGAGTAAAAACAATCTTAAAACTGAGAACCTCAAAACCTCACGGAAATGAAAAGTGACGGCCGTCAAAACCAGCAGGATATTTTTTGTCACCAAGAAACATCAAGAAGACGGCTCGGCGATGGTGAGCAAACTGCGGCCGCCTCAACGTTGGCCCATTTTTATCGATTTTTGGCCCTTATAAAATCAAATTTGGCCCACTCTTTTTTGTGAAGAATATATTTGTCATAGAAATAGTCACTTCTGTCGTGAATCACCATCCCACACAACGTCAGGTAAATTAACATTGATTTTAGCCCTTAATACCTACCAACTTTTGACCCCCAAAAATCCAAATCTGACCCACATTTTGTATGAAAAACAACTGAAATGGTATTTTTCTGTCTTTACTCACCCTTCCATACACCTTTCAATGATTTTATATAAATTGTTCGCGTTTTTAGCAGTTTTTACCGATTTTTGACCACTAAAAACTCAATTTTTGAAACCTCTCACCTTCGAACTCATCCTTTTGTTTGGCAACAAAAACATTTTGGCAAAATTTGGAATTTTTATCATGTACCCAAGAACAAAGATCCTCTGGAATGATACATAAATAAATATATATAATCTAGAGATGAAATAAGAAAAAGAAAGAAGAATATAAGAAAAAAATTTCAAAAATTCATGTTCTGAAAATTTTGGACCTATTGCGTAGCTTCATTTTCTTTGAAAATTCGCTAACATTGTTGCCAATAAATATGTCTTATTAACGTTATCTGTAACATGTAGTCCTTTGTTAAATTTACATTCAGCTTTTTAAAGTCAAATCTTACATTTTCTATTTCAGATACCCCCCCCCCCCCCTTCACAAATCAACAATCCTGGTTACTCCACTGGGTGGGTAACCATAACAAAATTCTGGTGTTGGAATAATAAAGTTCCTGGTTACCTTAGAAGAACCCCAACCCAAAACTTACGATAACCAAACCCCAATAGCGTAAGTGTGAGCACAGTACCAACGCTTTAGGTTTAGTATCGATGCGTTGCTGGATTCATTGATTTTTCGTTTATCCCATTCAATTCATGTTGAAGAGCTCAAAGATTGTGACAGCACTTCAGCGAACACCAACCAAACTTGTGTTCCCACAAACATAATTCCATACTGAACTGACCTGCAAACGTCTGTACAATGAGACCAAATTGGGGTAGTCCGAAACTGAGCCTTCAGGACTGTCATCACGTTTGTTGCTGAGTCGGCCCACCCGCTCTTTCCTTTTCAGCTCTTTCGCTTCCACGTTCATTTCTGCCAACCTCTTCCACAACAACTCTTCATCAGCTTGGCGCTACATAATGACAACAACAAAAGTTTCAGATAACTAAGGAAGTCAATTCAGAATTTCAGCTACCTATTGAAAGGTCGATGTGTTCCATGTTTCAAGTTAAATAAATCGTTGTTATGGCAATTAACAGTGGAAACCACAAAAATTAAATTAATTAAAAAACAGAAAACGCTGCAAATTATTATACAACGGTTTATTATTTACAAGTACAGATGCCCGTTCTGTGTAGACCACTGTTTTCTGTGGTCACTACCTACACCCTCGTGCTTCTTCCAAGAGATCCCTAAATCGAGTACTGGCCTGGCAATCACATATTAGAGTTTTGCAGCACCCTCACGCCGAAACGAACGCAGTGCACGAGGGGAGGTACTGACCACAGTAAACAGTGATCTACGCAGAAGGGGCATTTATGCAGTTAAATAATAACCCGTTGTCTAATAATTTGCAACGTTTTCGTACGACGATAGTGTTGATCAAAAGAGATAAGCTTTGCTGAATATTACTCAATCGGTAAATAAGGGAAGGGTGTTGATGCACTGAGGTATTTTGTAGAAAAATCTGTTGGTTTTGGGTCCTACGTTTGGTGCCCCCACCGTTCTCAAAACCCACGCACTGCTACTGTCCATGTTATCATTTGTTTCTGCTGTGAACATAACAGTTCCAAGAATGCACTGTAACTGTGTTATGTTAATGTTGTAACTGCTACTATTATACGCTCTTCGCTCTCTGGATTTAATTAAACAAGAAATTATGATTAGTGTTCGTGCAAAACACTTTTACTTCAACGTTAAATTCTGGAAAATTTGTTAAACTTGGCGTTCTTGGTTACCGAAATAAATCTCAACATTCCACCACATTAATTACTTCCAGAAGAGCCTGACCCTCCGAGTTTTCGAAGTCCCATACTCTTCCACCCCGGCAAATGTTTTGGTTGATGAAGCAGTTTCGTAAAGAAAGCAGCAACTTGATTTGCCGTACCAACGTTCTTGACTTCCAACTCACTTCTCATTGCTTTTACGCCCCATAACCTATAAACATGTACCTAGTGCAAAAGACTTTACTGAAACATTAAATTTTGGAACATTTCTTAAACTTGGCATTCTTGGTTACCCAAATAATTAATGAAGAATCTCAACACCATCGTGACGCATTATCTTGCGTCATCTGCCCTCAAAATGTTAAGAGAATAATCAAACATCCACAAACTTTATTAAAACTCGCCGAAACCCATTGAGTATACCTGTTCAGTGTGCTTGAGATATTCATACTGACGTTCATCAGAAAGATGTTCCCTTCTCGCATCGTGTTCCCATTCACCTAAAGCTGTATGCCCTTGCAAATGACTTGAGTATTTGTTGGGGGGCAAGTATTCACCATTACGCACCATGTCATTCTGGAATATAAATGCAATTATTATAGCAGAACGAGTGTTAAATAGATCTATATCACCAAAAACATTACAAATTCATTAGAATTTTAAAAGAGATGACTCGTCAGAAGTGGAGAGTAAAAAAATTGAATCGTTGAATAACAGTTGAAGTCAAATCAGACCTTACATTAGGATGGTTCACGGCTAGCCTGCTGAGTGTGGGTCCCTTCCACTGAATAAATCAGTTTCATGTTGAGCTGTACGACCGCGAGTTCATCCATACCTACCTTCATTTTCTATCTAAAAAATTTGTTCTATCGCACACAGGCTCCATTTGGGCCCTCGTTGTGTCCCGAAACTTTTCAGCCCAATCGGAATATACCCAGGGGTGTTAGGGGTGAAAAATGGGTGTAAAAATAGGTTTTTTTGGTGTTTTGGTAATGTGAGCTTGTGAGATTACGTTTTCCACGTCTTTTTAGAGCGAGGAGACCGAATATGAAGTAGATTCTAACCAAGGAGCAAAGAATTAAGGTTCTAACAAAGTTTCAGCCTTAAATTTACGCTAAATTTTGGTCTAAAATCTCAATCTTCCGCCCACAGGATCCATTTGGGTCCAAGTTGTGCTCCGAAGCTCAGGAGCTGGATCAGAATACACCCAGGGGTGTTATGCGGTGAAAAATGGGTGTAAAAATTGGGGCTCTCGAATTTTTTTTAGGTTTCAGTGAACATGATTTACGAACTAAATCACTCGCGAAGGTTTCTTTGAACATTAGTTCGTGAGGTATCGTTTTCCATGATTTATGAAATAGTAATTCCCGGGCCGGTTCCAGTATTCGATTTAGGGCTTTCCCGGGGGGGGGGGGGGGGGGGGGGGGAGCACGAGGGTAGGTACTGACCACAGAAAACAGTGATCTACGTAGAAGGGGTTATACCCGTTGTCTAATAATTTGCAGCGTTGTTATTCCATTTTTGGATTCCACTTACCTTGAAACGGAAACCATCAAATTTTGAGAGGGGAGGGGGTAAAATTAGTTTTATCGTGCTTGATTCCGAAGGTTCATTATTGAAAATAATAAACCAAAATCAGAATTGCGTCGAAATCGAACGCTCTGATATAGCTGGGGGGCCTAAATCCAAGTTGTTTTATGCCTACCTGTATAAATTTGTCCAGGTCGACAGTCCGTTTGTGGCCGCATTCCTTCTGAATGCGCTCAGACTGCTCATTGAAGCGTTTTTCCTCTAGTTCTTCTTCTTCCTTCTCCAACCGTTTCCTCTCCTCATCCAATCTCTTCTTTTCTTTGATCTGTTCTTGTAAGGCTTGAGCGTATGCTATCTGCTTGCTCTTTTTGTCTGGCAAGATGTGACAAAGGAAACTCGATAAATCAAGACAACCATGACGAGTCATGTAACTCACTGAATCACAACACGAACACATTAACTATGTTTCTTTCGTATTTACCTTGTGCTAAGTCACAGCTAGGCCGATATCCGTAGAGATCTGAGAGAAGTTTCTCTAGAAAAACATACTTCATATCAATGAGAATCAAGATGAAAATTGCAATCAGAAAGTTAAAATAAAGGTTCCTTGAATGAGAAAAAAGTTGAAAATTGCAGAGCATCCAGAGTTCATACCAAGATTTAAACATTTTTACTATTTATGAAGCAAGTATGTATGTACGTATTTTATTTATTTATTACTGTATCACTCAAGATGATATCTAACAACATCTGGCTGCAAGAAAAACCATTCGTTATGTAGGCCGACGGAAATCCCTTTCCTTGGCTTCCAAAAGGCTTTGACAAAGGCTCGCTTTAGGAGGTGCTCGGCAAAACGCCAAAAAAATTTATGAAGTCCTCACTCTACGAACGCCACACAGCAGGTTACAAGGGCTATCGACAGGATCGACACGATCACCAGGAGAAGGCACAAGCCGTTATCATAATTCCCGACTAAGCCAGACACTACCACCATACGTACTAACCTCAATAGAGGCGCCGCTTCCAAAACCCACTGACAGGGCGCAATAAATTCGTCGACAAGCGACGATTCGTTGACAACCCCTTTGGAATAGTTCCACAAAGCCCTGACAGAGCCCTCAGCCTCAGTCAAATCTCATTCTGGTCCAATCTAACCTTTCCAGAAAGTATATAAGGAAAGAAACGTGGCTTTTTCATCAGTCGGATAGAACAGATTTGTACTCGCATGCAGTTTTGTAATCAAGTCAGTATTGCAGGTGCAAACCCTCATGCCACAACCTCTTCGTTCACCATAGGACCATGATCACAGCACCATAAAGGGAGCAACCGGTGGCAAAGGCTGGGGAAAGCCTACTAACACTTATGCCACAAGAAACCTCGTATAATGGAACTAATCATAATGTTGCGAGTGTAATCCCCAGCTAACTTAATAACTTCCCCCGTGTATTTCACAAAATACCATGATCCCCCCCCCCCCCTTTGGTGAAGCTTCAGTTAGACTGAGCATTTAAATCTGTATCCCTCCAACGCCTTTATGCCAAATTTTTACTTGTGTGCCCTGTGTGGCTTTCTCAATGTCTCAAAAGTCCAGATCGGTCAATCCAATTTCTCTGTAACATCTCACAAGTCCAGGTAAATAGGTAGGTAGGAAGTCTCATACATCACTCCACAGTTATCATTGTGACCTCCTGTTATTATTTTATCCTTTACTTTGTCCCACACGGAAGCCATCTCCCTGCGGTGTGGTGCCTTGTAGCTCCTAATACTTCTTAGGACCTAGAGGTGTCTCGACAACGTGTTAGGTTCTATAGTACGCATGGGCAGATCGCCTACTCACCAAATACCCCAGATGGGTCACTTCCAATATTAACCCCCCCCCCCCCCACAATTTGTTACTCTTTTTCCACGGTAGCAACTTTTGCCATATTCACCATGATTGTAAGTATAACTTCAAAACTCATGATTGCCACTGATGCCATATTAGCCAGGTACTCATTATCCACATTCGCCATTAAGGCCTATTTTGATTTCACCATATTCGCAACCAATACCAATTCTATCTTGCTTACTGCAGATTCTCCACTTTGCCATTAGCTCCACTTCTACCATTAACGCCACTCTTGTCAAGCCTATTACTCAGGGGTGTTGCACCCATTAGGCCACTGCCTCGGCAACCAAAACACTGAGTAAAAAAATCCAACCACGTGCTCAGTTGGCATTTGAATTTCCCTCCATTCACAGTACCGAGCTTTTTTCACAATGTTCAGACCCACCAGATTTCTCTGGCTATGAATATTCAACATTCCAGTAGAACATCCATGGTGAATCATAGCTTCATGAACGTTAGCTGCCCTGTAGCTCTGAAGACCAAACATTTTATCGAAATAAAGACAGTAATCGATGTCCTGCAATCGAAATCGAAACCTAAGCTCCTAAAACTGGCAGGCCCTGGGACCTAGCGTTCCCATGGCAATGAGAAAAGTGGCCCGTGCGCACATGCTCAGTCGAGTAAAAATGTATTTGGCACGCCCACTTTGGGCCAAGCCCAGAATCTGATTTCAACCCAAAAATCGTTCCTGTTCACAATCGATTTGATCCCTTCGATTCAACTTGTCATCTTGATATGACATGCTCATGTATTTCGATTTGTTTTTGTAGTCACTTGAATCACATTAGCTTTCTCTGTTGATTCTAATGTCAGTTTTCCATTTTTTGCGTCGAATTTAGTGCGTTTGCATTTGGTCTGGTCCGGTGACGGATTTGGATTTGTGGTACCTACGTGCATTTTGTCCTGTTCGCTGTTTGTGGTCTTGTGGACTGATCGGCGTCGTAACACAGATAAGTAACTAGCTCCTAGTCAATAGCTATTCAACTATATGTACTGGCCAATGGGACATTTTTCGCTGTAATTTATTTACTACATTTTTGTACCGCATGAATTCGGTTGCTAATTTACTGTCGAAATTTTCGATGTTTTTGAACGACGATAGAGTGTTGATTAAAAGCCTCTGCTGAATATCACTCAATCAGTAAATAAAGGGAAGGGTGCTGTTGCCTTGAGGTATTTTGTAGAAAAATCTGTTGGTTTTGGATCCAAGGTTTAGTGCCCAACCATTTTCAGAGCCCACGCACCGCTAGTGCTATTACTTCTGTAGAATTGCCACAAATACCATAAACTTCTGTCACTAATAAACTCTGCAATTTCTCCACGTTAGCAACGAACGCCATAGAGCCTTGTGTACAACTTACTGTAATTACAGTTGTGCCTTAATAACTAATGAGGAATTTTTGACAGTTAAAAAAAAATAAAAAATCATAACTATTGGAAAAAAGTAGTTTGATGCCCATTTACAAAAATAAGCGTTTTTTTAAAAATGAGGGTGATTAAAAGTAAAAATGCAGCAAACTCGGCGCTGCGCGCCTCGCCAGGGGGCAAGCCCCCTGGACCCCCGGATGCTTACTGCTTAGAGCCTACGGCTAAAATTCAAGAAACATGGAACATGCTTTAGCCGTCATTGTTTACTATCCATTTATAACATCCATTTATATAGTTATAGTATGAAACTACGAAATAAATACCAAGAACAAATAGGAAATAAATTCGTGATAAATCAAGAGCTTTCCAACGAATGGAAAACGATTTTTGTCCGATGAAAATGAAAGAAGTTTCATTTCCCTACCAAATACTCGGTTGTACGTGAAAATCATCGTTAAAATTTCGTGACACTTCCGCGTTACCCATCCCGCGTGACATTTTTCGGCTAGTTAGTCCAAGGCTAAAGCATGTTCCATGCTAAAAATGACGTATCAGGTCTATTGACATCTGATCAGCAGTTGGCCCAAGGAGGCAGAGCAAAGCCTTGGAGGTGGAGGTTCTCAATGCTGCCAACAACCCAACATTAGAAATGGCAAACCTTTGTGGCAACATTCAAGAACCTTTTCCATGACCTTTCCCTTGGTTTGAATTTGAGGACGTGTTTCAAAAAATTTTCATTTATAAATTTGCAGTTTCATCCATCCACCCATTTCGTTTACCTGATACGTCATTTCTAGTTTTAACTCAGAAATTCATATTTCACACTTGTTTTCTGCCTATAGTTTCTGACATCAACACCTAATTATGTTGTCTCTAAGTGTTAATTTCCGTTATTAACAAAATTTGGCCAAAAAAGGAGAATTTATAAACCAGTTTTCAACAAATTATCAAAAATGTTGAAAAACAAATTTTCAGTGGCAAAATATTTTTGGCAAAGTATTTAAATTATCAAAACTGTAATGTTCTTTGAACAATAAAGTTGAATAAATATTTTTAAAAAATTTATTTTTTGTGAATGATTGCAATCTACTGTAACTCTTGTATTCCGATTACTTGAGTATAAATAACCCCCAAAAACAACCCTGTTGTAACCCCCCCCCCCCTCCCCAACAAAAAGGATTGATATCCATTTTGCCTGCCAAAGTAGCATGCTCGGTTTGGTACTCTAAACGTCGTACCACTGTGTGGATGTCTTCCCCATTTCAAATGTCAAGCGTCTCTGGCAGCAAAATGGTTTATTTAATTAGATGGCAGTGTACCAATTTTCACATCAAAATGACAAATAGTTAGGGCATAATATGGTTGGAAAGGTTGTGAGTAGAACAATAGTTGCTGCAACAAATATACAACCATATCCAACAACCTTCCCAGTGTGGCCAATGATTGGCTGTCCTCACCGGAGGATCAGAATTTGATCTTACCATTTCGCTCAAGGCACTGTCACACCACCTTGGATTGGGACAAGGAGCTACTGGGATTCGAACAGACAGCCTCTCTCTCGTGTCTCACCCCAGCCATGTCATTGTACCTATTCAAATTCTAAACCAGCTTGAATGGTTAAGAAACGAATTCGCCCACTCCGAATAGTTAGAAACCATTACAGCAACTTTCTGGAAAGCTCCCACAAAGCAGCTAACACAATAAGGTGAACAATACATAGTAGGTGAATTTCAATCTAGAAAATATTTTACCTCTGGGGCTGGACTCCACAAACTCCCTTGGTGATGATTTAGAAGGACTGGCTTGGATGGGAGACTCATCGTCAGTTTGAGTTGAGGCCGAACTGACAGATCTTCTTCCGTTCGGTGAGCACACCATCACTCCTTTATCCACCTTAGCTTGATTTTCCTTTGCACGAAACAAAATAATGGTATAAAATAAATATAAAAATCTTCCTCCCCTGAGCTGGGAGCACTGTCCCAGAGTGCAGACACAGCACGTGGGTCATGAGCAGAGACCTTCAAATGCCACAGCGCCACACAGAAATGCCACATTCGGGCCATTTTTTGGTAAAATGCCACATTTTGTTGATTTCTGGGAATATGCCACGTTTTGCCTCTTTTGAGCCAAGTTATAAGGAATTTTGAGATTTTTTTGCAACGCCCGGGAATGCCAAGAAAAATATGACGTACGGTTGTTAACTGAAACCAAGCAAGGGATTAGGATTAGTGGGACAGGTGGGTGAAGAGCACTTAGCTCGAGCTCGCCACAGGTCTTCGCCCATTGCTCCTGATGATCCGGATTAGAAAGTCTAGTGCAGGATTGTATTCGGGAGTGCATGTGTACTCATCATTCTCTACCTCGTATATATACCATTTCCTTTCCCCACGTCATACCAAGCTGAAGTTTGTTACTGTAAACATCACGCTCATTTTCGATTTTCTTCAATCTTCAATATGCCTAGAGATTCTAGCTCAAACGTGACCCTGTATAGGAAGTGGATTCTTGGTGACAGCAATTTTTCCGTTGAAGATGGGAAGATATTCTGCAAGCTGAGCACGAAAATGGTAACTTTTCTATCAAGTTTCCCTTAAGAAACTCTTCTTCTATGCAGTTTACCTATAGTTAACTGTATACAGTTAACTTTTCTCAAATTCATTGCATTGAAGCTAGAGCAAGATTTTTGTTTCGAAGTCATTTCTTCACGTTGTTTACAAGCCATAAATCCCCCACTGTAAACCTACATAATTTCGTAATTTTCTTTCCTCTTCATTCCGAAGTACTGGTACTGATTGAACGTTTTTCTTGTATTTATTTTACAGTATGATTTTGAGAAGAAGTGCCAACTCGACGTTCACAAGAAAAGCGAGGTGCACCAGGCAAGAGCGAGGGCTCCAGGTACTGATCGGAAACAGCAGCAGCTCCTTAAAGACGTGGTGTCAATGGAAAAGCCTGAGGTCCAGGAATTTTCCAAAGATGTCATCCTGGCTTTTCCTAAAGAAGGAATTCCCTTACACAAACTGGAGAACGGTGCCCTGCGTGTCGTTTTCGACAAATATTGTAGCGTCAAATTGCAAAGCATGAGCACTCTACAACGAATCATACCTCAGCTGTGTGAAAAGGTAACCAACGTTTAATTGTGATATTTTCTAATTATTGGTACCTATTTGAATTTATAAAAAATGTATCTAATAATTATTCTAATTTTTTTTCTAGAACTTGAGGATATTCGCAAGGACATCTAAACTGAAATATATCCCGAGCAATCGTCGAATGAATTTCACCATAGAAAACTTAGGCGCCCACTTGAAGCTGTTTTATAATTGAATTTAAACTTTGTAAATACATGTAAACATATAGTAATTACTTTACCTACATAATACAGTCGTTTATAAGCTTTAAATTGCTTGATTTAATGGTTTAACATCCCTTTTTACGGTTGGGAGGGGTGGAAAGTTGAAAAAATAAATGCCACATTGGCTGAAAAAAATGCCACATTCGGCCAAAGTAAGTACCACATTGCCACATTTCGTAAAAAAAGTGCCACATTTTGAAGGTCTCTGGTCATGAGTGAGCTCAACGGCCAAACTCTTTACCCACATTAAGTGCATTCAGTGTAGTCCTTCATGACGCATAATGTCTTGTATCATCTGCCCTCCAAGAGTTAACTGAATAATCAAACATCCACAAACTTTATTAAAACTCGCAGAAACCCATTGGGTATACCTGTTCCGTGTGCTTGAGATATTCATACTGACGTTCATCAGAAAGATGTTCCCTTCTCGCATCGTGTTCCCATTCACCTAAAACTGTACGCCCTTGCAAAGGACTTGAGTATTTGTTGAGGGGCAAGTATTCACCATTACGCACCATGTTATTCTGAAACAGAAATGAAATTATTATAGTAGAACGACTGTTAAAATAGAACAAGCTGAAATTAGGAGGTAAACCGGGATCCAGAAATAGTGGTTTCATGAAACCAACTCATTCTTTGTTCTACAAACATACTTTTTTAACCTAAATAGGTGCACATACATAACATGATGAGTACCTATCTACGTATTTTGCTTTCTTATCATTTCCAAAGAAATATCCTAGCCTTTCTGGAGTACACAGATAAAGGATTCGTTCAAAATCCGGTGTGGAAAATATTTCATACTGATTCCACATATACATAGTTATGCGAGTAATAAAGTACCAGACAAACACCACAAACGTCAAGTAAACACAAACACCAAAACACAAAGAAACTGTTTTGTGATCTGTACCTTCAGGTTTTTCTCCATCCACAGAATGATATTGCTTGATATAAGAAAATAACGAGAATATTATCAGTAAATAAAGCGGGATAAACACAAAATAAATACACCGTTAGCTTACCACTAATTTATTAAGTACACAAAGCTTTTCACCAACTCAACTCAACATCTGAGCATCATCAGGTAAGTACTCAGCGGAGTACTTACCTGATGATGCTCAGAAGTTAAGTGAAAAGCTTTGTGTACTTAATAAATTAGTGTTAAGCTAAAGGTGTATTTATTTTGTGTTTATCCCACATTACAAGATGGCTTACCACATAAGGGATATAATGAAATTCGATGAAGTAAATAAAGCGCTTTCAAAAAAAAAAAAGCAGAAGAAACATCCACAGGAATATTCCCCCAGCTTCACAGAATAACAATGGCCCATGGTCCCATCCGCCCATCCACACATGGTCAGTCGAGTAAAAATGTTGTTCGCCACGCCCACTTAGGGCCCTGTCCCCAGAAATCGATTCGATCCGTTCAATTCAATTCGTCATCTCGACACGAGATGCTTCTACATCTTCCAATTTGTTTTAATTGTCTTGTGAATCAAATTCGCTTTCTCTGTTCAGTCTGTTGTCAGTTTTCAATTTTTTGCGTCAAATTTTGTGCGTTTGGCTTCAGTCCGGTTCCAATGAAAAATTTGTATTTGTGGTAACTAATGCGTTTTGTCCTGTTTGCTGACTGTGGTCTGTGGATTGATAGGCGTCCTAACACACAGATAACTACCTATCTTCCAGTCAATAGCTTCTCCACTGAAGTAGCTACTGGCCGATGGGTCACTGTTTTGTTGTATTTTAGTGTACTATTTTTTTTTTTTTTACCACATGAATTCAGTGGCTATTTGTAGTAGAAACAGTGGACGTTTTCGTACGACGATAGTATTGATCAAAAGAGATAAGCTTTGCTGAATATCACTCAATCAGTAAATAAGGAAAGGGTGTTGATGCCTTGAGGTATTATGTAGAAAAATCTGTTGGTTTTGGGTCCTAGGGTTGGTGCCCCACCGTTTTCAAAACCCACGCACCACTACTGTCCATGTTACGATTTGTTTCTGCTGTGAACATAACAGTTCCAAGAATACAGCTGTAACTGTGTTATGATAATGTTGTAACAGCTCCTATAGAACCATCTCCACCCTCTGGATTTAGTAAACCAAGAAATTATGATTAGCGTTTGCGCAAAAGACTTCAACGTTAAATTCTGGAAAATTTGTTAAACTTGGCGTTCTTGGTTACCCAAATAAATCTCAACATTCCCCACATTAATTACTTCCAGAAGACCCTGACCCTCCGAGTTTTCGAAGTACCATACTCTTCCAACCCTGCAAATGTTTTGGTTGATGAAGCAGTTTCGTAAAGAAGGCAGCAACTTGATTTGCCGTACCAACGTTCTTGACTTCCAACTCACTTCTCATTGCTTTTACGCCCCATAACCTATAAACGTGTACCTAGTGCAAAAGACTTTTACTGAAACATTAAATTTTGGAACATTTCTTAAACTTGGCATTCTTGATTACCCAAATAATTAATGAAGAATCTCAACATCGTCGTGACACATTATCTTGCGTCATCTGCCCTCAAAATGTTAAGAGAATAATCAATCATCCACAAACTTTATTAACTCGCTGAAACCCATTTAGTATACCTGTTCCGTGTGCTTGAGATATTCATACTGACGTTCATCAGAAAGATGTTCCCTTCTCGCATCGTGTTCCCATTCACCTAAAGCTGTATGCCCTTGCAAATGACTTGAGTATTTGTTGGGGGGCAAGTATTCACCATTATGCACCATGTTATTCTGGAACAGAAATGAAATTATTATAGCAGAACGAGTGTTAAATAGACCTATATCACAAAAAACATTACAAATTCATCAGAATTGTTAAAAGATGGTGACTCAACGGAAGTGGAGGGTAAAAAAATTGACTCGTTGAATACCCTTTGAAGTCAAATGTCAGACCTTACATTAGGATGGTTCACGGTTAGCCTGCTGAGTTGGGTAGGACCCTCCCTTCCACTGAATAAATCAGTTTCACCAGGAGTTCTCTCCTGTTTACGGTAAATTTCTTTAGGTTATGGACCTAGTGCGATCTAGAAGTGTCTAAAAATCGAGATTCGTTGACGGGGAAAGCTATCAGTCGATCCGGGATGTTTAAAAAATATTTGAAAAAACTATTTCAGTAAATGGACGTGATAAAGTATCCCAACATTGGGAAAGCAAGGTTGCCAGCGGTGCCAACCAGAGTCTCCCACAACTCACGGACACGAATTTCTACCACTGGAAGTTCACTGGACACATAAACTGGAAGAGAAAGGAATAAAACAAATCACCTTGAATATGTAAAAAGTGGCGAGATCAGCTTATGACATGTTTTCTACCCAACAAAACACTTTTGAAAGATCAAGTCTGTGGTCGAAGCTTCATACCCGGCAACAACTACTTTCATTGAAGTCTGATGACGTCACAAATCTGCAGGATCATTTTATTATAGTGGATGGACCCTTACGCGATCTTGATGCAACAGGAGCAAAAATGGCTGAAGACTACAAAATTTACCGTCTCTTGCTGATCCTCTCATAAATTGAGGGGGGGTAAGAATTTTTTTTTTTTTTTCATGCTCGATTCCAATGGTTCATTATTGAAAATAATAAAACAAAATATGAAACCGTTATTACCGTATTAGAAACAACTACGTCCTCAACAAATCCTCTAACAATGACAACAGTCAAAAGTCGTTTACTGGATGCAGAGTTGAAGTTCAAGAATGACAACAATCAACGTGTCTGAACGTGATCAACGTGAGCTGAACATTCTTTCGCCACCCCAGGAGTTCACAAGTGTTATTCCTGCGGAGGTTTTGAACAATACAAAAACTCTTGTCCGAGAAATCATGGCTGCAGTGGAAGACGTGGGAGAGGATATCGTGGTATGAGCCGTGGTAGCTTTGTTCGTGCAGTCCCCTTGGGGCTAGCTCTGAGCAAGTTCAGTTTTAGCTTGATCTGAACGGCTTGGTGTAGTGAGCTCTGAACACGCTCACTCGGAGGAGGGTGAGCCTGGAGGGTCGAGGGTGCATGCAAGGAAGAGCAGTACTTAGCTGCCCCTGGTCTTCTCGTGGGGCACGGGAGGGCTTGATCAGAACAACTCGGAGGAAGCGCCGAGGCCAGCACGTACACCGCTGCCGTCATCTGCCCCGGGACAGGACCAACACTGGACCACTTGGCTTGGACAAACAGCGAATCTTTGCCTCACCCTTACTGCACATGCCCGGGTTGCTCTGAACAAGCTCTGGCGGATTGCACGAACAAAGCAATTTGGGGCGAAAATATAAACAATCAAGCCGAGTCGCGTATGACGAGTCGTATTCACAGCCCTCCCTTCATCCCAAAAACCTGTTTCTCATGAAAATACCAAACTTGGCTTGTGTATATTGGATTCTGGAGCCAGTAACACGTATGTAGAGTGAGTGGAGGTGTTATGTTTCAACTACCGATGATTTTTCTAGATTTCAAGAGGCTTTGGAGGAAGTCAGAAGCCCCAGCTAAAATCATGTACTATGTCAAATGCCTACAACCCAGAGGAATATTCGTGGAGGTTCTGAGTACATGTCATCAGAGCTCCTGAGATTCTGTCAGGACCATGGAATCGATGAAGAACTTGCTTTAGTGGCCTACCATCCAGAATCAGGTAGGCGAGCGTCAATCGTACGAGTACATAAATATATTATTGGATAAAGACAGGTCGATGTTTATGGACACCAATCTTCCAAAATACCCACGGTTCGAAGCTTCATTGTGCACTGTGCACCAGTTCACGCGCTCAACTTCACGATCACTAGATGGTGAGGTGCCTGCAAATTCCTCTTGGGAAATGCTGATTTGAATTAAGAATTTTTGGAAGTAAACCATGGGTTTATACAGTCTAATCAAACTGGAAGCCAGGGCTACACCTATGAGAATAGCTCCCGACGCTTCTGGAATCCCGAAACAGATGAAATCGTAATTTCCATCGTAAGACGCCAAATTTGACGAAAATTACACAAAATATGTGAATCCATCTAGTAGTCCTTATGTGGTGCCCTGTAGTGATGAAATCGAGGAGTCTCAAAAGGTACCTTCACCTAAGCTCTCTGAACCACCTAAGCCTGTTGAACCACCAAACCTTCCATCAAACCAGTTAATGAAGTAAAAACCACTGAAAAGAGGCAAATGATACTTCCCTCCCGGCTAAAGGATTTCGTTCTGCATGTATTCTGAGTACTGATGATCATCAAGAAGCACAAGGAAATCCTGAATGGGAAAGCGCAATTGAGGCTGTACTCGACCCTCTCAAGAAATATGGTACTTAGACTGCTGCTGATCCCGCTTACTGGTCAAAAGGCCATAGACACCAAGTGGATTTTTTGCACCAAGCAGGATGGCGTGAAATACGCCCGGCTAGTGGCGTGCGGTTCAAGAGAATTGCACCAATGACGTGATGCTGGTAGTTTTATTACCATACAGGTTTTTACTTTTAAATTTCCACATTTGAGCTGACATAATAAATCACCATTTGCCACTTTTATGTGTAGGGGAGGAATGTGAACAACATCATGCATGTACTTTTCAATTTTAGGCTTTATATATACGTGTTACTGGCTCCAGAATCCAATATAAAGAATCCAACGTCGGTATCCTCATGAGAAACAGGTTTTTGAGATGGAGAGAGGTTTTGAGATTTGCCTATACAAAATTTTTTTAAATTCATGTTCTGAAAATTTTGGACCCATTGCAACGGCTTTATTTTCTTCGAAAAATCGCTAGCCAAACATCATGCTAAAAGGTCAAACCAACTTACCAAGTCTGAGGTCAGTTTAGATGCTGCATTTTCTTGTGAAGGGGCCAGTTGTGCTCCCCGGCACACGTCAGATTCGGCACCCTGAAAGAGAATTCAAATCAAGAGTTTTGTAAGCTGACCACCACCGTAATTTGCGAAGACATGAAATGGTGCTAGACGAAAATATATATTTCTTCAACCCATCGACGATAGGAATTGCCATAGCCCGAGTATTGATTCCTAGGTTCAGTTCGAAAAGGTAATCAACCAAAGGAATTAGTCGAAAAATGAGATTGAAACGGAAGCGTATTAAATATGCGATAGGCCATTAGGTAGGTAGTTTCATTCAAATGACCAGGAGAAAGAAAATTTGACAAACAGGGCTGTAGTGGCTCCACTGTTCTATGTCAGCAGACAGTGTTTCCCAGTCCACGTTGCCCCTCCTCGTCCTACCATCCCACTCCCCTCATCACTTCAGGCATGTGGGGAAGTTGCTCCTACAACGCGTCATGCTTCCCCCCCCCCCCCCCCCAACCACTTATTGTAGGGGAATGCTTCCCTATTCCAACCCTTCTGGCCCCACCCAGAACATTCACGAGTAACCTGTACCCCACTGATCATACGGTCTACATACGCCCTACTGCTTCTCTCCATTGCAAAGCCATTTGAAGAAGCAAATCGCCAAATGGGCCTTAATAAAACTGCATAGCAACAATTTAGATGACTCAAATCAGTGATCCATACTTGCCCTCCAATATTTTTGTGACCACTAAAACCCATTAAACCCATTGCACTCACCCGAGGAAGCTGACGGTGGGAGTCCTTAGGTGTGTTTTGCGCTGAAGGACGATTTACTTCTTTATACTTCCGCAGTATCTTCTTCTTCAAGTTGGGGTCACGAATGAAGGCAGCAGACGTAGCAAATATTCTTGCAAGCCTCTCCTTCTCGTTTTCCCTGACATCAACATGACACGGTGGCGTAGTCGGAGGACGCGTCAAGCGACTGAACCGACGTGTAGGCTGACTTAAAGCGTTGTGGAACCTCGATGGAGCACTGGCAAGTAGTTTGCAAAACCTGTCTTTTTCCTGTTGACCCTTGTCAGGCATGCAATGGATAGGAGTGATGTCCCTAGGACAAACCTTATCAACCTCATTGAAATGACGTCTACAAGAAATTTTTTCAATCAACTCCTTCTTTTCTTCTTCTCGTCGATTCTTGTACAGTTCGGGATGGAGAAGGGCGTATATCTCGGCTCTACGAGCAAGTATTTCTTTAGTAGGAACATGTATGCCTTCTTTAGAGGCTTCCTCACACTTCCTGTCCAGCTGTTCACTCAGTTTTTTGTAAGATGTCAGTAAATCTTGAAGTTTTTGTCTTTCCCTCTTCAACTTAGGATCGACAAACTCTACATTCTTGCTGGACAAATTATCTAAATACTTTTCGATCTCTTCTGAAATATTTATCCCATTACGGATGAGATAATCCCGGGAAGGGCTGTTGGACACACTGCACGTTTCCTTGGTGATGGCCGGGTCCTGAAAATAGATTAAGATGATCTTTGTAAATTGAAAACAAAAACAAGTTCCACTCTAGTAGGTAGCGTGACAAGACGAACGAATTTTCGAAGTTGGCGACTAAGCTATTTTTGGCAATTTGAACGACTTTTGACCCCTAACACTTATTAGAGAGAACTACTGAAACAGTCTTTATTATGTCTCGAGTCACAATTCGATAGTTTCTGGTGAATTACCTTGTGAATGTTTTGAGCTCAGCAGCCATTTTCACCGATTTCTTTATTTAATCCACTTCTGGGAAAAACAGTTTCGAATATAAAAATACTTGGTTATTAGTTGTAGCATCACCACTATATCTATTATTCCACTATTGGTATTTTTAAAGATTTTGGCTCACTTTGAGCGAACCAAAAAATTGTGATTTAGCTGGTTTTTTTTCTTCTTCAAAAATTACTTGTTTTAGCGAATTTTCGAAGAAAAAGAAGCTATTGTTCTCGGTCCAAAATTTTTAAAACTCGAATTTCCGAAAGATTTTTATACCAAAATCCGTTTCAGACCATCCTGAATTCCCTGCCGAAAGACACCAAAAATTATATGTATATATATATATATATATATATATTTATATATATATTTATATATGTATGTGTCATTCCAGACGATAACTCTCGAAAGAATTGAGATAAAAAGTTCAAATTTGCACGAAAAATCTGTCTTGGCAATCGACAGGCTAAGTTCGAAGATGGGCAGAATCGGGTCACCCTAAGGGGGAGTTTTGGGGAGTTTTAGGGGGGGGAAATTACCCATAAATTCCCAAAATGAAAAAGTCTGACAAGTGACACCTCATTTTAAAGGTTTTTGTACGCTGAACACGATGGTGAAATCAGAATTGCGATATCTCATTCCGTTCTCAAACTGGAGCACTTTGAAGATGAAAGAACGTGGTTATTTCTTGAGATGTTCTTCCTGGTTCGTCTGCTCTAATCTGATAACGGAATGGGATATCGCAATTCTGACTTCACCATCGTGTTCAGCGTTGGAAAATCTACAAACCGAGGTGTTACTCGGCAAAAAATGGAACAAAAAATTTGTTACCTACGTACCCAATACCTACTCTTCTGGTATTCAAAACATTTTTGATTTCCCCCTCCCCCTCCTTCCACCCCAAATTTTACTTTGCGTAAAACTACTCCTGTTTTAATTTTGTATGGTATCAAGTTGGGAAAACATTGACCGAAAATTAATTTTCAGAAAATTTTAGGCGGAGGAGGAAGATGCCGAAAACTTCGAAAATTCGCTCTTATAGCCATGCTGCATGACTGTGGTTTTTTCTGTTTGCCATTACAATCATTTTGGCGAAATTTGACATTTTCATGAATTAAGTAGCGAAGGTCAGATATCGTTTAGAGCAGTGGTTCTCAACGAAGGGGATAACGCCCCCGTGGGGGCGGTAGAGGGGTACTGAGGAGCGGCGAACTTGTTTTGGGCGGTAGGGGGGCGGTGAGCGTGCTTATACTCGTATATTGACTCTCCAAAGGCACCTGCCTGAACACTTGAACAGGTTCAGGAATCTTTTCGATTCTGTGATTGAGATGTATTTAGTACATCTGAGAGGCCGATAGCTACTACAATTTATAATCGATGTTGCTTACTTGACCGATAAATTCGCCAAATTCAATGGAATCAATTGGCAATTTCAAGGTGATGAACTCAATTTAATAAAATCGCAAAATAATCCCACTTTGTGCAAGCAGAATTTTGGCCGCAAGTAAGTTGTGATTTGCCAGTTTTCAATCCTGTCGGATAAGAATAGTGAATAGTGTCCTGCATAAGAATATTGAAATCCATTTGATGAAACAGTTGACTGGGAGCACCTGGAGTCTTTGCATAAGACCTTTTCCGAACGTTTTGAGGATATTTTGTCCTCAATCGGTCATGAATCCTCTGTGCACATTGAGAAAACAGAGGTTGAAATTCAGGAAATATGGTGTAGTAGCCAGTTTCCAGGATAATGTGGTGGTCGGATAATGCCTCTGTACTTACTTCGAATGAAAAAGAATAAAAACGGAGTTATGGAAAGGTTGTCTATTTCCACTGATACATGAAAAATAAACTGTTATACCATCGCTAGTAACACCTTCAAACCATCGTCAGTAACAAACAATAACTAGCTATTGTTACTGTTGTTGTTATTAGTTATTATTACGAAGCCGGTATAGCTTGAAACCGGCGTATTGGTTTATTATTCTGGGAATAATACACCTATGTATTCGCTCAGCAAAAAATTTTTATAACACCCCCTCAAACTTTTTTCTTTTCCGTTTCAAGGTGCGTAGATTCCAAAAATGCAATGTCCGTCCGCCGTACGTCGTATCACGTGTACAGGCTTCATTTTCGGTCTAAAAAAATCGTTCTTTCGCACACATGCTCGATTTGGGCCCTAGTTGTGTCCCGAAACTTTTCAGCCCGATCGGAATATACCCAGGGGTGTTATGAGTGAAAATGTGTATAAAAATAGGTACTTTTTGCGTTTTAGCAACATGTTAGTAACATGACCTTTTGAGGTATCTTTTTCCATGTTTTTGAGGACGAGAAGACCGAATATGAAGTCGATTTAGACCAAAGACGCGGAAATTGAGGTTTTACCAAAGGTTCAGCTCCCAAAATTGGTTTTTTATGAGTCAAAAACCTGGAAAACTGTCTGAAATCACCATCATTGTGTACAATAACATTGGAAAAAGTGTAAACAGGTGAATCAAGACCATTAAATGCCACTACCAATGATCAAAGATGATCTTAAAAAAAAAAAAAAGTACCTATTTCATGTTTTGGGGGCCAAAATTGGTGGAACTCATCAGAAATAGCTATTTCAATCATTCCACATGAAAGAAACAATACATTTAACAGCCAACAAAAATCTCTAGAACTCCAATAGAATAATAAACCCATGTGACAAGGACTTTACAGCGTTTTTAGACCTAAAATGAAGCCGGTACACGTGTTACGGCGTACGGCGGACGGACATTGCATTTTTGGAATCTGCGCACCCTGAAACGGAAAAGAAAAAATTTTGAAGGGGTGTTATAAAAATTTATTTGCTGAGCGAATACATACTTAGGTGTATTATTCACTGAATAATGAACCAAAATGCAATGTCCGTCCGCCGTCCGCCATATCACGTGTACCAGCTTCATTTTCGGTCTAAAAAAGTCGTTCTTTCGCACACATGCTCCATTTGGGCCCTAGTTGTGTCCCGAAACTTTGCAGCCCGATCAGAATATACCCAGGGGTGTTATGAGTGAAAATGTGGGTAAAAATAGGTACTTTTTGTGTTTTAGTAACATGTTAGTAACATGAGCTTTTGAGATATCGTTTTCCATGTTTTTGGGGACGAGAAGACCGAATATGAAGTCGATTTTGACCACAGAGTGGAAAATTGAGTTCTACCGAATGTTCAGCTCCGAAAATTTTTTTTTTTTTTGGAAAAAACCTATGAAATCGTCTAAAATCAACATCAATTTGTATAATAACACTGGAAAAAGTGTCAACTCGTGGATCAAGACGATTACCAATGATCAAAGATAGTTTAAAAAATAGGAAAAAAGCGTACCTAATCTGTGTTTTAGGGGCCGAAATAGCTATTTCGATTATTACACATGAAAGAAACAATAAATGAAAAGCCAGCATTTCTGTAGGTATGTCCAATAGAATAATAAACCCATGTGACAAGGACATTGCAGCGTTTTTTCGTGTATTAGTGGAAACAGACAAACTTTCAATAACTCCGTTTTGGTTTATTATTCTGTGAATAATACACCTATGTATTCGCTCAGCAAAACATTTTTATAACACCTCCTCAAAATTTTTTCTTTTCCGTTTCAAGGTGCGTAGATTCCAAAAATGCAATGTCCGTCCGCCGTACGCCGTATCTCGTGTACAGGCTTCATTTTCGGTCTAAAAAAGTCGTTCTTTCGCACACATGCTCCATTTGAGCCCTAGTTGTGTCCCGAAACTTTTCAGCCCGATCGGAATATACCCAGGGGTGTTATGAGTGAAAATGTGTATAAAAATAGGTACTTTTTGTGTTTTAGTAACATGAGCTTTTGAGATATCGTTTCTCATGTTTTTGGGGACGAGAAGACCGAATATGAAGTCGATTTTGACCAAAGAGTAGAAAATTGAGGTTCTACCAGATGTTCAGCTCCCGAAATTGATTTTTTATGAGTCAAAAACCTGGGAAATCGTCTGAAATCACCATCAATTTGTAGATTAACACTGGAAAAAGTGTCAACAGATGGATCAAGACGATTAAATGGCACTACCAATGATCAAAGTTAATTTGAAAAAAAAAATTAAAAGGAGCGTACCTACCTAGTACTTAATTTGTGTTTTGGGGGCCAAAATTGGTGGAAACTATCAGAAATAGCTATTTCCATTATTTCACATGACAGAAACGATAAATGAACAGCCAATATTTCTGTAGGTATGTCCAGTAGAATAATAAACCCATGTGACAAGGACTTTGCAGCGTTTTTGGTTTATTATTTTCAATAATGAACCATTGGAATCGAGCATGAAAAAAAAAATTCTTACCCCCCCTCAAAATTTGATGGTTTACGTTTCAAGATATGTAGAATCCAAAACTGCAATAAAAATATTTCTGTCTGTCCGCCGTACGCCGTACGCCGTACGGGCCACTTTTCTTAGTTACCATGAAAAAAAATTGATGAAATTCGGGTTATAGGTTCCGTTCGGCGTCTAGTTGGTCCTCGAAGCTCGACGTTACTGTGAGTCATCTCTAAGGGGTTCAAAATAGGGGTTGAAATTTTCAAAACGCCTATACCATTTTTTTACGTGAATATTTTTACGGTTTTAAATAGTTCTTGAACTTGCGAGTTTTTTAAGACCATCCGGAGCGTCGTACGTCCAGCCGTTCGTTCACAGTAAGGCCCCGAAGTTTGCACCGACAGGCATTTTCGACTCCAGTGTGAATGAAATTGTATACAATTCAAACCAAATCTCGTAACCAGAGACGCGCCCACAATAGGAATTTGTGAATACGGCCAATCATTGGTAGGGATCACCTGATTATATTGGCGGAGTATGAAGTCGAGTTGGTTGTTCTGTGATATTATTTAATTTGAAAAATGATGGCTCTATTGGAGTTTGTTGGTAGGTAGTGAAACTTGAACAAACGTTGAAGTATTATTGATGGGTAAATTATTACTACGGTAAATCATTACTCAACGGTAAATTATTACAGAACGGTAAATTATACCATCTACGTAGAAGGGGCTGGAGTTTGTTGGTAGGTACTTTTGCAACTTTTTTCACTCCTCATCAACAATTTCTTTTCAGAACTTCATTATGTGTGTTTCTTTTTGTTAGGTACTTTTTGTCATCGGCAGAATTATTTTAGCAACATTTAACTCGTGATTTAGGTAGGTACCTAGTAACGTGTACGGGGTTAGGTACTAACCTACGGAGGGTCTGCGATCTACATTATATGTATAGAATAGTACATATCATAAATTATATAGACGGGTTATCTATACATAGAGCTGTGATCTGTAACGGAAGGGTATTCTATACAAAATAATAAACCGTTGTGCAGGGATTTGCAGCGTTTTATTCTTTGAAATGGGTTTCCACGATTCCGCCGCGAGTGATTTGGTTCGTTCGAATGAAACATGGTGCTCTTGCTTAAAATACCGATAATGCGACGATTCTGAGCAAAGGTAAAAGGTCAGTTGTGCCCAACTTCTAAACTATTTTGATGGAGATTTTTGCATCGTGTTCTAGGGGGTCCTAAATGGGGGGTCCTAAATGGGGGGTCCTAAATGGGAGGTCCTAATGTTAGAATCCATTTTTACGCGTACGGCTGTAACAGAAAATGTTACAGCCGTACTGGTTGAAGGTTGTGTCGGAACCTCCCTTTCACCACCTATTTTTATACCTCTTCGAAATTTCCCAAAATTTCTGGTATCGACGGAGCAAGGACGGTGAAAAGGAAGATCGTCGCGAAATTCGAAACAGTAAGTTGATGAGTCACTTCAGTAACGTTTTGTGGGTCGCTTTTAGCGAATTTTCGAAGAAAAGGAAGCTATTGTTCTCGGTCCAAAATTTTTAAAACTCGAATTTCCGAAAGATTTTTATACCAAAATCCGTTTCAGACCATCCTGAATTCACTGCCGAAAGACACCAAAAATTATATGTATATATATAAATATATTTGCACGAAAAATCTGTCTTGGCAATCGACAGGCTAAGTTCGAAGATGGGCAGAATCGGGTCACTCTAAGGGGGAGTTTTGGGGAGTTTTAGGGGGGAAATTACCCATAAATTCCCAAAATGAAAAAGTCTGACAATTGACACCTCATTTTAAAGGTTTTTGTACGCTGAACACGATGGTGAAATCAGAATTGCGATATCTCATTCCATTCTCAAACTGGAGCACTTTGAAGATGAAGGAACGTGGTTATTTCTTGAGATGTTCTTCCTGGTTCGTCTGCTCTAATCTGATAACGGAATGGGATATCGCAATTCTGACTTCACCATCGTGTTCAGCGTTGGAAAATCTACAAACCGAGGTGTTACTCGGCAAAAAATGGAACAAAAAATTTGTTACGTACCTATCCAATACCTACCTACTCTTCTGGTATTCAAAACATTTTTGATTTCCCGCTCCCCCCCCCCCTTCCACCCCAAATTTTACTTTGCGTAAAACTACTGTTTTAATTTTGTATGGTATCAAGTTGGGAAAACATTGGCCGAAAATTAATTTTCAGAAAATTTTAGGCGGAGGAGGAAGATGCCGAAAACTTCGAAAATTCGCTCTTATAGCCATGCTGCATGACTGTGGTTTTTATTTCATGTCTTGATGTTTTTCGGCCGGTAGGTCCCATGCTAAAAGAAATAGACTCGACATCTAGTAAATGAGACTTGCGCCTTCATCTGACTAATATTGAGCCTGGCTCTGAACTACAACAACCCCACACACAGCTGTGTGTATTAAATTCGTAACAAATACTATTATTTTGGTTTATTATTTTCAATAATGAACCATTGGAATCGAGCATGAAAAAAAAAATTCTTACCCCCCCTCAAAATTTGATGGTTTACGTTTCAAGATATGTAGAATCCAAAACTGCAATAAAAATATTTCTGTCTGTCCGCCGTACGCCGTACACCGTACGCCGTACGCCGTACGGGCCACTTTTCTTAGTTACCATGAAAAAAAATTGATGAAATTCGGGTTATAGGTTCCGTTCGGCGTCTAGTTGGTCCTCGAAGCTCGACGTTACTGTGAGTCATCTCTAAGGGGTTCAAAATAGGGGTTGAAATTTTCAAAACGCCTATACCATTTTTTTACGTAAATATTTTTACGGTTTTAAATAGTTCTTGAACTTGCGAGTTTTTTAAGACCATCCGGAGCATCGTACGTCCAGCCGTTCGTTCACAGTAAGGCCCCGAAGTTTGCACCGACAGGCGCATTTTCGACTCCAGTGTGAATGAAATTGTATACAATCCAAACCAAATCTCGTAACCAGAGACGCGCCCACAATAGGAATTTGTGAATACGGCCAATCATTGGTAGGGATCACCTGATTATATTGGCGGAGTATGAAGTCGAGTTGGTTGTTCTGTGATATTATTTAATTTGAAAAATGATGGCTCTATTGGAGTTTGTTGGTAGGTAGTGAAACTTGAACAAACGTCGAAGTATTATTGATGGGTAAATTATTACTACGGTAAATCATTACTCAACGGTAAATTATTACACAACGGTTCATTATACCATCTACGTAGAAGGGGCTGGAGTTTGTTGGTTAACTCGTGATTTAGGTAGGTACCTAGTAACGAGTACGTGGTTAGGTACTAACCTACGGAGTGTCTGCGATCTACATAATATGCATATAATAGAATAGTACATATCATATTATATAGACGGGTTATCTATACATAGAGCTGTGATCTGTAACAGAAGGGTATTCTATACAAAATAATAAACCGTTGTGCAGGGATTTGCAGCGTTTTTGTAAGTTACCTTCTGTTTTAGTCGTCTATACAATTACATTATTCCTTCGAATTTTACTATTTGGACCCCCCCCCCTCATTTTCCATTCCCAAACTTAAGGATTTTCACATTAGATGGGCGTTGAAAAATATTCAACTCCTAAAGGGGGTGACAGGTTTAAAATGGTTGAGAACCACTGGTTTAGAGTGATTGGTATCCACATACATTTATGATTGTTAACCGCAAATGGATGCAGAATGTTCTAAAATTACGCTGAAAACCCCATACACTGAAGGTTTGTTCGGACAAGCAGTTCGTAACCGTTCGTTACTGGGCACGCCCACTTTTGGCTGTTCGGACGACATCCGAACTAGTTCTGAAATTTTGCGAACTAGCAGTTCGCTGTTCGGACGTGGTAGTTCGTAACTTTCAGAACTAGTTCGATTGGTTCTGAGTTTTCTCCAGAACTTTATAGTTCGAATCTTGTTATCACCTCTTATCGTAGCCCGCCCACAATCAAATCGTTCAAATCAAATTCAATCAAATAGTTGCTGTTAGTTTGTTTTGCTTGTTTGTTTTGCTGATACTTTTTTGTTAGTTTATTATGGATTCTTCAAGTTCCAGTTCCAGTGAAGATCCAGACTTCCAGATCCAGACTTATCCAGACTTTAGTTCGGATGATGAAGTGGGGTTTTTATTTGGTATGAGGCCAAGGCCAAAAAATGAAGATTATGTGGACAGCGTTGTACCCAGATTTAATGACCAGGAGTTCTTAGAACATTTCAGAGTCAGGAATAACTTTATGACGGTGTTATCAGGGTTATCACTTCAGAACTAGTTCGCAATCCGTTCGGAGAGACAGAGTTGAGCAGGGTTCACATCCATCCGGAGCCGTCCGGAAATACGGATAGGGGAAGCTAGTGAAAAGCAGTGGAAGGGATGGAGGGGAATCGCGGAAGTTGGGAAGGCGTTCATAACCATCCGGAATTTTCGCTGACAACTCGTTTCCCGCGCTTCCTCCCACAGCTGTTTCGGTTGCCGACGCCATTCTGTATGCGCAGTAGTGAACTGCGCAGATGCGGAGCGGAAAATATCTGAAAAATCAGATGCGTACAGTTCGCTTCAAAAGTGCTTCTCCGGAAAGAATATTCCCCCCTCCCCAGCTGATGTCCAACCAATCAGCTGCTCGTACGCACGTTCCGGATAGCTTTCCGGATGGATGTGAACCCTGCTTTAGAACTATAAGTTCTGAACGGTTATCATCCCCCCCTTTCAAGTTCGATAACGAACTAGTTCGTTAACGAAGTGGTTCGTAACTGCTTGTCCGAACAAACCTTGAAATTGGGAATAGAACTGTATGGACGACGAAGGTGGAACCATAGGTGGGCCTTCGCGACTTACCTACGTTTCAAGTCAACATGCGCTGTTGAGCACGTTCATCACTTAAAACAGCAGATGATCAAACTTTACACGTAGAAGAGCAATAAATTTACAAACTGAGGTGGTAAGACTGACTACAGAATCAGCCCGTGCAGGCGCGTTATGCGGATCCTGGAGCTACGGAAGAGGTCTCAATAATTATCTGCATGTCCAACATTCTGCTTCCCCTACGCTAAGGGGGGGTTGCTGAGCTGGGGGTTTGAAAATCTCGGACTAACTGCTAGTCCATAGCTTCGTTCTTAGTGGGCGTTCTGACAGTTCTCGAATTCATAAGAACTGGGACGGAAAATCCCGGGGCGTTCTGGAACTTGAGGAACCGCGTTCTGCACTGCGAACGATTTCAGAACTGGAAGTGGAACGCATGCGTCACCTACGTTCTTGAGTTCCAGTTCTGACAGTTCCGAAAAAAATCGGGGACTGTCAGAACCGTTCGGAACTGGATTCGCAAAACACTGCGAACGCAGAACTCGGCGTTCTCGGCGTTCCGGAACTGGGCGTTCTGGCACTGCGAACGACAAAACTCGACTGCGCTTGCCCAGAACCGTTCGGAACTGGCAGAACGCACACTGAGAACGAAGCTTCCGACTTCATGATACCGGAGTTAAAAATGGGAAAAAATGGCTTGCTGAGTCCCGCACTAGGTTTTTTAATTCTGGGATCATCTCAGCCCGGGACTAAAAATTAGTTCTAGACTTTCCGAAGAAAGTACTAGATCAACGGAGGGAAACGTACGGGAATTGCTGTTATTATGTTGGTAGTACCATCATTTCCATCTGATTTTCACCTTCTTCCAGGTTATCTCCAAGGTTACCTCGCTCGTGAACGTGTTTTTCGCCTATTGTTTGTTGCCAACCTAGAGTTGTTTCCTTTCGTCAGTCTGTTGACTCATTGTTCCTCATAGTACTGTACTGTACTTCCTGTACTACGTTGTAATTCCTAAAGATTTCGACTGACTGCACTGCTCATATTTCTGGAGCCTTTTCAACATTCTATGAGTTTTAATGATAAATATGTTTTAAAATATATTTATAGAGTTGTTATCATGAAGCAAGAACGCAAGAAGTTTTATGCATGATTATCAAAAGTTCGAGTTACTCTTATCAAAATGCGAGTTTCAAGTCGACTATTTAGCAAAACCGGGGTTTAGCGAATTTTCGAAGAGCTATTGCGCTGGTTGGTATTTCAACTTGCTAGGTGCCCCTCGCTTTCCCGGTTCTTAGGGTAGAAAGAATTATTTATAGTAGTTCTCGTGTTAAATTTGAAATGTCAAAACATCAATTTACTAAAATGATGTATGGCAAGGTCATTGGAAAAAGCGACGAATTAAATCATCCCTTGTATATTCTTCTCGGAAAACATATTCATTCGTCCCACTCGCGGTCAGTGACACCCTCTTCATTTTGAGTATAATCATCTGAGTCCTCCCATTCCTCCCATCTGTTGAACACCAGTTTCTCGGTGGAGGGTTCCTTCGGCAAAAAAACTTTACCGCTACCAAATCCTTGCTCCACACAGGTGTGGTATGAGGGGCTCGAGAGTCTGGCATATCCATCAACTCTGCCATCATATCTATAAAATCTCTAACGCTTTCTTTTGAGAGTCTGTATCTGTCTTTGAACTCTATGTCCGAGAGATCATCAAATGGATTGATTGGATTCCTTATCATACCTGGGCCTCCGAATGTCATCTGGTATGTAGTCTAGGTAGTCCATTAAAGTTAAAACAAACTATAAAAAACACAAAAGTACCAAACAAGAACGCACACCTCAAAAAAACCTCTCGAGACAGCAGATAAACTCTGGGATCAAAGAGATAGTTCTGCAGAAGGGAGGGATTAAAAATCAGGGCTAAAGTGAGCCCAGGACCAACTTCTAATTTTGGACTAAGTACTATTGGGAGCTCAGCAAGGCACCAGAATTAAAAATTAGTCATGGTTTATGTCGAATTCGAACTCAGCAAGTCATTTCACGAAGTCCGGGTTTAAAATTAGTCGAGGTCTAGAAATTGACCCTAGATCTAGGCATAGTCAAGGACCAAATATAATCTGAGTCTCGGCAACGTATTTTTCTGATAAACCCGGACTACCACCATTTAGTCCAGGACTAAGCCCTAACCTCGAGCTCAGCAACCGCCCCTAACAGACTTTACGGCACTCTTCGTCAACAACCCAGTTAATCTACCAAGGTATATCACGAAGCGGGAAGCGTTCACTCAACAAAATTCTTGATGTTTTATAAGGCCATTATCATGATACGAGCCGCCAGGGTTCCCAAGCTCTCCACAGGCTGTTTTGAGGTCTTATGGCACCCCACCATTTGATGCTAAATAATGGTCTGTCATCGCTACATAACAACGTAGGTAATGCGAAGAAGGAAAAGGCTGAGCTTTACTTGATACGTATACCTAGTGTGTAAGAATTCGATTTATAAATAAGATTTTTACTTTACCAACCATGAGCTATACTGGCAGAAGTAGGTTGAAGTTCTGAAGTAGAGATAACTTTGATAAACAAACTAATGATACACAGTAAGAAGTATCATGGGATGAAGAAAAAGAATAAGAAATAAACATTAAAAAACAAACAAACAAAATAATAAACTCCCTCGTCCACCCCAGTTACGCATTATTTGTTTACGACGATACGACGAATCTACACCTCACAACTCACAACCTCACATGTAACGATAACGAGTGACGGAGACGGTAACGGCCATCGCCGAAAGCTCAACCAGAGTCCGGAGCTTCGTTCGCAGTGGAGTTCCGTACAGTTCCGGACAGTTCTAACAAGTTCCGCGCAGGCGCCCTAGTTCTCGAACTGTGGGGACAGCTACGCAAGAGCGCTCTGGTGAGTAGGAGGGAAATGGTTATCATAGCTAACCCAGCCGGATTTTTGGTTTATTATTCTGCAAATAATAGGTACACCTATGTATTCGCACAGCAAAAAATTTTATAACACCTACTTCAAAATTATTTCTTTTACGTTTCAAGGTGCGTAGGTTCAGAAAATGTAATGTCCGTCCGCCGCATCGTGCATAACTACTTCATTTTCGGTCTAAAAAAGTCGTTCTTTCGCACGCATGCTCCATTTGGGCCCTAGTTGTGTCCTGAAACTTTTCAGCCCGATCGGAATATACCCACGGGTGTTATGAATGAAAATAAACCAAAAAACGCTGCAAAGTCCTTGTCACATGGGTTTATTATTCTATTATTTTATTGGTCTACAGAAATGCCGGCTGTTTATTTATTGTTTCTTTCATGTAAATTAATTCAAATGGCTATTTCTGGTGGTTTCCACAAATTTTGGCCCCCAGAACTTGAATTAGGTACTACGCTCCTTTTGGTTTATTATTCTGTGAATAATACACCTATGTAATCGCTCAGCAAAAAATTTTTATAACACCCCCTCAAACTTTTTTCTTTTCCGTTTCAAGGTGCGTAGATTCAAAAATGCAATGTCCGTCCGCCGTACGCCGTCCGCCGTACGCCGTCCGCCGTATCACGTGTACAGGCTTCATATTCGGTCTAAAAAAGTCGTTCTTTCGCACACATGCTCCATTTGGGCCCTAGTTGTGTCCCGAAACTTTTCAGCCCGATCGGAATATACCCAGGGGTGTTATGAGTGAAAATGTGTGTAAAAATAGGTACTTTTTGCGTTTTAGCAACATGTTGGTAACATGAGCTTTTGAGGTATCGTTTTCCATGTTTTTGGGGACGAGAAGACCGAATATGAAGTCGATTTTGACCAAAGACGCGGAAATTGAGGTTTTACCAAAGGTTCAGCTCCCAAAATTGGTTTTTTATTAGTCAAAAACCTGCGAAATCGTCTGAAATCACCATCAATTTGTAGAATAACACTAGAAAAAGTGTTAACACGTGGATCAAGACGATTAAATGGCACTACCAATGATCAAAGTTAATTTGAAAAAAAAAAAAGATCGTACCTACCTAATACTTAATTTGTGTTTTGGGGGCCAAAATTGGTGGAAACCATCAGAAATAGCTATTTCAATTATTTCACATGAAACAAACAATACATTTAACAGCCAGCATTTCTATAGGTATGTCCAGTAGAATAATAAACCCATGTGACAAGGACTTTGCAGCGTTTTTTTTTTCAAATTACCCTTGATCATTGATTGTACCATTTAACCGTCTTGATCCACGTGTTGACACTTTTTCTAGTGTTATTCTACAAATTGATGGTGATTTCAGACGATTTCGCAGGTTTTTGACTCATAAAAAATCAATTTTGGGAGCTGAACATCTGGTACAACCTCAATTTTCCACTCCTTGGTCAAAATCGACTTCATATTCGGTCTTCTCGTCCCCAAAAACATGGAACACGATACCTCAAAAGCTCATTTTACTAACATGTTACTAAAACACAAAAAGTACCTATTTTTATACACATTTTCACTCATAACATCCCTGGGTATATTCCGATCGGGCTGAAAAGTTTCGGGACACAACTAGGGCCCAAATGGAGCATGTGTGCGAAAGAACGACTTTTGTAGACCGAGAATGAAGCCTGTACACGTGATACGGCGGACGGCGGACGGACATTGCATTTTTTGAATCTACGCACCTTGAAACGAAAAAGAAAAAAGTTTGAGGGGGTGTTATAAAAATTTTTTTCTGAGCGAATACATAGGTGTATTATTCAGAGAGTAATAAACCAAAAGAAAAAACGCTGCAAAGTCCTTGTCACATGGGTTTATTATTCTATTGGACTACCTACAGAAATGTTGGCTTTTTATTTATTGTTTCTTTCATGCGTAATAATCGAAATAGCTATTTCTGATGGTTTCCATTAATTTTGGCCCCTAAAACACAAATTAGGTACCTACGCTCGTGTTATTTTATTTTTTATTTTTTTTTAAACTATCTTTGATCATTGGTAGTGCCATTTAATCCTCTTGATCCACGTGTTGACACTTTTTCCAGTGCTGTTATCCAAACTGATGGTGATTTCAGACGGTTTCCCAGGTTTTTGACTCATAAAAAATCAATTTTGGGAGCTGAACATTTGGTAGAACTCAATTTTCCACTCTTTGGTCAAAATCGACTTCATATTCGGTCTTCTCGTCCTCAAAAACATGGAAAAAGATATCTCAGAAGCTCATGTTACCAACATGTTGCTAAAACGCAAAAAGTACCTATTTTTACACACATTTTCACTCATAACACCCCTGGGAATATTCCGATCGGGCTGAAAAGTTTCGGGACACAACTAGGGCCCAAATTGAGCATGTGTGCGAAAGAACGACTTTTTTAGACCGAATATGAAGCCGGTGCACGTGATACGGCGGACGGCGTACGGCGGACGGACATCGCATTTTTGGAATTAACGCACTTCGAAACGTAAAAGAAAAAATTTTGAGGGGGTGTTATAAAAATGTTTTGCTGAGCGAATACATAGGTGTATTATTCACAGAATAATAAACCAAAACGCTGCAAAGTCGTTGTCACATGGGTTTATTATTCTATTGGACTACCTACAGAAATGTTGGCTGTTAATTTATTGTTTATTCCATGGGAAATAATTGAAATAGCTATTTCTGATGGTTTCCACCATTTTTGGCCTCTAAAACACAAATTAGGTAGGTACGCTCCTTTTTTTTTCAATTTATCTTTGATCATTGGTGGTGCCATTTAATCGTCTTGATCCACGTGTTGATACTACTTCCAGTGTTATTATCCAAACTGATGGTGATTTCAGACGATTTCCCAGGGTTTTGACTCATAAAAAATCGATTTAGGGAGCTGAACATTTGGTCGAACTCAATTTTCCACTCTTTGGTCAAAATCGACTTCATATTTATTTATTTATTCGGTCTTCTCGTCCTCAAAAACATGGAAAAAGATACCTCAAAAGCTCATGTTACTAACATGTTGTTAAAACGCAAAAAGTACCTATTTATACACATTTTCACTCATAACACCCCTGGGTATATTCCGATCGGGCTGAAAAGTTTCGGGACACAACTAGGGCCCAAATTGAGCATGTGTGCGAAAGAACGACTTTTTTAGACCGAATATGAAGCCGGTGCACGTGATACGGCGGACGGCGTACGGACATTGCATTTTTGGAATTAACGCACTTCGAAACGTAAAAGAAAAAATTTTGAGGGGGTTTTATAAAAATTTTTTGCTGAGCGATTGCATAGGAAAACAACGGACGCGCCCCCGTAGTTTGGCACTAAATGGACAGTTCACGGAATCACCCTCAGACGTGGTGCATCCGTAAATATTATGCGGTCACGGATGGACTGTATAAATTTATCCGTAACCTCTGTATTGTTGAAGGATCGTCAACGGAAACACCCGTGGTTTCCGTGGTGTGCTATTTAGGCAAAATCAACGGATGTTCATTTTAACGGAAGCGCCCCGAAAATCCCCGTAAAAGTGTAGCGATTTCCGCGTTAATCCTTCAACGTTCCGTCGCACGCCGGTGGTTGGGGCGGGTGTAATCTCGGCCCAAGCTCGGTCGACCAAGGGTCAGACTGTCTTATCTAAATGTAAACTCGACCCACCCCTCTAATCCATCATCGAAGCGAGCATTGTAATCTCGGCCCAGGCCCAGCTAGTCAGTCAGTTTCTACAGGTGAACAGTACCGTTATCTCCACAGTTATCTCCTAGTCCAAGTGTTCCTTCTCCAAGCATTTGCTATAATGTCATGTGCGAATGTTGTTATAAGCCAACGCGGTTTCGTTCAAATCGAAGTGGACAAGTTCAAATTCAAAAAATGCCGGGATTTGGCGACGGGAGAAACCAGTTGGAGGTAAGAGTTTTATCATATTAAGAGTTTATCATAATAAATAAATAAATATTGACGGTTCTCAACCATATGTGATATTGAATGAATATTAAGTGAGCTCACATCGCTTTGTTTTGCTGGATTAGGTGCTGTAACACATCTTGTACCGCTTCCGCCATCACTTCTGGAGCCAATTATGTTATTTCGGAGAAAAGGCAGAATCACAACCACCCGCCTTTATCAGGCAACGGCAAAAATTCATAGCTGGAGAACTGGAAAAATACTTCCAAGGAAACCTGTCTCCTTATGGCTTGGCCGTTAAAGCCAGCAATCATTATAGCCCCCACCCAACTTAAATCGTTGGTATTATTATTTTTGACCCAATCACTATATTACATTTGACTGTGATATCCACTATATATTTTACATTTGGCTGTGATATTCACTATATTTATGTTTTACAGTGACTGTGATTGGCGAAAGCCTCGATTTTGTAAGACAACTATTCGTTATAATAAAACTTGGTGGAATGAACGGCTACTTTTTATTAGTTCCTTGGGCCAAGTTTACAGTGAACGAGTTGTGGAGATTACGACTATGAGAGCATCCTGGGCCGAGTTTACACACCAAGGGAGAGGGCAAGTAGGAAGGATTAGGCCCAGTTTACATCGGGTACCCAAGATTTGGGCCCAGCTTACAATCGCCCGGTGGTTGTACCGTGACTTTGTACGGATCGTCATAGCCCCACCCTTGGACAATCCCGTAACACTCCTTCGCCATCCCCGTAGCCCATCCATGATTTTCCCGTGAGCTCTCCCTAGATTTTCTCCAACCCACCTTTGACTGTCCGTGCCCTTCCTTCACACCTTCACTGGCTCAGCGTTGATTCTTCCGTGGATCATCACTAACGGCCCATTGATTGTCCTTGAAGTTTCGGTAACCCATGAGACTCCTGTAACTATCCGTGGACTCTCCCTAGATGTAGGTACTGTAGCCCACCCTTCACTGGCGGTGCCCTTCCTTCACACCTTCACTGACTCAGCGTTGATTCTTCCGTGGAGCATCACTAACGGTCCATTGATTGTCCTTGAAGTTTCGGTAACCCATGAGACTCCTGTAACTATCCGTGGACTCTCCCTAGATGTAGGTACTGTAGCCCACCCTTCACTGGCGGTGCCCTTCCTTCACACCTTCACTGACTCAGCGTTGATTCTTCCGTGGAGCATCACTAACGGCCCATTGATTGTCCTTGAAGTTTCGGTAACCCATGAGACTCCTGTAACTATCCGTGGACTCTCCCTAGATGTAGTACTGTAGCCCACCCTTCACTGGCGGTGCCCTTCCTTCACACCTTCACTGACTCAGCGTTGATTCTTCCGTGGAGCATCACTAACGGCCCATTGATTGTCCTTGAAGTTTCGGTAACCCATGAGACTCCTGTAACTATCCGTGGACTCTCCCTAGATGTAGGTACTGTAGCCCACCCTTCACTGGCGGTGCCCTTCCTTCACACCTTCACTGACTCAGCGTTGATTCTTCCGTGGAGCATCACTAACGGCCCATTGATTGTCCTTGAAGTTTCGGTAACCCATGAGACTCCTGTAACTATCCGTGGACTCTCCCTAGATGTAGGTACTGTAGCCCACCCTTCACTGGCGGTGCCCTTCCTTCACACCTTCACTGACTCAGCGTTGATTCTTCCGTGGAGCATCACTAACGGCCCATTGATTGTCCTTGAAGTTTCGGTAACCCATGAGACTCCTGTAACTATCCGTGGACTCTCCCTAGATGTAGGTACTGTAGCCCACCCTTCACTGGCGGTGCCCTTCCTTCACACCTTAAAGGCCGAATTCATAGTCCGAACTTAAGTAAAAATAATACTTTATTTCTGAAAGTAAAATAATTTCTTAAGGAAATGCTTTATCTGATTTTGTTTTCATAGACATTACTCTGTGAAGTAAAGAAAAATCTTTACTCAAGTCAAAATTATTGCAGTATCACAGAATTGCAGTTTCATAAAAATGCGCGGGATTCAATAATTCAGTCATTAATTACTTGTAGTTATTCACGAAGCGTAAGGTAAACTTGTGTAATAAACCGTTGTGTAATAATTTACCAGTATAGATCTGCGTAGATCACCGTTTCCTGTGGTCAGTACCTACCCTCGTGCCCCCCCCCCCCCCCCCCACCCACCACAGGAAAGCCCTAAATTGAGTATTGGAGCCAGCCCGGGAATTACATTTCATAAAAATGCGTGGGATTAAATAATTCAATCAAATCATTAATTATTTGTTGTTATTCGTGAAGCATAACGTTTGTTCAAGTTCCAAAAGTACCTACCAACAAAATCAAAAGATCCACAATTTTTCGAATGAAATAACGTAACAGAACAGCCAACTCGACTTGATTATAATCAGGTGATCCCTAGCAATGATATCTGGGCCGGATTTATACCGTTTCTTCACGATCATGGTGACGAAGGTTTTCGGTTTCATTGACGAGCGGCTGGTCATGCAATGCTCAGGGTGGTCTCAAAAAATGCTTTGGTTCAACATCAATTTAAAACGTAAAAAAACCATACCCTTCTATTGAAACTTTTCGAACTACGGCGTTCTGAAAATTTCAACTCCTATTTTGAACCCCTTAGAGATGACTGACAGTAACGCCGAGCTTCGAGGACCAATTAGAGCCCAAACGGGACCTACAAACCAAATTTCATTAATTTTGGTTCGTGGTAACTAAGGAAAGGGCGAAGTACAGCGTACGGACAGTAATTTCTTATTGCATTTTTGGATTCTACGTACCTACCTTGAAATTGAAACATAAAATGTTGAGGGTGGTGGTGAGGGGGTGGGGAGGGGGGGGGGGGGGTTTAACTGTTTTTTTTTTTCATGCTGGATTCTAATGGTTCATTATCGAAAATAATAAACGAAAAAGAGGGGTTTTCTGCAAAGTTCGGGTAGTTCTGGATTGTTAATGCTCCGCGGGCGCAGCCATCTTGAGAAAATCGTCGATTTTCGGTAACTGTTTCGGTTTTTGGCCTATAACTCCTTTCCGACGCATTATTTCGCTCTTTGGCTCCGTATACAAAGTAGCAGAGTATTTGGTAACCCATCGTATCAAAATAAAAAACCCGGAATACTTGGGAAAAGAAACGAAAATGCCGACACTGAAAAGATGACAGAAATGAAAAGAGAACAGTGCAAACTATCAATAAGGAAATGCTCACGGTACCTTTCGACGTACCTCGGTTTTTTCTAGGTACTTATTTTGGCTCGAAAGTAAAGATTTTACTTTACTTATTTTCTATGAAATAGGAATAAAGGAAATGCTTAAGGACGGCTTAAGCATTTGCTTTATCACTGACTATGAATAGCCCAAGTGGCCATTGCTTTCTTATTTGTACAGTTAAGCATTTACTTTTAATAAAGTGAGGACTATGAATACCTACCGCCCTAAGTGACTTACCGGTGATTCTTCCATGGATTTTCTGTAGCCCACCCTTCACTATCCTTAATGCTTCCGTGCCCTTCCTTCAATGATCCGTGATTACTCTGTAACACATTTGACTGATGGCGGATGGTTAGCGGACAGGCTAAGGAAGCACAACCCTCCATTGCCTTTCCGTTGAGGATGCCCCCGTAGAAACATACGAGCCCTTTATGAACGAGCAGTGGAGAGACGTGTACCACATTCACCTCCCCGTCAACCGTTTAACGGAGACGCGAGGCAGTGCACGT